>CM052648.1:60845947-60866225 GCA_028533165.1 Leontopithecus rosalia | reverse complement strand
ATAATAATTACTAAAGTGTAATGAGAATAAAAAAATAATTGGAGAAGCCTATTATGTTCTCAGATTAGATGTTATAAGCATATCAATAGAATTATCCATATACTCACACAAATAATATAATCTAAAAAATTTAAAAATAATTTTGGAACTTCATATCAGGAAGATAAAAATGTCAAAATACTTTTTGGAAAATATTGAAGGATTAAATTCGTACTGCTAAATAATTAAATAAAATATAACTAATAGCTTAAAAAGTAATACTAGGACTATAATGATGAGATAAATCAATGAAACCAAATGAAATAGAAGTATAAGGTTGTGTGTGTGTGTGTGTGTGTGTTTGTGTGTGTGTGTGAATATGGTTTTTTGTTTAAGTATATGTATAGAATGTCTAGAATATTATATAATACAGTAGATATACAATTACATAAACATGGGTAAATAAATGTTAGTTAACTGTGTTTAAATGATTTATTAACTCTTTGAAAATATGATATATTATGTATAACCATGATAAAATTAAAAACAAGATAAAATAACATCCATGGTGTCTAGATTTTAAGTGATCTTTGCTCTTCAATGATGGAAAGACAATGAGGTTGTAACCATATAATGTAAGATTAAGTCCATTAATGCAAAATAAGAATTGTTTGTCATAGATTTTTCTGTATGGTGTTGCGGGACACATATGATTCTTTTTTTTTTTAAGTGTAGCAACTTATCTTTGTCTTTTAAGTGGATACAAGTCAAGATGCATTTTCATTTCACCTACAGGCTCCTGGATAAGATTACATAATGTGCTATTCCCAGTGGTGCCACCCATTCTTGTTAGGCTTTGCATTTCCTATATTCTGTCTATCATTTGTGTAAAGAGGAGTGAGTTGCTTTCTCGGACATTTCATAGAACTAGGTAGGCATGAAGTCTGGCAATAGAACAGTAATGACTGACATTATCCATAATTCAACTTGCAGACAAGGATTGTTTGATCAATAAAAACAATCTTCTGACACCCATGACAATTTATTCTTCATTGATTGTCAAATGATGAGTAATATCCTGCATCTGGCATTCTGGCCTCTTATACATTATCCTGTGGCTCCATTTCTGTTGTTGACTGATTCTTGACTATAATTATAGGTTTCTTGCCTTATTCAAAGTGGGTAGAACAGAATTTATTTTTTGCTTTATCCACATATTAACACTTGAAATTTGATTTATATCTCCAGACTCAATTTTTCTTTTACAGTTTTTTTTATAAAGTGCTCCCTGCAATGAAATCACTGATTACAAAATAGATTTATGTAATTAGCTCTTGCCTGTAGCACGTCGGGCAGCATCTCCAAGAGCACTGTAATTAACCTTGCCATTGTTCCTTGGAGTCTTGAAGAGCTATTTCAGGTGTGCTCACTATGTACATGTCCTTTTCTGCTTTGCCTTAGTTTTGTTCTAAATGCCTCGCAGTGCCTGTGGAAGGTTTGTTATTACTCTCTCTGGTGATTGCTGTGCAGGCATCTCCAGATACAAAGGAGGTAACTCTACATATCGCTGTGCTTAAGGACTGCACTGCTTTCTTCAAATTGACCCTTAGATGCATTCTTCAGTGTGACAGTAATTCTTCTGCTGGATGATTGCTGCCTTTAGTAAGCAATGATACACAAAAGCACAGGTGTAGAATTTTTTTAACAACATCTCTCAGAAATTTTCATTAAGAAATAAATAATGAATGAATGAATGAATGAGTGAATGAATGAATGAAAGCTCCTCTACTCCCTGCTTGCACACCCTTGTTTTCTCTTTGGGCTCAGGAGCTTCTCCATGAACAAATCTTAGTGACACATGATTTAGTCAGAATTACCTCTTTCTACAGAAGACTGAGGCTTTGCTATTGTACCATGCTTACCTGAGTCAAATCTTCCATTTCTCAGTTCTCTCCAAAGGGTTATTTAGTAAACCCGTATGGAAATAAACCCACAGGGAATCTCTACTTAGGCCAATTAACTATTCTTAGGTATCTCTGACAGGATTTACACTAAAACTGGAATGCTGGTCATACTTACCTTCTTGAAACAGTATTTTGCTTTTAATAGAGAATACCCAGTTGTTGTGGAAAAGTGAAATGCTTGTAATAGAAGTAGAGGAATACATGCAACCCTATATCTCAGAATTAATTGGTAACTTTGTATGAGTTAACAGTTGATGAATAAATAGAAAAACATAATTATATGTAGCAAGATATATATTATCTACATTGATAGACTGATAATACTGTATGTTAATAAATAAATTGAATTAAATATTATATATTGTGTTATAACCAGTATTTTCCAGTTAACATTGTAACATGAGAGCTATTCTGTTAATAAATATCATTTTACATTTTTATTACTAGTAGTACTTTTATTAAGAATAAACTGAAATAATAACCATAGCTGAAGTCTGATGTGTGTTTGTTATATGCCAACAGACTGTATCCCAAATGCTTTATATACCGCAGCTCATTCATTTATCTCAACCTCCTCATGAGTCACACACATGCTATTAGTATTACCACTTTAGAGATATAAAATAAGAATTCAGGGCTTTCTGGTAGTACACAATAGTTCTCAGATAGCAAGTGTTCATTCACAGAAGAAAAAAGAGAAATGCTCAACAAAATATGACACTTGGGCCTATTAATCCTTAAAAACAAAAAGTAAAACAAGAATGGCATATCTTCAATTCATCCACAATATTTTCAAATTAAATGTGTATATTGTTTAGTGGTTGAATGTGAGTTTGTAGTTACCCTTATATAATGTTGGTAAGGATGTAAGTTACTGCAGCCATTTGGGGCTACAAATCAAAATTTAATTGGTAGAAATGTATACATAATATCTTTAGACATTGTCCAATGGTTGATGCAATAGAATTTGCAGCCCATGACTTTTCATAAGTGTTAAATTTAGAAACAAGTTAAATGTCCTGTAATTGTAGAAGGTTATTACGTTTATATACTTGACTATTGCAAAATTATCTCCCATTGGTATAAATATTTTTGATTGTGCTGATAAGTAGAAATGACTATTGTTGGGTGGTAAGACTTGTCACAAGATTCTATGTTTTTCTTGATGCATTTGTATCTAACTTTTTACACAAAAGAATGAAAAGTTGGTAAAGGGGAAAATACATTTGATTTGCAAAAAATGCTAATTTATACTTCCAAAAATTTTTATATGAAGTGATCTCATCTACTAGTGTCATTACTTAAATTTAAAAATACATTTTAGGGCCAGGCACGGTGGCGCACGCCTGTAATCCCAGCAATTTTTGGGGAGGCTGAAGCGGGTGGATCATGAGGTCAAGAGATCGAGACAATCCTGGTCAACATGGTGAAACCTTGTCTCTACTAAAAATACAAAAAAATTGGCCGGGCATGGTGGCATGCGCCTGTGGTCCCAGCTACTCGGGAGGCTGAGGCGGAAGAATCGCTTGAACCCAGGAGGCAGAGGTTGCAGTGAGCCAAAATTGTGCCACTGCACTCCAGCCTGGTGACAGAGCAAGACTCCGTCTCAAAAAAAAAAAAAAAATATATATATATATATATATATATATATATATATATAAAATGATTTTGAAATTTTATGTGAAGATTTCCAATGTATATTTGAATTTATTCTCTAAAACTTGATAAACAGTTAATCTGGATACTTTTAGAAATATTTCTTCTTTCATCATTACTTAATGATGCATCCTTGATTGCATATTAAATGTTTCATTCTCTCTTCCTGGGTTGTATAGTGTATTCCACTGAATTAACTGTCATATTGCCTCAGTTTTACAGTGTTTTAATTAATTTCTAAAATTACAATTTCAAGAGATTTCTAAATGCTAAAATGCCATGTTTCCTATTCATTACTAAGTTTTTATTTCTAATATTGAAAATCATATTCCATGCTTTAATTACAGGAAATAATTCATTACATTTGACCAATAACTTGACATTTGACAAAGCATATTTCTATACAACATCCTACAATTTGATAAAAACCACTGTCAGGAGGGTGTGGTGGCTCATGCCTGTAATTCCAGAACTTTTTGGGAAGCCGAGGTGAACAGATCATGAGGTCAAGAGATCAAGACCATCCTGGCCAACATGGTGAGACCCCATCTCTACTAAAAATACAAAAATTAGCTGGGTGTGGTGGTGTATGCCTGTAGTCCCAGGTACTTGGGAGACAGGGAGAATTGCTTGGCAGCTGAGATCATGCCATTGCACTCCAGCCTGATGACAGTGTGAGATTCTGTCTAAAACCAAAACCAAAACCAAACAAAAAAACCCACAGTCAATGAAGTGCTAATATGATTCTTTAACAGAAGAACAAACTGAGGATATTGAGGTTATCAGCTGAAGAAGTTATTACATTGTGAAGATGGATTTTTATCTAATTTCTGTATTTCATTGAACCTCAGAGGCCAGTGATTGTAAGATATACCATTATTTTACATCTCAAAAAATAAAAACATTGTTAATTAAATCATGAAAGAGAGTATTCAGATCGCTTTAAACTTATACTTTAATCTTATTGAAAAAACAATCCGTGGATTATTTTACACATTGATTTTTGTCATATATTGAGGTTGTTCTACATGCAAATCAATTTATTTAAATGTTGAGTGTTTATAATGTTTATAATTTTAGGTGAAAGCAAGATCATTGTAGAGGCAAGGAAACCAAAGAATAGCTATTCCATTGGCAGAACAGCCCCAATGGCTGCTGTTTGACTAATGTTTATATTTTTAAATACATTTTCAACAATAAAACTGTCTCTAGATGTCTCTCTCTACCTATGTATACATATATATATGTCATATATATGACATATATATGACATATATATATGTATACATAAAGTTATATATATTGTGTGAAACTATTCCATGCTTATGGATATGGCAAAAATGGCCATACTGCCCAAAGGCATTTACAGATTTAATGCTATTCCAGTCAAGCTACCATTGACTTTCTTCACAGAAATCGAAAAATACTACTTCAAATTGCATATGCAACCAAAAAAGAGTCCACATAGCCAAGGCAATCCTAAGTAAAGAGAACAAAGCTGGAGGCATCACGGTACCTGACTTCAAACTATGCTATGGGCTACAGTAACCAAAATGGCATGGTACTGGTATCAAAAGAGATATATAGACCAATGGAACAGAACAGAGAACTCAGAAATAACACCACACATCTATAACCATTTGAACTTTGACAAACTTGACAAAAACGAGCAATGAGGAAAGACTTTCTATTTAATAAATGGTGTTGGGAAAACTAGCTAGCCATCTGTAGAAAATTAAAACTGGACCTTTATGCCTTATACAAAAATTTACTCAAGATGGATTAAAGACTTAAATGTAAGACCTAAAACCATAAAAACCCTAGAAGAAAACCTAGACAATTCCATTCAGGACATAGGCATGGGCAAAGAGTTCATGGCTAAAACACCAAAAGCAATGGCAACAAAAGCCAAAATTGACAAATCAAATGTAATTAAACTAAAGAGCTTCTGTACAGCAAAAGAAACTATTATCAGATTGAACAGGTAACCTACAGAAAGGGAGAAAATTTTTACAATCTATCCAGCTGACAAAGAGCTAATATCCAGAACCTACAAAAAACTTAAACAAATTTACAAGAAACAAAAAAACAACTCCATCAAATAGTGGGTGAAGGATATATACGGACACTTCTCAAAGAAGAAATTTATGCAGCCAATAAACATACGAAAGAAAGCTCATCATCACTGGTCATTAGAGAAATGCAAATCAAAACCACAGTGAGATACCATCTCACAACAGTTAGAATGGTAATCATTAAAATGTCAGGAAACAACAGATACTGGAGGGGATGTGGAAAAATAGGAACACTTTTTGGTGGGAGTGTAAATTAGTTCAATCATTGTAGAAGACAGTGTGGTGCCTTCTTAATGATCTAGAAACAGAAATACCATTTGAACCAGCAATCCTATTACTGGTTATATATCCAAAGAATTACAAATCATTTTACTATAAGGCACATGCACACATATGTTTATTGTGGCACTGTATACAACAGCAAAGACTTGGAACCAACCCAAATGCCCATCAGTGATAGACTGGATAAAGAAAATGTGGCACATATACCCCCATAGAGTACTATGCAGCCATAAAAAGGATGACTTCATGTCCTTTGTAGGGACATGGATGAAGCTGGAAAACATCACTCTCAGCAAACTAACACAAAAACATAAACCAAACACCACATGTTCTCACTCATAAGTGGGAGTTGAACAGTGAGAACACAGGGACACAGAAAGGGAACATCACACTCTGGGGCCTGTTGTGGGGTGTGGGGCTGGGGAGGGATAACATTAGGACATATATCTAGTGTAGATGATGGGTTGATGAGTGAAGCAAACCATGGCACATGTATACCTATGTAACAAACCTGTATGTTCTGCACATGTATCCCAGAACTTAGAATATATATATATATATATATATATGTATGTATATGTGTATATATATATACATACTGACACCTATCTCCACAGAATTATGTAACTAAATGTTTTCATTTATTCTCAAGCTAATTTTCTATCTGATTTATATGTTCCAACAAATTCAATTCAGTTCCCTTAATCATGTCTGGCGGTTTCCCACCTTTTGTCCTTTTCATGATGGTTTCTCTTTACCCAGTTTTGTCCTTTACCTTCATTTGTCAAAAAAGTCTGACTTTCTACCTATTATCAAAGTCATGTTTTTCTTAGGGTTATATTTAGCTACCCCACTGGATATGATATCTGAGAGGGTTGCTAACACATATTGTTAATTATGCACATTGGTATTTAGAGTTTAGTATATGACTATGTTAATGTGCTTAAATGGCAAGAACAGAATTAAAGTGAGGCTCAAAAGATGAGGACTTTTATATTAAGTTCAACTATTTCTTATTAGTTATATATTTTCTTAGAATCTTGTTTACTATATGCAAGAACAAATGATAGGATCTGTAATGATTGCCTTAAATGTCTATTGAAAGGCATAAAAACATATTAATAAGTGCTTTGATATTTTTAATTATAGAAATACACAGTGTTTCTTATATCAGGCTAAAAGAAACAAAATAACTTATGACCCTGTGAAATGAGTATTAACTCATTTCAGTAAATGAAATGAGTTAATTGAAACTAAATGAAAACAATTGAGACTAAATGAAAACAAAATGCTCCAGAGAAAACTGGAAATGGCATATTAACTTTTAGTAAAGAGGAGCAAAAAACATCCATTTGGGAAGTAAACAATAATAAAGTATAAGGATACAGACAAAGCTTTAGACATGTAGTATATTTGCTTGGTTTTATTTTGCTCAATTATTAAAATTAATTTGTATTAATGGTTTTCAATTCACATCTCACACATATCAAGAAAAGCTGCAAAAAGTGTTTCTTGTGATAATATTTGCTATTTATTTAGGTACGACCCTAAGAAACATAAATCATTAGAGAGAACCAGAAACCAACAGAATGGGAAAAAGGTTTTGCAATCTACCCAGAAGACAAAGGGCTAATATCCAGAATCTCCAAAGAACTAAAACAGATATACAAGAAAAAAACGAACAACCCCATTCAAAAGTGGGTGAAGGATATGAACAGACACTTTTCAAAAGAAGATATATATGAGGCCAACAAACATATGAAAAAAGGCTCATCATCATTGATCATTAGAGAAATGCAAATCAAAACCACATTGAGATACCATCTGATGCCAGTTAGAATGGTGATCATTAAAAAATCTGGAGAAAACAGATGCTGGAGAGGATGTGGAGAAATAGGAACACTTTTACACTGTTGGTGGGAGAGTAAATTAGTTCAACCATTGTGGAAGACAGTGTGGCAATTTCTCAAGGATCTAGAAATAGAAATTCCATTTGATCCGGCAATCCCATTACTGGGTATATACCCAAAGAAAGATAAATCATATGCATATTCTACTCTACAGACATATGAACACGTATGTTCATTGCAGCCCTGTGTACAATAGGAAAGACTTGGAAACAACCCAAATGCCCATCAATGATAGACTGGACAAAGAAAATGTGGTACATATACACCATGGAATACTACGCAGCAATAAAAAATGATAAGTAGTGTCCTTTGTAGGGACTTGGATGAATCTGGAAGCCATCATACTCAGCAAACTGACACAGGAACAGAAAATCAAACATCACATGTTCTCACTCATAGGTGGGTGTTGAACAATTAGAACACGTGGACTCAGGGAGAGGAGCATCACACACTGGGGGCAGTTTGCGGGGGAGGGGAGGGACAGCAGGATGTGGGAGGGTGGGAAGGGTGTGGAGGGATAACATGGGGAGAAATGCTGGTTATAGTATACAGCTAAAGTAAAATTAAAAAAAAAAAGAAAGAAAAATGTAAATCTTGTCTAGCTGTACTTTCAATGCAGTATTTCAGAACTGGTTATTTACAAAAGAATCCCATTTGAATGGGTACTGTTGAAACTTTCATTTACGAAGATAATTTTAAAAATTCATATTAAATATCTTTTAAAACAAACTTATTTTAGAACAGTTTTTAAATTGCCAGATCACGGAAGTCAAGGCTGCCGTAAGCTGAACTGTGATCACACCACTGTACTCCAGTGGGTGGCAAGGCCCTGTCAAAAAAAAAGAAGTTTTTAATTTACATAAAAGTTTTGAGGAGAGTAGGTGGGTTTTCATAAGCTCCATTTTCTACTTCTGTTATTGTTTATACCGGGTATTAGTATGGTGCATTTGTCACAACTAATGAATAACGAATAGATATTGATACATTATTATTAACAGTGCTTACACTTAACTGAGATTTCCTTGGTTTTTAGCATGACTTTCTTTTCCTGTGCCAGGATACCATATTACATTTAAGTATCCAGTCTCTTAACAGTTTCTCAGTGTTTCTTGTTTGTGATGACCTCAACAGTTTTTAGAAACACTGTTGAGATACTTTGTATGTTCTTCATTTAGGGTTTGTCTGATACTTTTCTCTTTATTATGAGATGGTTATGAGTTGTGGGAGAAAGACCCCAAAAGTAGTCAAGTGTCATTTTTATCATGCACTTAAGGTTACATACTTTCAGCGTGACTTTTTATTGCTGTTAACCTTTATCATCTGGTATGTTTGTGTTTTTTGCTGAAAGCTGGTCATGCAACATTGGATAACATGTAAATGGGCCCTTAGTGGGAGGAGTTTAATTTTCTGGCTAGAAGTTTGTTTGTAATTAATATTTGCTGTAGTTGTAGGTGAAAGTCTTCACATATCCTTAGTGTCCTTGCTTTTGTCTGTCCTCTTGACTTTGGGCTTCCCTAAGTATTTCTCCTCAGAAAAAGTCTAACAGTGCAACCCACTGCTATTATACTGAAGCTCCATTGGTGTGGCAGCATTGTGGGGAGGGGCATTCTATAACCTTCCAATTAAGTTTCAGTCTTTTAATAGCTTGTGTTCTGGGTCTTTGGCTTTCAAAAGTATTGCTGTCCCTCTGCCAATGGTTACTTTCTTCACACTGATGCATTTTCATTTCCCAGTCTACAGCATTTCCAATCTATTTCCTTCATGCCTTGTACTCTATTTATTATATTCTCTTCTCTCCTTGATGAGAAAAGAAGGCTGGAGGGGACTGGACTAATGAGAAATTTCTTTTCCAAGCTGGAATAAGGCAAATTCCTTTCCTCTGGAGAGTTGATCTCTATAACGAAAGATACTTTTAGAGTTGATATCTATAAAGAAAGAAAGGTATTTTTCAGTCTTTTCTTCCCCTCTTTCTGTAGGAGTTGTACCTGTATCTTTCTTCAGTCTTCACCACAGTAACATGATCAAATTCCTGACAGGAAAGCCCACCAAAACCTACCCTCTCCTGAAAATAAAAGCAAACAAAGAAACAAAACTCACACTAAGCCACCCATAATTTACGAAGTTTACCAATTAGGTAATTTATGACTCCAGGAGGTTTTATTTGTGTGTGTGTGTGTGTGTGTGTGTGATATGGAGTTTCACGCTTGTTACCCAGGCTGGAGTGCAATGGCGCGATCTCGGCTCACCACAACCTCCGCCTCCTGGGTTCAGGCAATTCTCCTGCCTCAGCCTCCTGAGTAGCTGGGATTACAGGCACGCGCCACCATGCCCAGCTAATTTTTTGTATTTTTAGTAGAGACCGGGTTTCACCATGTTGACCAGGATGGTCTCGATCTCTTAACCTTGGGATCCACCTGCCTCAGCCTCCCAAAGTGCTGGGATTAAAGGTGTGAGCCACCATGCCTGACTGACTTCAGGAGTTTTTATCCAAGTTAAGCAGGTCTCTAATGATGTGTCTTGCTGGATGTGCCTACTTCTCCTGATGTGGAAATCTGGACTCTGAACTAAGTTCTCTAATGGGTCCTAGGAAATGTTCATTTTCAGTTCATTTTTAGTTTGTCCAGCTTTTTATTGTGGGGAGCAGGCTCTTTACATGTGAGTCTCTTACATGTGAGAAGTCTTGACATGTGAGCTGAAACCAGAAGTGTTAAGTGATTTTTTATTTATTTGTTTTTGAGACAGTCTTCCTCTGTCACCCTCATGGGAATGAAGTGGTGCGATCACAGCTGACTGCAGCCTTGATCTTTCAAACTCAAGTGATCCTCCTGCCTCAGTCTCTCTACCAGCTGGGACTGAGCTCAAATGATCCTCCTACCTTGGCCTTCCCAAGTGGTAGGATTACATGCACGAGCCTCCACACCTGGCCCTCAAATGACTTTTAATGTATAATAAAATATTCCTAATAAAATTTTTAATGAAAATAAAATAAGACATTAAACTGCCCATGGAAGATGGCTTCACTCCCATTCAAATAAAAGCCACACAATTAAGAAAAGCAATCTGAATGTGAGTAAAACGAAGTGTAATAGTGCTAATATCCTGGTTTAATTTTCCATTTTCTTTCCTGTTTATTCAGGCTTTTTTGTTTGTTTTACAATTAGTGTGTATTAAATAAAAGCAGAAGAAAATTAACATTAAAATGTTTCTGTATAATGGTTTAAAATAAAACTAAAAAATATAGAGTAAAATACGTCATAAGAGTAGGACAAAGACTTCATTATACTGCATATTGTCAATATGTTCTTATTTTTACAAAATTCTGAAAGTAAAAACATAGGTGATAACAAGGCTTCACAATGTACCATTGGAAAACTTCTCTAGTTGATACTGACTCATCATTTACTTCTAGTCCAACTTACTTGTTTATTGTTCATTTACTTTATCCAATTTGTGTGATGTCCTGCCACCCGAGGACTTTACGGTCAGATAACCTCAAATAAATGTTAAAATGGTGCAATAAAAGTTATGATAAATATAATCATGCCACTTTTCTAGTAAACTTTAATTCATTTAAACAAAATAATATTGAGTTCTAGAAGATTAACTGCCTTATTTCAATCTCCTGTTTTTTCAGTTTCTCATTATATCTCAATTCTCCTCTCCAAGACAAAAATACATGCAATGCCACATACAGGCCAGGAGTTTCCTCTTTGTGTCCTCACAAATGTTGGAAATTCTGACTGGAAACCCTTTTTATTACATTGGGAAATATTTCATATTTGATTATAATGTTTTAATGCATCAAAAGAGAATAAATGATGCATATAAATTTTACTACCCAGGCCAAGACACTGTTTTCTTCTCTGTGCCACCAAAAACTTCTGGATAGTCCTGGATTGACAAATTTTACATTGTTTCATCATTATTAACTATTTGTCTGTGGGTTTTCTTATAACCGCCTTCAGATATTTACTCTAAGTAACATTTTTTATAGAACCTTCCTTGTCAACCCAGTTTAAATGTTATTTCCTCTCTCTCACACTCTCTATGTCCATCTTCTGTTTATTTCTATATATCATTTTTTATATATCTCCTGTTTTACCAAATGTACATACTCTTTACTTTTTTAACAAGTCCATAGTCTCTGGAGCCTGACTTCTTTCACTTACCATAATGCATTTAAAATTCATTGACATGGTTTTGTGAATCAGTACTGCATTTATCATTATCAATAAGTAACATCTTATCGAATGGTATGCCCTATTTTGTATCCATTGATCAGTTGAAGCATTTTTGGTTAATTTCCAATTTGGGACATTATGTAAAAAGCTGCCATAAATGTTTGCATATACTCCTTTAACAGAGATACATTTTCACTTCGGGGTAAAAAACAGGAGTGTGGTTGCTGGAGCACAGGCAGAGAATATTATTTGAAAAGTGACAAATGGTTGGTTTCATTACCTGTGTCATTTTGCATCCTCAGCAATTTATGATACTGAAAGATGCTCTGCACTCTGTCTCGAACTTGGTATTGTCAATTGAATAATGAAAATAATGAGAACGTCTTTTATTTTGAACATTCTAATAGGTGTACAGTGGAATCCCACTGTAGTTTTTGTATGCTTTATCACTAATGATGTTGGATTCCTTTGCAAATGATAATTTTCTACTTATATTTTTTTTTTGGTAAAAAGTCTGTTCCTGTAGTTTCATCATTTTTATCATCTTTGTTAAGGTTGAGTCGTTTATATTTTTACTATTGAGTTTGAAGATTTTTAATCTGAAAATAGGTTATTTATTAGGTATATAAAATATGAAAATATTTTCTTCCAATGTTAGGCTTATCTTTTATTCTATTAATGATGTTTTATAGAGAGCAGAAGTTCTTGGTTATGATAAAGTCAACTTATTTTTTTTCACTTTAAAGATCTTTAATCATTTTGATGAAAATGGTTTGACTTTTAACTCAAGATTATGTTACTGACCTTAGTTTTCTTTCCAAGTGTTTTATAAGTTCAAGGTTACATGGTGACCTATATTCAGGTTGATTTATTTTTTTGTATATTAGCATAATATGAAGTCTTGGTCACTATTCCATTTCCTCCTCTATTTCTCTCTTTTCTTTTGTTTTGCATATAGATTTTTTAATACCATAGCTGACAATTGTTTTTCCTTTCTAAACTATTTTTGTATACTTGTCAAATCAACTGGCCATCTATTAGTAGGTCTATCTTAGGACTCTCAAATTGCATTATTATTTGTGCTTATTCTTTCATCAGTAACATGCTGTCTCGATCATTGTAAGTTCACAGTAAATCTTGCTATCAGGTAACATACTCCTAAAATTTTGATCTTGTTTAACAAAATTGTTTTAGCTCTTCTAGGTCCTTTGTTTTCCATAGAAATGTTAGAATCTATTATTGATAACCGCAAAACAAATTCTGTGACTTTTTTATGGACTCAAAATCTATAAGTATGTAAGTGTGTAGATAATTGATATAAAGAAAATTAAATATTCCAAAGTATTAAACATAGTTTTGTATATTGACTTATTCAATCTTGTTTTATTCATATCTTCACTTTATAGTTTTAGAGTTTCTTTTGTGCTTTCCATATAGAAAACATGAGTGTGTGAATAGAAACACTTCTGTTTATTCATGGTAGATCTATATAATTTTATTGATTTTATTTCCTTATTGTACTAGCTAGGACATTTTTTGTTGTGTATAGATGTGGTAAGAGTCATATCCTTGTTTTGTTTCTACTTTGGAGAAGCATTTAATCTTTCAGCATCGTATAAAATGTTTTATATATTTTCAGTAAATGCTTTTTTATCAGATTGCAAGAATTCTTTCTAGCCTTACTTAGAGTTTTATTCATCAATGAATGTTGAATTTTGTCAAATAATTTTTCTATATTAAACAGTATTTTGTTTTTCTTTATTAGTTTTAAAATGATTTTATTAAATATTTGAACATTATTACCAACCAATTTGACCTGATTGGTATTCCTTGAACACTACAGCAATCTTAGTGCAAACATTCTTTTCAGACAATATGGTACACTCATTAAGATATAGCACATCTTATGACGTAAAATTATTATGAATTGTTATGATACAGTTTTCTATATGTTTGTCTTACAAGCAAAAGCACCAGTAGTCCTTTGTTCTAGTTAATCTTTTCAAGGATCTTTATTTAGGGAACAGCAGTGGAAAACAGAATGTGACTCAAAAGCAAAGGACAAGAATTCTCACTGGCCATTATAAAAGATGTGAATTCCCTAGGTCTAGGCACTTCACTTGTAGTTTCTTGGAAAGGCATCAGTCTTGGATCATTCACATCACCACCACCACCATTCTATTCCTTCCATGGGACTTGGAGCAAGAATTAGTGTGATATGATGCTGTACTTGCTACTTGCTGTACTGTCGTTTGTCTCTGAACCAGAGGCTGTATGTCTTCTACTAGTAAACATGAAGCCAACTTGTTAGCATACAAGTAGAGTAAAATCCATTCACCACAGTTCTTGACAATTTTGTCAGTGAGGATGGGATGTTGACAGATAAATGACTTCATGGAAGAGGATAGATGAAGGTCTTGTGGAAGGAGTGATAGGATTTGAAGTAAGTTTATAAATGTAGAAAACATGTTGAGCAAATTATATGGTCAACTGGGTAATAATAAGCAGCCCTCTACTTTATTGATTATTATTGATGAGGAAGTGGGAGGTAATTATAGGCCAAATACAAGAAAGCAGTTTTTTCAATCAAAGTCCTATTTCTGTTAACTTTCCTCTGGCAGAAAAAAAAAGATCTTTCTCACCAACTAGATGGTCACCTTCAAATCTTCCCCATAAAGATACATAGTGTGTGCTTAGAAGGCCCAAAGCCCTTTCAAAAAACATTTACAGAGATGTGTACCTACATTGAACATGACATAAGGGAAACTTGTGACCACTATGTGCAGTAATAAAGTTAATTATACCTTTGTTTTCATTGGAAAATAATAAATGGAGAGCACAAGCCTTGTTAAGAATAAATAAGTAGAGCTGGGCTATCTTGCAACTCATCCCCATTCTGCAGTCTATCCTGAAAACTTCAGATCTATCCAGAGAAAAAATTAGAAGTCTTCAGTCTCAGAGTTTGTTTTGTTTGTTTTCATGCAATGGCCCTGGCTGCTGTGGAGATTTGGCTCCATCAGGAAGATTTTCTTGAAATACATAAACTCGCATCAAAAACCACAGAGGAGGCATTGATAATATTTTTGTTGAGTTTAAAATACGGAGAAGCTGATTCAAATAAATCTTGATAAATTTGCAATCATCCTCATTTTCACATGCACACGAATGTTCACTGCAGCATTGTTTACAATAGCAAAGACCTGGAGCCAACTCAAATGCGCATCAGTGATAGACTGGACAGGGAAAATGTGGGACATATACACCATGGAATATTTTGCAGCCATCAAAAAGGATGACTTTATGTCCTTTGTAGGAACATGGATGAAGCTGGAAAACATCACTCTTAGAAAACTAACACAAGAACAGAAAATGAAATACCGCATGTTCTCACTCATAGGCGGGTGTTGAACAATGAGAACACATGGACACAGGGAGGGGAGCACTACACACTGGGGTCTGTTGGGGGGAATAGGGGAGGGACAGTGGGGATGAGGAGTTGGGGAGAGATAGTATGGGGAGAAATGCCAGATATAGCTGAAGGGGAGGAAGGCAGCAAATCACACTGCCACGTGTATACCTATGCAACTAACTTATATGTTCTTCACATGTACCTCAAAACGTAAAATGCAATTAAAAAATCATTGAAAAATCCTATAGCCCTTCGGTCAAAATTTGGTGAAAACCTAAGAGAAATTTTCATTGCAATGAGGTAAAAATAGGCTTTCAATTAAAGTAAAGTCCCTAAGAAATGTCACTACCGTGGAAGACACATGAGTTAGTTAAAGGGGACAAACCCTACGGCCTCAAGCAGAAAACAGTATGAGTGTGACTGTGGAGTCAATGGGGTCACCAAAGCAAAAGTAAATGATGTCAGTAACGATAATCTTGACACTGACTGACTTTGAGAAGATTGAATACAGTAAAAAAAAGTTTTTGTTGACTTGAAAATTGCTGCTGAACGTATTGAAAAAGAGAGTAAATGAGACTTGCTTAATGGCATTAAACTGATTCTTCTTTTGTGTACCCTGATGGCTCACTCCCTCTTCATCCTAACCATAGCTGGTGTAAAGAAAAAGGCAATGAAGAGTGAAGATGACATCTTTCTGTCTTCAGGAGGGATCTTCAGTCATATGAAACTGTTGAAATATTCTGAGAAATTTCAGGGAAGGGAGAAATTTAAACGTTTAATTTCAGTTGTATATAAGCACTCAAGCCACCAGGTTCCATGAGGAATAGAGTACCTGGATTGAGCTAATGAGGTTTGATCCATGTTCTCAGAAGCTAAAATACCTTGTGGTAGGTCAGTTGGTGTCAATTCAATGCACCATTGATATATCCAATTCTGAATGGGTAGTAGGAATTGGTGTTTCCTCCTTATACCAACCTGTCCTATAAATGCCAAAGGGGATTTGCTGAGAATGTAAAGACAGAAGTGCTAGTGGAACATAAATAACTAAAATCTTTGTCATTGTCATGAGGGAGGGTGTCCTGACTTAACATGACTGCTTCTGCCTGCCGACATGCAAAGTGTTTACTATATAAATACTATCAACTTGGTTGGCAATTAAGAAGTTTCAGTCTCAATGGAACTGAGTACAGAGTTAACATAGCTGCACTAGAAAGAGTGGTTGATGAACCCCAGCCAAATTCAGAGGATTACTAGCCAAGTAAATTTCTTGCTGTTATATGGAAAGATTCATAACACCCAATCTCTTCAGTAGTCAATAAAAGTATTGCAATGTGTTTGCCTCTACCACCAAAAAAAGAGACCCAGCATCTCATTGGGCTTTGTGTATTAAAGACAGTGTGTGCCTCACTTGAGCTTTCTATTTAATCATTGGTATGAGTTAATTACTTAGCAGAATCCTTTGAGTGAAGCCCAAACCAACAGACTATGTTAGAATCTACCAAACGAGCTGTGGTATACTTTCTAAGTGTGGGCCCGCTGATGATAGTATCCCCTTAAAGCCAAAATCTCTGTAACTGATGATTTTGTGGCTTGTGTCCATTGGCAAAGAAAGGCAACCTTCAACCAGTGGTGCCCTTACCTAAGGCAAGTTTAAGTGCTCATGGTTTCTTAGTAGGTTTAATCTTAGGACAGTGAAAGTGAAAGGCCCAGAAGATGGAACAGGACTAAAATTGGTTATGGCTTCAGCATAGACATAACCAATTATTTATCCACGTAAGATATCACTGTGTCTCAGATTAAACTGTTAGAGAACAAATGAAAGGGCAAATTTATCTGTATTTACCTCCCATCTTCTCTTCTTCACTGGCTAAAAATTAATCCTTTTAAATTCCAATTTACATCACCACATTCTTTAAATTCTCCCTATGGGAGCCCAGATACCTTGACCTGTGACCTGGTGCTTTATGCACCACTTAAAGTAGGAGAAAGAGCCAGCAACCACTCTAGAGGTGATAAAAATATGAGTATTAACAAGAATCTGTCTCTTTTAAGAGGTGGACAATGAGTAGCAAGCAACTACGTGAGGCTGAGATGGTGGAAGGCACTACATTAGTGGTGTCTGATACACAGGCTGTTGTAATTCTTTTATTTATATGAGTTGTAAGCATAAATAAGGGATATGTAATGCTATATAAAAGGATATTTAAAAATGAGCATTTATTTGAAGTCTCTTTTATTAATTAAATTTCAGAACCATATGTATCATTACCATTTTAATTTACTAAAGTCACTTAAAAGTTTCTTGAAATAACGTTTCCTATATCAGAATAGCAGAATGAGGAAATATCACCATTCTTAAAAAAGGCAATCTTGTATAAAATAATACATTACAGTTTGTTCTTCTAGGAACTATGAATTATAGAGAGTATAATTTAAATTCTGGGGAGAATTTTAGGCCAATATTGAAGGGTGGGAAGAGATTTCAGCAGTTTATTTTTTTCTCCCTATATGACAAACAAATTTGATAAACTGGACAGAATTATGTCTAGGTCGACTGGTAGTATTTTACCTGCACATTATCTTTACTTACAGGCTAACAGCTGTGATATAGTTCTCCTCAGAGCTGTTACACTTTTAGAACAAATTATCCAATAATTCATCTAATTTAATATGGCAATTTTCTTTACTAAGCCTTAGCTGATGTTGCATATGTATTTATAACTTTTACAGTCACAGTTGGGAATATGTGTGCACAAAACAAAGCAAGTAACTTCTGTTTCCACTTCAAGAATTTGCAATGAGTGTAATTTGAATGACAGTAAGCATTGTGAATATATTTGTTTTTCTGCTTGGGGAAGAGAAATAAGTAAGTCAAGCACTTACAATGTCAAACTCTTTCTTTGCAAAAGAATATTCAATATTCCAATAATACTCTGAATGTTCATAATATAGTGATTGAATTTGTGAAGAATGCTTAAAAATTGATAATAAAAGTAAATGCAGAGTAATATTATCTTATTTTTAATTATCACTTTTATGTCAACATATTTAAAGAAAATTCTAACTGAAATTTTATTTCTCTTCACCACTGTCATATTTTCTGTTTTCTTTTCTGAGTAAACAAATAGAATTAACCATAATCATTTTGTCAAATTTGTGCATTCCATGATGTCAGTGATAATTTTTTCTTGAATCTTTCTCAGTAATTTCAAGTCGAGTACTGCACTCTGAAAGAGCCTCAAATCATGAGCAGCAAACTCTTCAAGAAGACTGCCCCTTAGTTACCCCATGTAGAATCAGCAGATTTCTTCAGTAACAACATGGAGTCAAAATAGCAGTGTTTTCTTCATTTCATTAGTAATTGAAAAAAATTGGCTTTTGAGGCAACTCAAATATTAATCCGTCACTTTTTCAATGGCAATTTATACAAGTAAATAAACAGCTTATTTCTCCTCTTCTCTTCCCTTCTACAAAAGCTGCCCAGGTACATGTCTTTTGGTTTGCACGCCAACCAAGTCTTGGTACAAGTGGTTTATTAAATTTCAAAACTTTATTACACTAGGTAAGGAATTCACAGTTCATTTCTGAGTATGCAGATGAACCTGTTTTCTTCTTGGTAAATGTATCAACTACTGTAATCCTTACTGAGTGTGACAAGCTACACTCTTAATTCATACCTGTTCTTCTTCTAGCTCCTACATACATATTAACCCTCATATTTTCTGTAAATCCCCTATACCCAATTTCTTATTCATAAAGTCAGAGAGAATATTTAATAAACAGAGATAATTACATCTATACTCTATAGACAGATATATACTTAATAGTGGTGAAATAACATTTATAGTTTTCAACATTTCTTTGACTTGAAAATTCTTATTTGGTTCAATCATCCCACTAATATATATTTTTTCAGTTCTTTACTAAAAATGAACTTGTATATTTTTCTTTTTTCCATATGACATTTATTTTCTTCTCACTGTAAGTTGCAGATAATCATCTACATATGCAACTCAAGTATATCTTGCAATCCAACTTTCTGCAATGGCAAAAATACCCAATATGGTATCCGCTGGCCACAAGGAGCTGCTGAAAACTTGAAATAGGCAAATGTGACTGAGTGTTTAACATTTTAAGCAATTTAGTTGTAATTATGAATAGATACCTATGACTACTAAACTGGGCAACACAGTTTTAGAAACTAAACTCAAAAGCACGATTTAAATATACAGCGCTTAAGTCAAATAAAGTGCAGTTTGGTCTACAATTCAACTCAATTATCTATAATTTCCTAATTTAATTTTGTGCTATATAGGAATTTTAGATGTGTCCATTTATTAGTATATTTTGCAATAAACAAGCGCAAACATTGTATTTATCTTTATTTTTTCTAAGTAAAATTTATTCAAATAAATATTTTCACATTTTAAGAGAAAAATCAGGGAGACATTTGAAAACTTCTATTCTAATTTTGTATACTTCAATGCTTTCCCCATCTCTTTTTTGGTCTTCATTTTAAAAAGAAACAAAGTGAGGACTGTATTAGCTCCCATGATTGTAGAGCAACAATGTGATTTATTTGTTGAGGCATAAGACCTTCTGCTTAGTACTCTTTAGACTAAACATATTCAGTACTAGTCAGTAACTGGAAAGGAAAGCTTCTTTAGGATAAAAGTAAAAAATTAATCAAAACAAAATGTGTTTAACTTTTTAAAATATTTTTTATACCAACAAAGCAAAATAAAAGAGTATGCTTTGTTTTAGAAAGGAGTTAACAAATATTTTAAGAATATTTAACATTATCTTTATATATATATATATA
>CM052648.1:60780881-60845447 GCA_028533165.1 Leontopithecus rosalia | reverse complement strand
CTCTTGCTCACACTGATAAGCCTCACATCTAGCCTGTTAACTGATTTGAGCTCAGATTTATGCCCCGAATGGCCCCATTAACCAGGTTGAAATTTTAATCTCATGAGGCTAATGCCATTTGGGACACCATAGGTGAAAGACTTTGTAACAGAAAAATGCCAGAGAAACTGTTTGTGAAAAGAATGATTGAAAAAAAAAAAAAAGGAAAGTAGAATTTCTTATGTGTTGAATGCCCCCTACAACCTAATTAATGGGGTCATGCACCCATTTATTATGCTAATTATATTTTCCTTTTCAGTTTCTGCTCTCCTATATACAGTAATTGGTAACAATGGGTCTCTTTGCGCCCCTTATTTCTCCTGGTTAAAAATAAATGGACTATCTAGTCCTTGTAATTCAATTAAAATAAATGGACTATAAGTAATGTTATAATCAATTATAATCAATTATAATCAATTTCTCCTTATCTATGGATAGATCAGATCCATTTGAGTTTTCTTTAGCAAAGTAGTCTAAGTTCCTTTTCAGACAAATATTTTTAGCATGTGTTTTGAATGCACTTATATCATTTTAGCAGAAATATTTTGTAAGTAAACATCAAAGTAAGTCATAAAAATTTTGTATAATTTATTCCACTTAAATTTAAACATCCCATTTATTTTTCCCCAAAGATTCATTTTTCTAAAGCCTTTCTTTATTAACCTGTGTTTAATAGCTGATAAAATTGTATATATAAAATAAGCTTCCATCATGTCTATATTATTATGTCACTGAAATACAAGATTGTTCCAACTAACATGAAAAATCATATGCTGGAATTTAGCACAGCAACAGACACATAGAAAGTGATTAGTAATTATTTTTCTGATTTCTCACAAGTACAGAATACAACTATTTCTAAGAAATTAAGGTTTTTATTTGTAATTTCATTCTGACTGCATATGATCTGATTGTTTTAATTAAAGATTATTTAATCAAATGATATTTCTGATTCTTAAAATCACTAAGTCTCCATTAACCCAGTGTTCACTCACTGCTGAGGCTATCATACCAGGTTGGGCTATTTTGCCATTGTATTATTACTTGGGAGCTCCTTCAAAAGGAATTTTCATTTTGCTTACTTCTTGTATGTCAACTGTATATTCCACCTTCCCAGTTTAGAGAATAGTCTCAGCTTCAGACTTCCTGTACTCTGACACAGGCTGCATGTATAGAATAATTTTATCCCTCTAAGTTTCATTTCCATTGTCAACCAAATCATAATAATAACTTTCATAGGTTGTTATAAGGATCAACTAGATAATTTTTATGTAATGATTACTTACACAGCACTTATTACGTGTTAGATATTTATTACAAATAATATCTAATTTAATTCTAAAATAACTCTGTTATTATTCTTATTATGCCATCTCAGGAGATTGAGGCATAGAGAGATTAGGTAATTTGTCTAAGGTTTGATAGTTATGTTTCAATCCGGAGACTCTGTTTCCAGTCTCTGTATTTAAAGGCTGTGTCACTCATTTCTATCTGACCAAGGTGGACATAATGGTCCCTTAAGCTTGAGTACATTTTAGAAAGATTTCTTTCTGACTATAGCCCACTTACCTCTTTTATTTCAGCTCCCCTCCCCAGTGCCTGACCCACTGCCAGTCCTTGTGGGAGGGTGGAAGCCTAACTTTGATAAGTGGTGGTTATACAAGTGGCCTAATGGCATGAACCAACCTGCCCCCTACAGTACTCTAGTACTTTTTCACTAGCTTACTCCATCAAAGTTTTCCTCTTTCTTACTCACTGGAGTTGAATTCAATCTTACTGCCCTACGTAAAGCTATTGCAATAGTTCTTTTGTTATATTGTCAGGCTATGTAATTTGTGTAGAAGAATGTTTATGACATTATTTAGAATTACAGAAACTTGAGAGCAACTATAAAGGGAGGATGGTTAAATATATCTGCACAGTGGAATCTTTTAGCCAATAAAATATGTCTAAAGAATATTTCAGCTATTAAAATATCCTCAACTCCATGTTGAGCATGTCCCAATTATGTTAATGTATATATACATATGCATAAAGCCCCTCCTTGACCACATACTTCAGCCTGCTTAATCAACTTCTCCCGCTGCTAATAATTTTTCACCTCACTGGTACTTATGATCACTTGACCTGTTTATTTCCATGTATCCTTAAGTGTTTTGCTACATTCACTTCACTATCAAATTTGGATTCCCCGAATATAGCTTGACTAAATCCCAGTGTTTCAAATTATAAATGGAAACATTTGTCAGAACACAGCTGGGGAAGACTGAATAGCCATCAGAATAATATCAATGTAAACACATTATCAACCTTAAAAGCGTTCTTAACACACAAGATATCCTAATATTTTTCTGGTCACTTTTCTCACTTTTCCAATTTATGGAAATTAATATTATTTCTGCCTTTAACAATTTATATCATTTCTGCCTTTCTCTTTCTCAGCTAATTTTAAATCATGAAGAAAATATACCTTCTCTTTATTAAAGGCCATTTTCCCAAGTTCCCTTGAAAACCCATTCCTTCCCAGATTCTTACTCTGTCATCCTTTTTTTCCTAATGAATCTTCTGCTTCCTCCTCTCCACCGAAAGCTTTTCTGTAGAATTAGATTTACTCTCCTTTCACCTTCCATTTACTTCTTAACCTGTTTCAATCATCTGGCCAAACCCCAAACTTTTTCATAAAACTGATCTTGATATATTTACCAACAATTTACAATGGAAACTCACTTGTTACCTTACTTGATCTTCCACTGCCTCTAAAAGAGTTGACGATACACTCTATTTTGAACGTATTCTCTTTGTCCTCAAAGATAATAAATTCTCCTAGTTTTATTTCTACACTTCTCACAGTTCCATCTCATTCTCTCTTGCTTTCAGGAGTCTGCTATCTCAATGCAAGTGTATGCCCTCTTTTCATCATTTTCACTCTTTTCTTATTCAGTCTAGCATGAATTGCTTTAAATGCCTTGTACTTGCTAACCTCTGCCTTGTCCTCTCTTTTGAGTTTCAGACTGTATGTACAACTCCCTAGGAAACATCTTCACTTGGCCAGGCAAGATTCTTGAATAAAGTCTTCTTTGTCCACTTAACTCCCTTCTGATACATTTATCTCTGCAATAAATCATATAGCCTGTTATATAATAAATGTTCCAAACATATTAACTACTGTGATCAATTAATTTCACATGGAAATACTATTGTGTTTGCTTTTCAAATATTCTTCACAGACCATGATTTCCAGTTAAAAGTCCCTGTCTTCTAAATGTTTTCCAGTAAATAGCTGTCACTGAAAGTAAGGTGCCCATGACTGAAAGCATTACTCAAAATGTCTCAGAGAAGCAGAGAAGAAAAAAAGATTAGATCTGCTTCCCCACTTCTAAAGATTATATTCCAAGTGATACACCCTTAGCCACATTACTATTTCTTAACATTGAGTGTATGGTCAACTAAATTCCTAAGGCTATGTTTTATATTTGTCGCTACTCAGCCCTAGTTTCCAAACTTTACATATATCCATACTGAATAAATGGCTTTCTTGCAACTGCATCCATTTGTGTGCAATCACAGGCATCACAGAATCAATGTATAAATTCAGCACATAAAACCCTTACTGTAAAAGCAAGTTAAAAGCTAAAAGGTGGACAATATTTTATTTTAGACTGAGATGGACAATTAAAATGAGGCTTAATTTTGTATTCAAGCAAGAGATAGGCCCCTGTGGTAATTCTTTTTATTCTTCAGTACCATTCAAATCTTAGAACAACTAAATCTAGAGGAAAAAAAAATGGCTTGCTATATTCTGAATTAGAGGTGAGTTGCCTGTGACACAAAGAGACTGAAAAACTCCCCTGATACCCTATACATCCTAAATTCTTACCTGCTTGACTACAAAATTTTCTCAATTTGTAAAGGTGGCTAATAGTAACATAATAGCACAGACAATAATTAAATTAGATAATTTGTGTGAGGTATGTGTACTTACAATAAATATCACTTTCTTCCCTTGCCACCAAATAAGCCCTTTATCCATGGTTCCTCTAACAATACCTTACTCAAAGAATTGTGGTTAGACCTTATGTCAAGATTTCTAGTGTCATAACTCCTCAAATCACCTTTAGAAGGTAATTTTGAAATGTAATTAAAATTGCTAATAAAAACTTACTTTCAAAAACAAAGTGTGACCGCATAATAGATACACTTATTAGCCTATAAACTAAACTAATAAAACAGTGCATTGATAGGATTATGAATAAAACACATGTGTGAGAGACCACTAGAGCGGAATACTTCTCATTGCATTTCTACAATGGAATATTGATTCCCATGTTTCTAATGTGCAGTATGTGGTTTTCTTAGTGCTGTCCCTTTCTATGCAATGTGTCATTTTCCTTCTCCTGGCTACCTTTAAAATCTTTGTTACTGCTATATTTATCATAACTTTTTCACAATTTGATTTTGTTCAGGCTTGGCAAGGGGTGTATGTGTGTGTGTGAGTGTGTGTAAGTACAACTGTGTGATTTTTTTTAAATCATATTTTGTTCCCAGTCACAGGTAGTTGTCTCTCATACATACACAGATGCCTACTAAGTTGAAAAATCAAAAGCAATCCTCCACTGATGCCATCCTCTTTCCCTATTTCTCTCTCTTTCTCTTTGAATACGCCTTCTCTCTAGGACTCTGCTATGCAAACGCTGCCTATTTTTACCTCTCTAACCGCTAATGTGGATCTGGAATTCTACCAGAACACAGGATTTTTTTGAGGATCCATTTTCTCTACACTCCAGTCTGCAAACTATCCACAAACGGTAAGTAGGAAACCACAGGGTTCGTCTCATTTTTATTCCATTTACCAAAGATCACAGTCCTACAGTACCTGTTGTCCAATGACTAAAATAGGTGGATCTGTATCCTCTTCCTCAATTGTGACATGATGAATTTCACATTACCTCTTATGTATTTATTTGGAAACTTTTGCATTAGGTACATATGTATTTAAGAATGACATGTCTTTTTTGCAAACTGACACTGTTATTATTATGAAATCCTTCCTTTTTACATATGGGCATTGTTTTTTCTTTAGTCTGCTTTTTCTCATACTAATATACTTACTACAGTTTTTTATGCTTAGTAATTTACACAGAATATGTCTTTCTAAACTTTTAACCTAGCTATAATTTCAAAATATTATATGTGTTTTCTGTAGGCAGCATATGTTTGTGCTTGGACTTTTCATCAAGTTTGATTATCTCTGTCATTGAAATAGAACGCTTAAACCATCAGAAAATCTTGATTATCAACAGATTTGAGTGTTAAGCCAGATACCCAATCTTTCTACAATCTTGTTATCTGATTCCAATTTATTTTATCTGGTCTTTGCTCTATTTTTTCTTTCCCATCTGCTTTTGGATTGAGTATATTTGTAGTCCATATTTTTAACTTTCTGGCTGTAGCTAATTTCCTTTGTTTTAATTTTACTGACTTTTTTAGAAATTAAAATATACATTTTTAACTTATCACAGTTGACTCTCAGAAATTACACTACATCACATATAAATTTTGAAACTTAAGTGAGTATACTTTCATTTATTCCCCAATATTTTTTTCAATTGCTGGCATTTACTTCTATGTGTGTTTGAAACAAACAGCAAATGAATTATTATTATTTAACTTTAACCTCTAAATCGTATCTTTTTCATAATAGACTTTAGGTTTTATAGCAGTTTTAGATAACGGCAAAAATGAGTGGAAATTACAAGTCCCCTTATGTCCCTGACTCCACAATGGAATCAACTTCTTCACTATGAACAACCCACACTAGAGTGGTACATTTATTACAATCCATGACTCTACATTGAAATATCATTATCCACTAAAGTCCACAACTTGCATTAGGGCTCATATTTGGTGTCGTACATTCTGTGGGTCTGGGCAAATGTATAATGATAGGCATCCACTGTTATAATAGCATACAGAGTGGTTTCACATCTCTAAAAGTCCTTTGTACTCCATCTATTCATCTCTTCTTCCCTCCTAATTCCTGGCAACCATGGATCTTTTCATTGTCTCCATAATTTTGCTTTGTATATAATTTGATATACTTTGCAAATAATATATGTCCATTTAAGATTAGTTTATTTTTTCATAGATTGTACTTTGGTGTTCTATTGAAAAAGTCATTGTCAAACTGAATGTCAGATAGATTTTTTTCTGTAATCTTCTAGGAATTGTATGGTTTTGCATTTTACATGTAGGTCTGTGACATATTTGAGTTAGATTTTATGAAAGGTATTAAGTTTTTGTCTAGAATAATTTTTTGCATATGGATGTCCAGTTGTTTCAGCATCATTTGCAGAAAGGACTCTATTTTCTCTATTGTATTTTTATTTAGACTTAGCTTCCAGTCAGAAAGCTTTGGTAATGCTGGTGAGGAAGATCTTCACATAGGGTGGTAGCCAGGCATGGGGTATTGGAGTCAAACCTATGGAGGAATAGCCAAATGTGTTCAATTCCGAGCCTGAGAAAGACCAGGAGGGAATCTATGTGGGAAGATGTAAGAGTGAAAGGGTGACATGGCTTCACAAACCAAATTTCTGCACTTATTCTAGTCCAGTGTTTGTAAACTTAATTTTCCTCATATATTTTTGATAGATTTACCAGTAGTTGATAGTACAATGCATGCTTCTTAGAAATTATTAATTCAAGGACAGCAGCAGAAATCTCATTTATATTTTTCTATCCATTTCTACCTATTTAAAGCCATGAATTAATACTGATACTGCCAGGGCCAATCCAACAGTTTTATGCTTTTTGATATTTGTCTCTTCCACAGCAGTGAGAAACCCATCATCATCTTTAATATGTTAATTGTCTTCATCTATCCTCCTGAATGTAACCAACCTTTTTCTCTTTGCCAGGGCATTTCACACCCCAGTGAGGCTCTAACATCACTCACATGCCTCCTCCAAATGGGAAAATCCTCATTACCCTCATTAGGATGCTGGAATTTTACAGGAGATTACCCTTCTTCACGGGCATCTTCTTTAACCTGATGGAACATTGGTGCTTCACGTTGGACCTTCCTCCTGGAAGGGCATTCTCTTGGTACCACCTGAATTCTGTCCTCTATTTTATGTCCCTGCTTTTGGATGTTTTTCTTAGTCATTCAGACTCTGAATAACTCCTCTGAGCTGCTCTCCCTCATGGATACTGTCCTTACCATAGTTAGGTTCTGGGACCTTTCATGGTGACTTAGTCCCACATATATCCCCTCCTGATCCTTCTCATGCTTTGAATTGCCACATTAGGCTATCCCCCCTTATGAACGTATTTCACTCAGTTTACGCTCCAAGACCCTGTGTCTCATTATGGCTCTACATGAAGACCTCCCTTGCCATGCTTGAGTTCTGATACTTCTTGTCAGTCTATACCTTCACAAAAATAGCTTTCTCCCCTGTTTTAGCTCTGGCTGTTTATGCTAGGCCACTTCAAAATCTCTCACCCCATTTCAGGTCACCTCCATGAGCTGTCATGTGTTATCCAATTGGCCAGACTACTCTGGGCCTTTTTATAGTATGAGTCCCCTTTGTGACTCTTTCAGGCTCTGACAACTCACCCTCAGCCACTGATATACTTATTCCTCTTGTGTTTGCTGTTTTGCAATAGGTAGCCGCCCTGCTGGACATCTTCCTCATCCTGCTTTGGCTTTGCCATTGATGTTGGAGGTTCACCAGGCACGGACCACCCTTTTTCTGTATGTGGCACTACCAACTGGTACCAGCTGTCCAAATTCTTCAACAAGTCTTGAGTACATGTGGGTTCAGATACCCCTTACTAGGGGGATGCTTTCCTAACTCCACCTGGACTCTGACTCCCCATAACAGGCTACATCCTGTATACCCTATTAGCTCCACTTACATCCCCAAATCCCATCCCAGGCTGATTCTCCATATGGATGAACTTTGTACCCTTATTTGGTTTTGACACCCCATCCCATGTAGTCTCTCAGTGTGGATGTCTGCCACTTGGACTCTGCCAGGACATCCACTCAAAGGATCTTCACTTTCCTCTGACCCCAACTAATGGAGTTAGGATTGAATCATTTATGAATGGAAGGGAAAGGAAAGGAAGAGAAACAGATAGGAAAAAAGGTACCAGAGAGAAAACCCCACGATTGTGTTTGAAGGCATCAAATTACGTAATATAATCCAGGCAGAGCATTCAGAACTATATGAATCATTGAGCTGTATTTTGAGTCATTGTGTATTTATTTCTCTTTTACTTCTAAATTCAAATTTTTCAAAAATCCACGATGTTTTTATAAAATAAGGTATAATGTTTGTCAGGAAATTAAGGTGTATGCCTTTAAAGAGCTTATTTTGATTGTTTAACTAAAACTTATTTATACTTGCTGACAAAGACAGTTGCTTAATAATTTAAGTAGATTAAAGGAATCCATAGTTATTTAAATTAAGTGACTATACATGTCTTTTTGTACTTGTACTATAGAAAATTTACAATAAAAATTCCATATATTAAATAAAGGTCCAAGTGACTGTCTATAATTAGGTGAATCTATTGATTCAAACTTGCTATGTGGAAGATAGATGAAAGGTTTATTGCCGTCTCTCTCATTCAAATACAACAAAGTTTAATGAAAAATTAGAAGAAAAATAAGTATTAGTGAATCCACATTTGTGGAAATGTAATCAACTATTTTCTGAACACATCAAAGTGACATGCCAAATCTGAAGTTAATTAATATTTATGTATTATTTTACAATGGGGTAACTCACATATACCACATATGTAGCAGGAAAATGTATTTACTATGTGGAAAGAGTCTATTTTCTGTGTTCTCCCAGTGACTAACTGAGTGGAATAAGTTAATTATTTGAACCTCAGAATTCTTTCTTTTTTCCCTCAGAACCAGTTACAAGAGTACTGCATTTTGCATGGGAGATTTCCTTTGTTTCTGTCAAACATTAAGGCTACTAGAAACAAATGGGATTTTTAGCAGGAGGATGGTAAATTTTCTGTTACTTTTAAGAAGTGATGATTTAAGCCATAACTGCAGAGACAATGAGTTATTTCTGGTGGAGTTTAGTACAGGACGATCCATAGTGACAGTTTGCATTTTGTCTAATTGGACAGAACTGTAATTGAGACTGAAATAATGTGGCTTATATTCAATTCATTGTAACTCAGTGGATAGAAAGGAGAAAATTACAAACAACTTTTGCTTCCAGTAGTGTAACCTGATCTGTATAATAAGTGGATGGGCTCAGAGTGCTTAAAGAAGTAGAATTAAGTTTAGTGGGCATTATTGTCTAAGAGTCTTAAACTGTATTCTTCCATTTTGGGAATTATTCATAAAATTGTTAGTTTTCTCTGCTGGAAGATAAAATAAGTTCAGTTAAACTGAAATATAAAATTAGCATTTTCAAACATATAATACACGTCAGATATGAAATAGAACATTTACATGTATCATTTATTTATCTTCACTTAAATCCAGTTTATAATCCATCAAAGGGATATAGGCAACAGCTGGCAAATGCTAGCACTGAAACTGTAACCTACATATGGATGGTTTCAAAAATAACTAGGTTGGTTAGTTTTTTAAGACACTAGCATCCTACATTTTAACTTAGAGTTGCACTTTAAGCAAATTAAAGGTTTTTGTTATAAGTATCTGGATTTTAATGGGGTTCATACTCTGTTCAACTTATTTTCTTTAGAAATTTCAATGTACATTTTATTTCAGTTAAGTGTAAGTCTTCATACTGCCATTGTGACTCACTGATCTGATCAATACAGTCAAAAAAGCGGGTAATTTATAAATATACATTACTATAAAATTATGCCTATATTATATGTTTGGGCCATCCAGTTACTCAAATTGAGTAAGCAAGTCAAGTTAATTCCAATACCACTAGATAGATATTGCCTAGATGTCTTAAATTTCTTCCAAAACATTCATCTTTAATGTATATTGACTCAATTTTTTAACACCTACAGAAACTAGATACTCATTATCTTAGGTAGCAGACCTAAGTTACTTGGATCCCCGTGGCATAAAACCCTGCCTTTATTTAAATGAAAATCTGTATTTGAAATACTTATCTAAAACCGACATTAATCCCCTTGCTCATGACAGGCTTTCAAATACTGAGGAGATATACCTAATTTCCCTGTGAGACCACATTTGCTATTTTAAAATGCCATGCTGTCTTCCACAATTTCTCTTGTGAGATAGTTTAGAGACCCTTCAATTCTTCATTTTTATCTGAATTAATTTCTTTTTTATATAGCTGACATTGAACAAAACATTTGAGGAAATGTCATACCCTTAATTCCCACAGCTGGCAAATCATGTCATTTGTCACACACAATTATAAATCCTTTGAGAAACTTGTCATTTTGTAGTATTTACAGAATTCATTAAAAATATATATATATTCATCTTTCTTTGAAGTTAACTGGCAGATTACATACTTTAAAACGTTACTAATTATGTTACACTTTTAGTTAACTGTAAGAAACAAAATTATAGATGACATAGATGAGTAGTTAATATAAATGTTTGCTTTCTATGAGTTATATCAGCCATGAATGAATGTGTCAGTTTATGAAAACATTATTTTAAAGCTGACTTAGGTGAATAAGCAATCTGTATGGTTATCCTACAATATATTCATCTTAGGAGTTCAATCTACTTTTTCTAATAATGATAAAACGGTTACATAGTTTAATAAAGAACTACTAAGGTCAAACCTCATATAATAAAGATACTCAAATTGTTCTTTTAAAGCTTCTTCTCCTTGTACAATTTTTATTTGTGCTAGGAGTTTTAAATCAAAAGCCAATTAGAATAAAATAAAATCCAATTTTATGGGCCATAGAGACCATGTAATTTCATTTATCATTACAGAGACTCTCCCACTTAGATCTCTTTTGCTCATTTACTTCCAAGGAAATATCTTTCCTCCAGCTGCATCTGTAAACTAAAGATGTAACATTGTTCAATTTTTCTTGTGCATGCTTTGTTTTCACCTGACATCAGGTGAAGTCAGCTGTCAATCTGCAAGATTCAGTGGGAACAAATTCTTGTCATACTGAATGTCTTGACACAGTTATCGTAATGCTGATGAAAGCTTTATCTAGAGAACATGTTTTTCTGAACGCTTTGAAAATTAGTCCTTGTAAAATGTTGTGTTTTTTTAACCTAGATTCTCATATGAAGTGTTCTTGTAACTGTATTTGTTTCAAAGAAAAAATAAACAGTTCTAAATTTACTGCTAATTTAAAATTAATGTAAATATGTGATCTTATAAATACTTAACCAAAATGTAAGTGATATATTAAAATTAATTTTGTTTGTTTCTTCTGAAACAAACAAAATAAAATATAAATTTGCATTTAGCTTTCACACCTGATATTAAATATGGCTCAAGGACCAAATATAAAAAGAAAAAAATTTACCAGATCACGTTATAAAATTATATGAACCCTTGTGCTTTAGAGTCTAAATAAATACAATTCCTCTGTTATACATATTAATAACATATTTCATATAGGAACAACAAAATAGCAAAATAAAATATGTACTTAAAAATAGTCTTTATTTCTTTTAGATATTGTTTTATCTGCCTATGTCTTCCCAATAAAATGCATATTTTATCTTATTTTATTTTCAAAAAATTGTTATAAAGAAAACTTCAAAATTAGTTAATCACAGTGTGTGTCTCTCTCAATTGTTATAGTATAACATAGTAACTGTATCTGCAATTAAATTTCAGTCACAAAAATTGGCAGTTAAGAGGATAAAGAGGGAGTCTATGACAATCAAGATGGTGAAAGAAATTAAGTTTCTGGAAAGTGACAATCTATATAAAGGAAAATAAGTCAGGATAGATGACATTAAATATAACCACACCCTCTGACTCTCCCACATATTACTAAAGTGTGTACTTGAGTAGCTCATAGTTAGCTGAAGATGATTCTATGTTCTAATTCATTTTTATCATTTTGTAACCATGTTTCTCTGTCCCCTCATCTCTCAAGAAATATTACTTATTGCTGTTTATCCCGCAGTTTCTATTCTCATTGTTCTACTTTTTCCTCAGTCTTCATTCTCTCTTCAATTCTCCTACTTTTCTCCTTCTCTTCCTTTACAAGACCAAAAGTGGCAATTTGGCAGAAAAACATTTTCACTCTCTTTTATTTTACCTCTGATGAAAATAATCCAAAAACTCACTTAACAATGTATGTGAGTCTCAATTAATAGGTTATTTCTTATTTTTGACAGTGTATTATGACAGCTTTAATGGTGCAGTTAAAATTACAGCATCCGAGTCTGAATTTTAAAAAATATGAAAATTACAATCATAATATATTTTATGTTAAATTAATTAAATTTTTAGACATTTAAAAAATTTTTATGATTATCACTGCCAAGTGTTAATCATGAACTGCCAAGTAAAAAGAGATCAACAGGTGATCTCAGGAAACTGTTGAGGAAGGCAAAGGCCATGGTTAAAACATGACTCTAATTTGATTGGAAGAAATTAAACTTAGTGTCTTTTTAAAATTTAATATTAAATGAAGATATTATATATTATCTACATAATTCTAATCTAGTTATGATGCTAAGTATAAAGTACCTAATAAAAAATGAAGATCCCACAACCAGCCACAGAGTATTCCGGTAATGAAAGAAAGAAAAGCCAGCTTCTATTTTTTCCAAAAATGTCTCTTTCTACAAAACATATAGATCAAGAAGTCATATTAGTACATTTAAACACATGAAAGACATTTTAAAACAACACTTCAATTCTCTTAAGTAACTTTTCTAGAACTAAATTCTTCTCACATTCTTACGTCAAAACACATTTAGTTTTCTTTTATAGTCTTATGCCATGGTTTTTCATTTGTATTCTGTCTTGCTTATTAGAATATAAGAGCCAAAAAACTGAAAAACTATCTTTTTAATTAGTCGTTGTATGTCCAGAAGACAGCATAAAGGGGGAAATAGACTAATGAAAGAAAAAGCATACACACATAGCCTAATTCAGTATGGCTGACATCAGGCAATGTGAAATCACTCAAAATAAAAATGAAATGCAAATTAAAATATTAATGAAACACTCTTTGTTATCAAATAGCAATTATTTAGGTAGATATTGTATAGTTGGAAGGAATAAATTTGCTTTCAAATACACCAAGAAATTCTTGAATATTAATTCAACCCTAACAAAAACAAACCAAAACCCAAAACATAAAAGGCACAAACACTTGCAAGCCAGCTATCATCTAGGATTACCCTATTTCTTATCAGCTGGATAAGATTAGTTTAAACACATATTTGAAGTTTGTTAAAAAAATAATGTCTTCTCCGAGATTTCCCCAAGTGAGTTATGATCAGATAACCATCTGTGGCTATTTTTCTTTCATTCATTTATCTGTCTCTGCTTTCTACTCTTACCTTTTTAGTAACAACTTCAAATACCAATTGCACCCCCTTGCCTTGAAATTTCCCAGCCCCTCAACTAGATCAAGCAAATATAAATAGAAAAAGAAATCCCACTTTTTTGCAAATATTTTAATGATTTGTCAGTTATAAAAGAGGAGATATGTAAATGAAATATTATTACTTACAAAATACCTCTCTTCTGCAATCCTGAAGACTGCATAATCCACTGGCCATGTGAAGCTGTTATGTTGCTGGCCCTTGTGTGCTGAGTTCCATTTTGATTGCAAGTTTCCTGCATGGAAATGCAAAATGTGTTTTCATTTATTAGTCCCTAACCATCTCAGATGGAAGCCTGCAATACTACAACATGTTCAGTTAAGATGCATATAGAAGACCTTGTATATCTTTTGCCAATAACAAGGTAAGGATTTTTTTTCTCCTCTAAAATAATCCATCTAGTAGAGAAAACAGTAATATTTAAAGTATGATTTCTCTTTGAGGTTATTTAAATAATTTGTAGTGTGGTAGAAAAACATGTACTGAAGATTGTGAGACTTCTTATCTCAGTCTGACCTTCATTAGCTATTGAGTTTTTAAAAAGTCGTATTGAATTTATAAATTACTTTACACAGTATGGCCATTTTCAGGATATTGATTCTTCCTAACCATGAGCATGGAATGTTTTTCCATCTGTTTGTATCCTCCCTTATTTCCCTGAGCAGTGGTTTGTAGTTCTCCTTGAAGAAGTCCTTCACATCCCTTGTTAATTGTATTCCTAGGTATTTTATTCCCTTTGTAGCAATTGTAAATGGGAGTTCACCCATGATTTGGCTCTCTGTTTGTCTGTTATTGGTGTGTAGGAATGCTTGTGACTTTTGCACATTGATTTTGTATCCCGAAACATTGCTGATGTTGCTTCTCAGCTTAAAGAGATTTTGGGCTGAGACAATGGGGTCTTCTAAATATACAATCACATCATCTGCGAATGCAGAAAATTTGCATTCCTCTTTTCCTAATCAAATACACTTTGTTTCTTTTTCTTGCCGGATTGGCTTGGCCAGATCTTCCAATACTATGTTGAATAGGAGTGGTGAGAGAGGGCATCCTTGTCTTGTGCCAGTTTTCAAAGGGAATGCTTCCATGTTTGCCCATTGAGTATGATATTAGCTGTGGGTTTGTCATAAACAGCTCTTATTATTTTGAGATATGTTCTATTGATATCTAGTTTATTGAGAGTTTTTAGCAAAAGGGTGTTGAAGGTCTTCTCTGCATCTGTTGAAATAACCATGTGGTTTTTGTCTTTGGCTCTGTTTATGTGATGGAATGCATTTATAGATTTGCATATGTTGAACCAGCCTTGCATCCTGAAGATGAAGCTGACTTAATTGTTATAGATAAGCTTTTTGATGTGCTGTTGGATTTGGTTTGCCAGTATTTTATTGAGAATTTTCACATCAATATTCATCATTGTTATCCTTGTCAAGCTACCATTGACTTTCTTCACACAATAGGAAAAAAAAACACCTTAAACTTCATATGAAACCAAAAAAACAGCCCCCATAGCCAAGAAAATCCTAAGCAAAAAAATAAAAATAGAAAAATAAGCTGAAGGCATCACACTACCTGACTTCAAACTATACTACAAGGTTACCATAATCAAAACAGCATGGTACTGGTATCAAAACAGAGATAAAGACCAATGGAACAGAATAGAAGCCTCAGAAATAACACCACATTCTACAACCATCTGATCTTTGACACACCTGACAAAAACAAGCAATGGGAAAGGATTTCCTATTTAATAAATGGCATTGAGAAAACTGGCTAGCCATATGCAGAAAGCTGAAACTGAATCAATTCCTTATACTTTATGCAAAAATTAATTCCAGATAGATTAAATATTAAGACATAAGACCTAACACCATAAAAACCCCAGAAGAAAACCTAGGCAATACCATTCAGGACATAGACATAGGCAAAAACTTCGTGACTAAAACACCAAAAGCAATGGAAACAAAAGCCAAAATAGACAAATGGGATCTAATTAAACTTAAAAGCTTCTGCACAGCAAAATAAACTAACATTAGAATGAACTGGCAACCAACAGAATGGGAAAAAAATTTTGCAATCTACCCATCTGACAAAGGGCTAATATCCAGTATCTACAAATAACTTAACCAAATTTACAAGAAAAAACAAGCAACCCTATCAAAAAGTGGGCAAAGAATATGAACAGACACTTTTCAAAAGAAAACATTTATGCAGCCAACAGACATATGAAAAAAATCTCATCATCACTGGTCATTAAAGAAATGCAGTTTAAAACCACATTGAGATACCAACTCGTGCCAGTTAGAATGCTGATCTCTAAAAAATCAAGAGACATGCTGGCAAGGATGTGGAGAAATAGGAACACTTTCACACTGTTGGTGGGAGTGTAAATTAGTTCAACAATTGTAGAAGACAGTGTGGTTATTCCTCAAGGATCTAGAACTAGAAACACCATTTGACCCAGCAATCCCATTACTGGGTATATACCCAGAGGATTATAAATCATTCTATTATAAAGACACATGCACACATATGTTTATTAGGGCACTGTTCACAATAGCAAAGACTTGGAACCAACACAAATGCCCATCAGTGATAGACTGGATAAAGAAAATGTGGCATATATACACCATGGAATACTATGCAGCCATAAAAATGTATGAGTTCATGTCCTTTGCAGGGACATGGATGAATCTGGAAACCATCATTTTCAGCATACTGACACATGAACAGAAAACCAAACACCGCATATTCTCACTCATAAGTGAGTGCTGAATAATGAGAACACACGGACACAGGGAGGGGAACATCACGCACCTGGGCCTGTAGTGGGATGAGGTTTAGGGGAGGGATAACAGGGAGTGGGGTCATTGGGGAGGGAGAGCATTAGGAGAAATACCTAATGTAGATGACATGGTGATGGATTCAGCAAACTATCATGGCACATGTATATCTATGTAACAAAATTGCACATTCTACACATGTACCCCAGAACTTAAAGCACGATAAAAAAAAGTTGTTATAAGCAGAATAATGGACCCCTAAATATTTCCACGTTTTAATCCCTGGATCCTGTGAATATGTTACTTTAAATGGAAAAGGGAAAAGTTGCAGCTGTGATTAAAGACCTTGGGTAAAGAAGATATTCCTGGATTATTTGAGTCCGCCCAACTAAATCATACAAGTCCTTGACAGAATCTTTCCTAATAACTTGACGTAGTCATTATTTTTGTATTGAGAACACACAGCCATAGAAGTAGGGAGTGGAACAGTGGTTATTGGAGGCTGGATGTTAGTTGGGGACTGGGCAGTTGGAGACATGTTGAGCTAAAGATGTAAAATTTCAGGCAGCTAGGAGAAAAAGTGAAATCATACAAGTCCTTAAAGGAACCTTTTATACCTAAAGTCAGAGTCAAAATACATGTGATAATAAAACGATCAGAGATATGGAGTGTGGCTGACTTTGAAGACAGGAAACAAGGGCCATAAGCCAAGGAATGTTCATGACCTCTACAAGCTGGAACAACAAATGAAATGTGTTCTCTTCCAGAGGCTCCTAAAAGGAACATAGTTAAGCTTATGCCTTGATTTTACCCAAGTGAAACCTGTGTTGGATTTCTCACATACAGATCTGTAAGGTAATAAGTCTGTACTGTATTAAGTTACTAAATTTGTAGTATATTTCACAGCAATAATAGAAAACAATATAAAAGTCACTTTTTCCTTATTTCTTCTTCATGTTAAAAGGTTATTAGAATGAACTCTTTAGGAACTTTTCAGATCTCGATTTGCTGATAACATGCCGACAGTGGTAATTTTGGAGATTAATCTTTATTACTTTCCTGAGAAATGGGTGGAAACTGAGGAACCACCTATTAATATTGTCAAAGAAAAATAAAAATTTGGAACCCCAATTCACGCCAAAAGAAAGCAGTTACACTGAAAGATGAATCATGCACGAAGCTGAACTTTCTTTTGTTCCTAGGTAGATAACTACAAATAAAATGTTAAATATCTTCACAAGCAGCTACTCTATGTTTACTTTATTTTGTGTAAGGTGCTGACTTGCTGAGTGAGAGAGGAATATGTAATTGACTATTCCCCTACCTGCTCCTTCCTGCTCCTTCAGCCCACTTTTCTTCTTTAAATACTGAAACCTCAAAATCATCTTTGGAGGAAGGCACAGACCACAGACTATTTTTGTGATTCCATGTTTATTTTTTTCAGGCATGTCCTTAATGTTGGCAAATAAACTTAATTAAGACTTTTCTTAGACATTTTTTGGTTTATAATATAAACCCATGGTTATTGGCAGTTTTTACTCAAGAGTTGCTGTGGTCTGCAAGTTTCCAGGAAAATTCATTTGGTGGGAATGCAATCTCCAAAAGTGTGAGGTGGTGGTGCCTTTTGGGAGGTGTTTAGGTGATGAGCGTTCTATTCTCAGGAATGGATTAGTGCTGATGTAAAAAGGGCTTGCAGGAGTGAGTTCCTTCTCCTCTGCTCTTCTGCCATATGAGAATACAAAGTATACCCATCTTGCCCTTTCATGTTCTGCCATGGGAGAACACAAGAAGGGCCTCCCTAGATGCCAGCTCCTTGACCCTGGACTTCCCGGCCTCCAGAACTGTAAGATAATAAGTTTCTGTTTTTTTATAAGTTACCCAGTCTGTGATATTCTGTTATAACTACACAAAATAGACTAAGACGGAAGTCTATCTGAAATGTACTATATACCCAGGTACTTCCTGTAGCAGAATCACAGAAATCAGTAAACCTCCAAACCAACACTTCCTACTCCAAAACAGCACAGGTTTTATAAAAAGTTCACTGACTATTATGTCTCTGTGTGATCTTCTCGTACTTGTCTACTGCTAAATTAGACCCTAACCATCTCACTCCTGCCTGAAAATCAGAAAACCAGTCCCCTCTTTATGGGTCAGCAATGGATTTTAATATAAAAGAAACAAGAAATAAATTTCATCAGTCATGATTTATTTACCAGACAAGTGGAACTATCCCATTTGGCCTTGACTTTCTGTGCCTGTGGGAAATATTTGTGATTATTATAATTTGTTCCTTACTATTATTACTATATTATTATATTAAAAAAACAGAATCAGAGGAGTCTTCTTTCTCCAATCTTTCCAACCACTCCTTGCTCATTTGAGTTAAGTCTTAAGATATTTACAATCTCTATCTCTTTCTTTTATAGTTCTTTGAAGAAGTTGATTCTCAAAAATACTTTATGCACTATAGAGCTATGCATTTACAGCTTTTAAAACTACAAGTGTGGTCCCTTTGCTTCCCTGGCCTGCAGTGGCTACACACATTTTCAACATATGTGATATAATCCAATGTATTCTGTGCTTCAAAAAGCAGTTTTCCTGACAATAACATACCCAATGATCATGCTAGTAACTGCCGTAAGTTTTAAAAAATTGTCAACGAGTGTTATAAGTTGAATAACAAAAAACTTTATTCTACCTTTTATAAACAGCTGAGCTTAGCAGCCTGGGATTAATTAAGACAAATCACAAAAAGTAAATGAAAAACTATACTCTCAAATGATTTACAGAGGGCATTTCAATTTACAATTAAAGCCCAGATTGCACTAAAAGGGGAATTTCCATTTTAAACCTTTCAGCCATTAATGTATATTAACACATCTAGAATTACATTCATTCCATTAACATTCTTTGTGTTAGGCACCAGAGAAAGAGTAAAAACAACATACAAAAGCTAACATTGTTGTGGAACTTAATGCCTAGATTTGGCTTGTGTTCTTTCTATTAGTTTTGAACAGATTTGACCTAGGTACTTGCTCTAGGAGTAGACAGTGTAACCTGAGGCTACATCTGCTCCTTGATTTAAAGAGGAGTCTCCTGAATCGAACCTACGTAGATAGAAGAGCTGGCATATGGGGTTTATGAAAACATGAAGAACGCAATGACTACAGGATGTAGTTATGAGGAACAATATCCATGTAAAGTTGTAGGAACAGGGTCACTCCACAGAAAGGCAATGGAAGCTACGTTATTAAAAATAAAATGATAGCTTTTATTTTCTCATTTATTCAACAAGCATAAACCTAGAATCTATGATTTGCCAGACAGCAAAGTGCATGTAAGAATCAAGAGGTGAGAATTTTCTCAGTAATGATCATGGCATCAGACACGAGTGTGCTGATTAAAGGAATGAACTTGATACCAAGAACTCAGACGTGAGTACACTTAAAATCTATTATTACCAATTTTTGGAACAGAACATATTTTATTAACTATAGTTACTATGTTGAACAACAGGTCTCTTGAAAGTTTTTCTCCTAGCTACCTGAAATTTTATATCTTTAGGTCAACATCTCTCCAACTGCCCACTTCCCCACTAACATCCAGCCTCCGATAACCACTATTCTACTCCCGACGTCTATGATTTTGTGTTCTCAATACACAAATAATAACTATGTGAAGTATTGCGTTAATAATGCATTACTTAGCTTGATTTAGCCATTCTACAATGTGTATATATATATTTAATTATGTTATATTAGTATATATATATTAAACATACATTTTAAGCATCATGTTGTACATGAAAAATACATAAAATGTTATATGTCAATTAAGCAAATAAAAAATGTATGAATAGATAAATGGAGCTTAGAGATACAGAAACACTAGCGAGTGTCCGAAGTTCAGCTAACTTAATAAAATACGGTAAAGCCTGAATAAATGAATTGAAGAATTGTCAGATCTTTTAAAATGTTACTATATTATCTCATATATAACTTTTTAATGTTACAATGCTATATTTTTAATTCCTCCCTCTCATATTCTGTGCAAATTTATTTTACCTTACTTTTGTTCTAAAATGATATTTATAAACAATTTTGATGATAATGCATTCTCTCAGCATCTGTTTCACAGGAAAGAAAAGGGAGTATTTCAGCTCTATAGTTGAAAGATATTTTTAACTAGAGAATACAGAAGTGAGATGTGTCTTTTTTATTGTCATTATTCTTTTAGCTCTTCAAGAGGTCACTGCATTGCCTTTTGGTTTGTATTATTTCTAATGAGAATTCTACTTTGATTTTCTGTATGTAACGTGTATTTTTCTTCCAAATACTTTCAATCTTTCCTTTTATTTTGGTTTCAGGTGCTTGAATATTATATGCTTAGGTTTTCAAATTTTATTTATTCTAGAATTTCTCTTGTTGGGTCTGTGGCTTGATACCTGTGATTATTTTTGCAAAACTCTAGGCTCTTATATCTTTTTTATTGATATATAAGAGTTAGACATATTTATGGGTACAGTGTGATATTTAGAAACATGCATATGAACTGTAATGACAAAATGAAGGTAATTGGGATATCTACCACCTCAAAATTTATCATTTCTTTGTGTTAGAAAAAGTTCAGATATTGTCTTCTAGCTATTTTGAAATACAATAAATTCTTGTTGATTATAGTTGTTAGACTGTGCTATCAAACAATGTAACTTATTTCTTGGCCCTTATATCTTCAAATTTTTCTTTTGTCCTATCTCCATCTTTTCTTCAGTAAGTCTTGCTAGATAGGTGATACTATCCCACACCTTTCTAATGCTTTATTTTCACCTACTCCTTTTTTCTAGTTATGTCTCTATTTGAGTAATTTCTTTTTCATTTCCATTCATGTATTCTGTCAAACTTTTCTGTGGTTATTCTATATTACCTGCCTGATAATTTTAATATAGAATTCATCTCTGAACCTAGGGCCTGCTTTGTCTCTTAAGACTTTTACTTTGCGTTTCTTGTCATTTTCATTAAATGACATACATTGTATATAGACCTGTAAAAACTCAGGTAAATTTTTGTGCCTCTTCTATTGCTAGGCTGCCACTATGGGATTCGAGTCAGTTTAGTCAGGAACAGAGGTGGGTTTAGGTTGTCTGGTTGCTGTTGCTAACTTTTGTACACCACAGTCTTCTAATTTCTCTGGCTTTACCTCTTGCTTAGGGCAGGTATTGTTTTACTGGATGGGTTTTCTCACTGTTCCTGTGCCACCTTTAGATTTTTGGCTTTTCCCGTGTGAATTACATTTCGAAAAAATGTCTCCTACCATGCCTGTGACTCAGTAGTTAATTGTTGCATTTTACTTCTAGCTTGCTAGTCTTGAATTGGAGAACAGATGAGTGATGTTATTTCTTGGGCAGGTTCAACCTCATCCTTACGCAAGCCTTTGGTCTTAGAATCTCAGGGATGGTTCATTTTCTGTGATAATTCTCATTGCCTACAGGGAAGCTCAATGATTTGGACTATGGATGATCCTACCTCTCCTCCGGGTTAGAACTGGGTATTCACTGTTGCATTTTACTTTTAGCTTGCCAGTCTAGAAGTGGGGAACAGGTGAATGTTATTTGTTGGGTGGGTTCAACCTCATCCTTATGCAGGCATTCGGTTTTAGGGTCTCAGGGATGGTTCATTTTCTGTGATAACTCTCATTGCCTACAGGTAAGAGAAGCTCAATGATTTAGGCCAAGGATGATCTTATCTTTCCTCCAGGGTTAGAACTGGGTATTCACTCATGTCTTAGTAATAATAAAGTTTAATGTCCCTCCTCGGGAGGCATTAGTCTTTTGTTCCTTCTCCAGGATCAAACCACTGAGAAAAAACCCTCTGTTCTCCTACCTCACACCTAAGCTCTCCTGACATATTCCAACGTAGTTTCAAAGGAAAAGTCTGTGAGTGGGTGAAGCTCCCTCCACCCACTGTCTGCCAGTTATGTCAGAACTTGCGTCTCATCTGTCTCTGGAAGCAATGGCTCTTTTTAGTACTAGATGTTTGGCTGTCCTTTGCCCTGATTTCTATGATGAGTTCCAAAAGTTATTATTTTATAGATGATCTTGCTTTTTCTGGTTGTCATATTGAAATTGGCACTTGTTCAAGCTTTTTACAGTCTTAAAAGAAGGCATAAATCATCTCCATTTATGTTTTATACTAAATAAACTAAAAATGGACAGGAAATATAATACAATCATGCATTATACCTCAGTTTTCTCTATATTTAGCTGTCAAGAGTTTGATATCACAATGTGTTATCAAAGAATTAAAAGTATATGATGATCTGTGTATGCTTTTATTTGACTCAGCAAAGACACTTATAGAAATTTATGTGAAGTCATGCCTCTAAAAATCCAAATCAGTTATGCATAGTATTATTTATTTTACTATTACTATCAGTATTCAGTAGTAAAATATCAAAAAAAAAAAGTCCATCCATATAAAATTGCTTTGATAAATTTTGGTGCATCCATACATTCAAGCACTAAATAGAGTTTCAGCAAGATCTCTCTATAAAATGATATTAAGGGAAATTTTTAAAGTAAGGTACAAAAAATGTCTATACAATTTGCTTTTTCTTTCTGAAAATGAAGAATGTACACACATATGTTTACTTATTTTTCAAAGGAAACACAAAATAATAAATGATAAATAAAAATTGTTGCCTATAAGAGGTGTCCAGGAATAGAATGAGGGTTTATGAGATTAACGTAGGACGTCTATAAATTTTCCTTTCTTAGAGCTTTGAATTTTGTACCATTTTTAAATTTTATATTTTCAAAATTTAAAATTAAACAGATTGAAAGAAGTAACAACAATATTCAAAATAAAGAAATAAAAGTTCATGCATGGATGCACCAAAATTTATCCAAGCAATTTTATATGGATGGGCATTTATCTTTCTCTGATATTTTACTCCCGAATACTGATAGTTATATTAAAATTAATAATATTATGTGTAACTGATTTGGATTTTCAGAGTCATGACTCCACATAAATTTCTATACGTGTCTTTGCTGAGTCAAACAATAAAAGCACACATAGATTATCATATATTTTTAATTATTTGATTAAAAAACATAGGCAAATGTTTATAATAGTCCTGCAATAATAGCCAACATATGAAAACAGCCCAAAATTTCATCAACAGGAAAATGGTATCTCTGGGATTTTCAGATAATGTAATATCATTCAGCAATAAAAAGGAACAAGCTATGATACATGTAATGTCATTAAAGATTCTCAAAAATAATATCCTTAGTGCAATAAGCCTGACACAAAAAAGGTACACCCTGTCACCACATTTATACAAAAACCTAGAACATGAACATCAATTTATTGTGACAGGAAGAAGATGTCTGCTCAACTGACCCAGGATCAGTGGGATCAATTTTAAAAGTGGCAAGAATATGCTGTCTTTCTCATGTTAAAATACGTTAAAACTTTTTTTTTTGTGGGAGTTTAACAGTATCAAAATGCATTGAACTATACATTTACAATTAGTGAATTTCATTTTATGTAATTATACGTCAATAAATCGAAGTAAAAACCAAAAAAAGAGAAATAAATGGTAACATTAGAGTGAAGTCATAATTACATAAGTTTGTTTTCTGAGAGGAAGGCTTATTTTTGTGAGACTGCAGTTGTTTTAAGTTTACAAAATAAAGGAATGCCATAATATTTTTCTAAAACTGCAACTTTTTTCACTTTTCATATTACAAAGTAATTTTTCATGTGGACTTAGCAAATTTGAGATAACTTAGGGAATATAATCAATATCCATGTGATATGTCACAGTCATATTTCACACTGAATAGAAACAATTCTTCTGCTCCATAAGACAATGAAAGTCAGTTGCCCCTTTGTGCTCCGGGGATTGGTTCTAGGACCCTTGCATATGCAAAAATTCGCATACATTCAAATCCCGCAGTCAGCCCTGAGGAACTTACTTATATGAAAAGTCAGCCATATTTATTCATGAATGTCTCATCCTGCAAATTCTGAATTTTTGATTCTCATTTGGTTGAAAAGAATCAGTGTATAATTAGGCCCACGCAGCTCAAACCCATGGTTTTTTAGGGTCAACTGTATTTCAATTTTTATCAAATCAATGGCTCTGCATATACAGTTTTGTTCTAACATGTTGGTTTTGAATCTACTTTCCTTGGTTTGATAATAATTTTATAGCCACTAAAATAAGTAATATTCTAATGGGATACCAAAGAAGGAACTAAGTGAAATCAAGAAAAAATATATCCTTATATAAATCTTTGCCATGTACTGCATTAAGTTATAACTCTTCATAGACAATTTTCAATATTTAAGAGACAAAAAGTTAAAATCTCACATTAGTCTGTGTCACTTGTTGGTATAAAATCATTATTGAATAATGGATATTATGATCCCTTTTACAGTTTATGTTTTTCATCTGTTCATGTTTTGCAACTTAAACTTTTAGAAACTAAATTCAGTAGCTTCATTTTCTTGATTTTACTTATATTTTCAAGGTGCTTTGGAAACTCACATTTCAGAAGAGCCCCATTATTTTTGACTAAGGAGTGATTCTTCATAATATATGGCCTTTTCTGTGTATCTGAGATTATGAGTAACATACACATAAATTTTTAGAAAGTAAATTGTGGAGACTAAATCAATGAAAGACATGTTTTTAGTGTTTTAAATTTTCACAGTTGAAGAAATGTCTAGTTTCTTTTTTATGAAATTGTCCTTTTATTCTAGAAGTGGCAGAAATTACTAGAAATACAGGCCATGATTATATTGTATTGTATATTATCAATTGTAACCTATTTTTCCTCAAAAAAATTATTTTATTCATTTTTTTCTCCCACTCTTAGAAGCACACCAGAAGCATTTCAAAATACTATATTTGGGGTCTAATTTTCCATTTTTAAAATTGCAGTGTGTCTTTGATACTTCGTGTCAAGTTATGCCAATATCCTCAGCTACTTAATCTCTCTCTAAAAACGATACTTCAAAACACAAAGACTCTTAAACATCATGCCTAATCACCTCTTTAGGTTTACATTGAAACAAAGCTTTTATGCAGCATGTAAAACAGGCCCTCTCCCCTGAATATACAGTGCATTTTGGGATGAAGCTAGCTGTTGGCTTGTCTAATTGCCCTAAATTAATTCTAAAGCAGCAAAGCATTGTGTAACTTCAATCTTATTAAATATGGGTGAGAATTATTACTGCTACTTGGTAGCTAGAACATGACCACAGTGTTCTGTGTCCCATATACTTCATGCTGAGTTTATGGGGCATGATTTTCTGTGGTGGAAATTGGACTTGGAATTTTAAAAATGTATTCAAATCCAAGCCTTGCTGTTTTTAGCAACGTGATTGTGACCTCTAAAATTTTGTAATCTGTGAAAACCAAGTGGGATAATATTTTCATCGTCTAATGATCTTATCTCTCCTGTAGACGTTTCTTAACATATTTTGGTTCGTTTCCTTGATTCCCATTTTGGTAGCTACCATATTCTTCCAAAAGCCCATTATTCATTTTAGGACTAAAGTGTTGCCATCAAAAGCCAAGTGGGTTTCTCTTTAACTAGAATATTTGATAGTCTGCCAGCTACAGTCTTTTAAAATGCCCTCAAATTATGAACTACCTGTATTCCTTAATCTATTTGTCACAATATGACTAGAAATAGGCCAGATATTTCTCAGATTCTCATTGTGAGTGCTTGCTGAGTGTCTATGGTGAATGTCTTAAGATTATATTTGTATTTATTAAAACTTGGAAGTTGGGTCGAAAAATCAGGAAGAACCTGTCTAATATTAAGGTTTCTTTTATTCTTTAACAATAGAATAAAAGTAACCGAAGAACACTATTATTTCATGATGTGTGTTCTATTCGTTATGTATAATGAATTTTACATTTATTCCAGAGAAATATTTTAATATGAATAATTAATAGTTTTTTTCTCATTAAAATAATATAGCTGCTCCACTGAAGGACGAGGCCTTGTTTTTAATTTAGGAGTTTATGAATGATCAGTCATATGGTATGGTAGGAATTTTCCACTCTGGACTAGATGTTACATATTATGGGAGATTGATGTAACTTGTTTTAAATGTTTTCTATAATTATTTTTCATAAACTATTTTCAGAGCAGTTTTCAGTTTACAGCAAAACTGAGAGGAAAATACAGAGATTTCCTATGTGCCATTTCCTCCTCATTTGAACACCCTCCCTGACCTAGAATATCCTGCAGCAGAATGGTACATTTGTTACAACTGATGGACCTACATTGACATAATTATCACTCAAAGTCAATGGACTGCATTAGGGCTTATTGTTGGTATTGTACATTCTATAGATTTTGACAAATGTATAACAACATGCATCCACCATTATATGTCATACAAAATAATTTTACTGTCCTAATTCTCCTCTGTATACTGCCTGTTTATTTCTCCTTCCCTCTAACTCCTCACAACCACGGACGTTTCTATTGTCTCCATAGTTTTGTCTTTTTTTCAGAATGCCATTTAGTTTTAATTGCACAGCATGTAGTAACCTTTTTAGATTGGCTTATTTTACTTAGTAATAGGCATTTAACATTCCTCCATATCAATTTATAGCTAGAGAGCTCATTTCTTTCTGGTGCCAGGTAATATTCTATTTTTGGATGTTCCACAGCTTATTTATTAACTTTCTGAAGGACATCTTGGTTGCTTCCAAGTTTTGGAAATTACAAACAAAGGTGATATAAACATTTGTGTACCTGCTTTTGTGTGAACAAGATTTTCATGCATTTGGGTAAACATCAAAAAGTTGATTGCTGGATCTTATGGTAAGAATCTTTCTAATCCTTTTGAAAGAAACTGTCAAATTGTCTTCCAAAGAGGGTGCATTCTCACCAGAAATGAATGAGAATCCCTGTTGCTCCACATATTCCCCAGCATTTGGTGTTCTCAGTATTTTGAATCCCAGTCTGTTACAAATTTTGGACCATTTTTTAAATTTGGTGGTTTCTTCTCTTACTGTTGCATTATAAGAATTCTTTGTATATTTATTAATAGATAATAGTCTTTTATCAGATACACATTTTATAAATATTTTCTGCTGGTCTATGACTTGTCTTTTTATTATCTCAAGTGTGTCTTTCATAGTGCAGAAGTTTTTAGCTTTAATGAAGTTCAGCTTATCAAATATTTATTTTGTGGGTCAAAAGATCCACAATATATCTAAAAACATTTTCATTATATCAAAAACCCATTGCCATACCCACAGTTATCTAGATTTTTTTCTTATGTTATCTCCTAAAAGTTTTGTAATTTTACATTTTACATTTAATCCCATGATGCATTTTGAGTAAATTGTAGTGAAGATTGTAAGATCTGCATCTTAATTCATTTCGTTTGTTTTTGGTATAAGAAAATCCCTTTGCCTAGCACCATTTGCTGAAAAGCCTTTCTTTTCTCCTTGCATTGCTTTTATCCCTTTGTCAAAAATCTGTTCACCACATATGTGTTTATCTGTTTTTAGGACTCTCTCTTCTAATCCATTGATCTATTAGTCTATTTTATTGCCAATACTTTACTGTCTTGGTTACTGTAGCAGTTTAATAAGTTTTGAACTCAGTTTCAGTTCTCTGATTTTGCTCGTTTCCTTTAACACAGCGTTGTCTATTCTGAGATTTGCTTCTGCACATACACTTTAGAACACATTTTTCAATATATACAAAATACTGGCTGTGATTGAGATTGGTAGTGTATTGAATTTATAAATCAAATTGGGAAGAAATGACAATTTGACTATATGAGATTTCTCTATCCATGATCATGGACTTAGTTCTTAATATTCAGCAACTTTGTAGTTGTCTTTATATAAATTTTGTCCATATTTTCTTAGATTTTTACCTAAGTATCTCATTTTGATGGAGTGTTAATATAAATGGTACTGTGTTCTGTATTTTAAATTCTACTTGCTAATTGCTGATGCATAAAAAAGTGACTAACTTGTTAATATTAACCTTGTACCTTCCTAAAATAATTCATAGTCCCAGAATTTTTGGTAATTTTTTTCATATTTTCTACATAGAAAATAATGTCATCTGTGAACAAAAATAGTTTTAGTTCTTTCTTCCCAAACTGTATCTCTTTTATTTTCTTTCCTTCTCCTTTATGTAAGCTAGGATTAACAATACAATGTTCAGAAGAGTGTTGAGAGGAATCCTTGCCTGGTTTCTCATCTAAGCTGGAAAACTTCTAGTACTTCTCCATTAAGTACAATATTGGCTATTGCTTTTTGTAGATGTTCTTTTTCAGCTTGATAATGTTCTCCTCTATTTATAGTTTGCTCAGAGTTTTGGTTAGGAATAAGGGTTCGATTTTTTCAAATGCTCCTCCGCATCTATTGATATGATCATATGATTTTTCTTTTTGAGTCTGTGAATGTGATGGACCGCATTAATAAATTTTCAAACACTGAAATAGTCCCTCATACTTCAGTTAAATACATATGGTCCCTTTCTCTCTCTTTCTCCATATATATATATGAAACAAATATGTGTAAATTTATGTGTGTATTTATGTGAACACACACAATTTGCATATATATATATACACAAATACATACACACAAACCCAGCTACATATATAATTGATTCGCTAATATTTTGTTGAAGAGTTTCGCATCTGTTTTCATGAGAGATATTGGTATACAGTTCATTTGTTCTGTAATATCTTTTTCTAGTTTTGATGTTAGAGTAATACTGGCCTCGTACAATGATGAAACATTTCCTCTCCTGTCTTCTACTCTAGAAGAGATTGTAAAGTGCTGTAATTTAGTAAATATTTGATAGAATTTACCAGGCCTGGTGCTTTTTGTTTGGCCAGCTTGTTAAATATTGAGACAATTTCTTTATTAATCCAATTGGGATTACTTTTTGTGTGAGCTATGACAGATTCCGTCTTTCAGGGAATTGATTCATTTCATCTGGGTTATCAAATTTATAGGCATAAAGTTGTACATAATATTAGTTTATTATCTTTTTAGTGTTCAGGAGATCTATACTGATATGCTTTCTTTTGATTCTGGTATTAGTAATTTGTACCTTCTATAATTTTTTTAAAAATTATCCTAGCTAGGAGTTTATTGATTTTATTAATCTCTTGATAGAAACAGCTTTCTGTTTCATCGATTTTCTCCATTGATTTTTCCTTTTCAATTTCAGTGATTCTGATACTAATTATTGATTTTATTGTTTAGTTTGTTCTTCTTCTAGTTGCCTAATGTTGGAAGCTTTGATTTGTGATTTTAATATTTTCTTCTTTTCTAAAATACACGTTAAATACTATGAGGTTTCCTCTAAGCACTGCTTTTCCACACATTTTGATGTTCTATTTTAACTTAGTGTGAAATGTATTTTTAAATTTATTAAAAAACATCTGTAGTCTGCATATTATTTATAAGAGTGCTATTTTTAATTGCCAAGTATTTAAGGAGTTTCCAGTGATCTTTCTGCTATTAACTTCTAGTATAATTCCATTGTGGCCTGAGAACATATTTTTTATGACTTCTATTCTTTCAAATTTGATAAGATTTGTTTTATAATTCGGTGGCGTATCTTGGTGAATATTCATATGAGTTTGATTAAATACATATTCTAATATTACCAGATTAACTAGTCTATAGGTAATTATATCCAGTTGATTATGATGCTGTTGAGTTATACTGTATCTTTACTGATTTTCTGTCTTCTGTGTCTATCTATTTGATGCTTCAGCAATGTTGAAGTCTCCAGTTATAGTAGTGTGTTCTCTTTGCAGTTCCATAAGTTTTTCTTCATATATTTTGAAGCTCTGGTGTTAGGGACTTATATAGTAACTGTCATTATGTCTTCTTAGAACCCCTTTATCATTATGTAATACTATTCTTTAGCTATGATAATGTTCCCTGCTCTGATATCGTTACTCTAAAATTAATGTGGCTACTCTCATTTTCTTTTGATTAGTCTTAGTACGCTGTGGCTTTCTCCATCCTTTTGCTCTTAATCTCTGTATGTATTTATATGTAAAGTGAGTTTATTATAGACAACATATAGTTTGCCTAGTTTTTGTATCCCACTTTTACTTTCTCTGTCTTTTAAGTAGAATATTTAGACCTTTTAAATAAAAAGTGATTATTGATATAGTTGGATGTATATTTACCATATTGTTACTGTTTCCTATTTGATGTCTTTGTTATTTGTCACTGTTTTTGTTACCTACTCTTTTTCTGCTTTTTATGGTTTTAATAGAGCATGTTTCCTCTCTTTTCACAGGTAGTTCAACTACTAAATAATGACAATATATTCATAATTTCTTCCCTCCTGTTCCTGGAATCATTGATCTCATTCAATTCTGTATTCATAAGTATATGTCAATATATCTATATCTATATGCATAAGCATATATAATTAAATATTGTTACCATTATTTTTATTTTGTAGATCAATTAAGAATAAGAAAAATAAATGTTTTTATTTAACCATTATATCTCTTCACCAATGCTCTTTCTTTGTTTATGTAGATTCAAATTTATGATCTTTCTTTCTCTCTGAAGAACTTCATTTAACATTTCCTGCAAAGTAGATATACTAGCAAAAAAAATTCAATTTTTTATTTATCTGAGAAAGTCTTTATTTCTTCTTCACTTTGGAAGATTAATTTTCCATGGTATGAAATTCTAGCTTGGTGTTTTTCACCTCTGAATCCTTTAAATATTTCATTCTGTTTTTTACATTTTTTTGTCTGCATGATTTATGAGGAAAACTTGAACGTAATCCTTATTTTGCTCCTCTATAGGTAAGGCATATTTTTCCTTTCTGGCTTTTTTCAAAAAAGTTATTTTTCTTTATCTCTATTTGTATTTATTTAAAACATACCTAGGTGTAGGGTCTTTTGTTTTTTTGTTTGTTTGTTTTTGAGACAGCTTACTCTGTCACTCAGGCCGGAATACCATGGCATGATCTTGGCTCAGTGCAACCTTCGCCTCCTGGGTTCAAGAGATTATCATGCCTTAGCCACTGGAGTAGCTGTGATTACAGAGTGTGCCACCACCTGGCTACTTTTTATATTTTTACTAGAGATGGGTGTTTGCCACTGTGGCCATTCTGGTCTTAAGCGACCAACCTCAGGTGATCCCTTGGCCTCAGCCTGCCAAAGTGCTGGGATTACAGGCATGAGACACTGTGTTCAGCTGTTTGTTTTTAGCATTTACTCTGCCTGGTGTTCTCTGGACTTCCTGAATTTGTAGTTTTATGGCTATCATTTATTTGGAGAATTTCTAAGTTACTATTGTTTTAAACATGTTCTTTCTTTCTTTGTTTCTTCCTTTCTCTCTCTCTTTCGTTCTTTCTTTCTTTACTTCTCTCTTTTTCTAGTAGTCCCATTTTGTATGCTATAGCATTTGTAGTTGTTCCACTATTCTTGTATACTCTAATCGATTTTTTTCAATCTTTTCTTTGTTTTTTAGTTTTAGAAATTTCTACTCACCTATTTTTATGCTCTAAGGTTCTTTCTTCAGTTGTGTCTACTAATGAGCCCATCCAAGGCACTTTTATGTACAGTGCTTTTTGATCTTTAACATTTTAAAAATTATTTCTTAGAATTTTCATCTCTCTGCTTAAATTAACCATTTATTCTCCCATGTTATTTACTTTTTCTATGAGAATGCTTAGTATATTAGGAATAGTTATAAAAAAATTCTGGTCTCATAATTCTAGTATCACTTACATCTTTGAGTTTGGTTCTAATGCTTGTCTACCTCATCAAAGAATGCTTTGGTCTTTTATTATGCCATGTAACTTTTTTTGAAACCTGGACATGATATGCTGAGTAAAAGAGACTCTGGTATATAGGCTTTCATTGGTGTAGTGATAATATCTTAGGGAATGGAAAACATTTTATAGCCATATGAGTGGGTTTCAGTCTTCTAGTAGATTTGGTTTCCTGAGCTGTGAACTTCACAAGGGCTTCGTCACCGTTTAGAATGATAGGATAACTAGAATGAGCTGAAGTTGAAACTGTTCTTTCTCTTTGGATCTATTTGAATCTGATAAAACCCCAAGCAGTTATTTTCTGTTAAAATAGTTTCTCTTGAGAGAAAGGCTTGTTAAAAAGAGCGAAGGCTCTGGATTATTTCAGCCTGGTTACTTTTGTTTTTCCCTGTAGGAAGTACAAGAGGATGTTTCTCTCTGATCTTTACTGTGAGAATCTAGTAGAGCTCCTGGAGCGAAACCAAAAAAAAAAAAAAAAAAAAAAAATGCATGCACCAGTTCGAGACTCCATGACTGTACCTTCCTGGAGATTTTAACTCTCAAACTTGTTCATTGTTACCTTCCAGCAATTTGACACTTACAGTTTAGGCTCTTGTATTCTAGTACTAGTTTCTCCTGAGTTTATTCCTTACAAGTTTTTGTTTCAGTAAGTTGTGATACTCTACATTCACTTGTCTGTCTCTTCAAATTTGGGGAATTTGGTTTGTCCTATGACCTCACTTTTCTAATGAAACTGAGTTTTTTTTAACTTGTTTAAATTTTTACTTTTGGAATGAAGTGTTTAATTCCAAGCTTCTTAGATAATAGACCAGAAACTGGAAATTGATCTCGTCCATTAATTTTTTTTTTTTTTTGAGACGGAGTTTCGCTCCTGTTACCCAGGCTGGAGTGCAATGGCGCGATCTCGGCTCACCGCAACCTCGGCTTCCTGGGTTCAGGCAATTCTCCTGCCTCAGCCTCCTGAGTAGCTGGGATTACAGGCACACGCCACCGTGACCAGCTAATTTTTTGTATCTTTAGTAGAGACGGGGTTTCACCATGTTGACCAGGATGGTCTCGATCTCTTGACCTTGTGATCCACCCGCCTCGGCCTCCCAAAGTCCTGGGATTACAGGCTTGAGCCACCGCACCCGGCCCATTAATTTTTAAACATAAGCTACCTCCTCCTTCATTTTCAGTGTTCTCTTAGTTAAAACGAGTAGATGACTCTGAAGGAATTAACATATTCCAGCATCATAGTATTAAAGTTAGTCCAGCATGCATTTGCCAACAGACTACATTACCATTTAGATACTTCATTTGCTCTGAAATACGGGATGCCCCCCTCAAAAGACCTGCTTCAAGATTAGTCTTTATACAAAGTAAGGAACTTTTTAATTCTAGTAAACAAGCCAGATATCTTGGTTCTTTTCTGCCCATCCCATTTTACTACAAGCAATTAAGACATATTGGAGCAAATTCAGGATGTCAGTTCTATCATAACTCTGGAAAAACATAATTATTGCCTTAGAGTCCCTACCTAGCAAGGATAAGACCAGTTGTTATTTTTATATTGTGTTGTATTTAGGGGTTAAATAAGTCCTGCCTTATGCTGTAATAATGAGAAGCATATTTATTAAGGGCCCATAGCTACAACAAAAGTAATGTGCTTTCAAATATATTTAGATTCTGTGGTAGGTGGAATAATGTCTCTTCCCAAGGACATTCTTGTCCTAATCCCTGAACCTCTAAGTTTCACTTTGCATGGTAAGAAGAGTTTTGCATGTCATCATTACTATTCCTGCTGGAATACAAAAAAGAGAGAGACAGATTTTACAAGTATGATTAAGCTAAGGATCTTGAGATGAGGACATTATCTGATCTGGATAGGCCCTTTGTAATTATAAGGGTTCTTAAATGAGGGAGACAAGAGGGCCAAAATCAAAGAAGGGTGTCTGAGGACAGATTCAGAGGTTAGAGAGACACAGTTGCTGAGTTTGATGACAGAAGGGTCTCATAACCCAACAATAGCAGGCAGTCTCTATAAGCTAAAAAGCATGATGAATGCATTTTCCCCCAGAGCCTCCAGAAGGAATGCAGCCATGCCAACATTTTGATATTAACCCAGTAAGAATTTTAATTTCCAGAACTATAAGGTAATACATTTGTGCTTTTTTAACCCACTGATGTAATATGTTACAGCAGCAACAGAAAACTAAGAGAGGATTTATTTTAATTTCTAATACTTGTCAGAATGCAAAAAAGAACTTCATGGGTTTAAGAATGAGGTAGTCTTAAGGAAGTCAGGGTCTTGAGTTTCAAAAACTTTCGTAATGGAAGTTTTTGATCTCTTTGAGATGGGACTATTCAGAGTATATGTTATAAGATCAGAAGTATTGTGATGGCAAAATATAATACCAAGGACTATTGAGATATGTAAATGTCCAGAAGAGCTATTACCTGGTATGTGAGCAGTTACATATACTATCCTCATCCATGGCATGCATTTATATTTGATTCTAGCACTGAATTACAACCAGGTAACCTTAAGATAAATTTCAATCTGCCAGTCAAAGCCGCTGCTACTATTTTTTAAGTTGGAATATCTGTCATTCAGAATCCTTTTAGAAAAAAGAGAAATTGCTCAAAGTATTTATAACATAGGTAATTTGAAGGAGAACTAGTCCCAAAAGTAATAGAAGAGATGAGAAGGTAAAAGGGGAAATTGATCGTACTCAGAGATTAGAAATAGCAGAAAAATACTACATCTTCTAAGTTGCTAATACAAAGAGAAAATTGGAAGTCCAAGGGTTGGGATCACCTGACAGAAGTTGTAACTACAGCTTATCACCAGGGAGCTGCATCACTGTGGAAAACTTATTTGAGGGAGACTGAAGATGATGTCCTCGCCTTTTCTGATCACCTTATCATCTGCTGCTAGTGCCTGCCTCTCATTAGCTCCAAACAAGATGGGTGCAAGTTAAAACTGCAGCCAAGGAAAACTATCCAGCAAAGGCCAGGTCCTCTGCTTGAAAAGGCAGAGCAAAGAGCGAAGAAGGGATTTGAGAGCAATTGGCTCTGAACCACTTAGAATGTGAAGTTAAGGAAAAAACAAAACAAAACAAAACCCTCCCTTACTAACACCTCTCGGCTAAGTTAAGAAATGTTAGAGGCCGGTCGCGGTGGCGCAAGCCTGTAATCCCAGCACTTTGGGAGGCCAAGGCGGGTGGATAACGAGGTCAACAGATCGAGACCATCCTGGTCAACATGGTGAAACCCCGTCTCCACTAAAAATACAAAAAAAAAATTAGCTGGACATGGTGGCGCGCGCCTGTAATCCCAGCTACTCAGGAGGCTGAGGCAGGAGAATTGCCTGAACCCAGGAGGCGGAGGTTGCAGTGAGCCGAGATCGCGCCATTTCACTCCAGCCTGGGTTACAACACACACACACACAAAAAAAAAAAAAAAAAAGAAAGAAATGTTAAAGAGAACATTTTGAAATGAGAGATTCTTTAAAAAGAGACACATTTTCCACAATCTGAGGATGATCAAAACTCAAAACTGAAGTGTATAAGACTGAGAACTTATGCAGGCATCCTCTTTATTTTGCTTGTCGGAAGAACATCAGCCTGGTACTTTATGCACTGTAAAAACTTTAAAAACTGCATTTTCTTTTATATGACCTCTTTATGCAGATTTAACTATGCTAACTCATAAAGTCAATTTACAAATTAGAAAGATACATAAATGCAATTTTCAAATGATGTTTTAAATGAGAGTTTTGTGAAAACTGCTAAGATGTGCTCTTAGATTTATATAATAAAATAGTACAATGTTCATTGGATATAGGCACACTTGAGCCATGCTTTTTTATATTCTATTTCAGATCCATCTAACATCAATATTAAGGTAGAGATAAATCTCGGAATATTGATAGTATTTTACATTACATACTATAAAGTTGATGATTTTATTAGGTGTATTTCTGTCTTGCTACATATAATCATTTTAGGCTAAAAATTATCATTGACATTTTAAGTCAAAGGGGAAGCAAACTGTATGCCAATTAGTAGTCAATAATAATTTTCCTCTAGCAGATTATAGCAAATACCCAGTACACAGATGATTGACCACACAAGTAATCATCAAGGCATAATCTGTCTCCTAGCATTTATCAAGCTTTACCCTCCCCAGTTCATCAGACTGTAACAGATTTTATGCCCATCTGTCATAATCAATTGAATCTTTTTCAGCCGACAGACTAAAGCACATGGGGGAATTCCTAGATGATATGATGGCCAGAACTCCCTTCTGTCAGGAAACTGCAAGGCAGATTAAGTGAAGATTTTTTTACCTATGTCATGTGACTTCATTTTGATTCCTCTAAGCAAGGAAATAGTAATTTTTGTCCTTATCCATTGTCACATTACAGAATTTTCACATTTTGTTTACAAATATTATGCCATCTTTTGCTATATTTTGGCTATAAGAATCTATCATTTAATACATCTCTATGTAACACAGGTTAATCAGAGCACTTTGACATATACTAGGAAGATTAAATTCTCAATTTCATTGCCTCAATTTAACAGGAATGCATTGAGCTTCTGCAGTGTACTCCTTTTTTATCTTAATGGCATCATAATCTGATAAGAAAAGTAAATATATAAACAAAGTATTACTATGTGGGGTATTCTATGCAAAAATTGACCCAAGAACAAAGTTAGCATTTAGTAATTAGCAGTGGGTAATTAACTCTCTGAATGGTGAGACAAGTCTTCATTAGAAGAAAAACTGAAGCTTTTGAGGAAAATGAGTTTCAATTTGATAATCAGAGTGTAAGTGTTTTTATCACAGAAGTAAGGATGTGTTTTCTACCTCATTTCCATAGTCACTGTGAGATTAGACATGGAGTTAAACCCGGGTTTTCAGTAGGAATGCCCAGACATTTTCTTGACATCAGAATTTGGCCAAACTCTGCTTTCGCCTTGCTACAATATTTGGAGCTTCAAATAGAGGAAAAGTTAAAGTAACAATTTTTTCTTGATATCTCTCAACATTGACTAATATTTAATCCATATCCAAAAAGAATTTTTGTGCATATAGCAAAAGAAAGACGCAGAAAAAATTTGGAGAGAATTTTGTTATCATAAAGCTAATTGTTCCCTTACTTGATTTGCAACTCCAAGGTATAAAGGCTAATCTTTCCTAATTCTACACACCAAAAAAAAAAGTATGGAAAGGCATTAGATATATATATGAACATATGATATATAGGTATATATTCATATCTGTCTTTGCATATATATGAATTTTTTCATTCACATATTTCTTTCATATATGTATCTTTTCATTCATATGTATTTTTCATTCATACATATCTTTCATTCATATATACCCTCATATATATATACTAATAGAATAGTGAATTTGCATTATCACCACTGTCCAAATCTCTTAAATCCTTAAAGTCCTTAAGTTCTGGGGGTAAACCAGATAAAAAGATATCAGATCAATGTTTTTACTTTAGTCAAATTATACCAGAGATGTGGGAAGTTTTACTAATCTAGCGATTTTAACGTAAGTCTAACTCTATAATAACAATCCTAGTGACAAATAGGTCTTGATTCTACCTACCCACACCTCATTGGAAAGTGAATTCAGTGACGCAAAATGCAAAGCCTGGTGAGTGCAGTAGCATTCTAGCAGTTGTCAGTTTGGAGAAATTATTATGAGGCATTCAATTGCAAAGCTTTAAAAATTATACTAAAGAAAGTTATATAGTGGTATAATATTTATTCTTTTGATATATTTTCTGCCTTATTTCTGTACTTTATAATAGCAATATTTGACTTTTGTCTTAGGCTTAGGAAAATATTTATTTTAGTACTTACCAATTTAAAAAGCATTCAGACAAAATTTTTAATTTGTTTCCCCTTTAGCACATAGAAAAGTATGTTGTATATTAAACTATAACTAAAGGTTTCCTGTTTCACCATCTGCATTCTCTGACCTGAGAGCATGATTTTTTTTTCTTTTTGCCATGCATTTGGAGTTGCGTTTGTGACATTTTCTCGATGTTGCCCTTGCTAGGACAGTTGTTTCTACGTGTGACTCTGTCTCTGGATCTAGCTAATAATAAAATTCTCTGCCTGAGAGGTGTTGCTCCAGAGACTGGCAGGTTTTTAATTAATTTTAATAATGTAAAATTCCATTAGGAATCGTCCATCAGTTCACTCTGCAAACTAGTTATTTTCATACAGTAAAATTCTCATAAGTGTTCCCATCCATTTCTGAATTATTCATTTTTTCTTTGACTTGCTTATCCAATTATCTATGCTACTATCACATTGATTTGAAAATGATTAAAATATTTCAATATTGCACAAGCCAATTATATTTTTTAATTTTATATAGTATTGGCTTTTCCTGGTATTATGTGAGATTTGAAATAATTTTTCAAATTATTTCAAAGCAAAAATGCATTGGAATAATCTCTGGATTCAAGTTGAAATAGTTTTAGATGTATATATGAATTTCGATAGAAGTGCTATTTTTATGATATTAAAATATCTTAAATTAAGATAACAATAATATATTTTTGTCTGTTTGAGAGTGGCTTTTGGACATGGCTGTGGGATGGGGTCCATTGCTGAGGTAGCATATGTTTTCATTAGAAAATTTAAAAACAAGAATAAAATGAACTAAAAGGCTGCTTTTGATAGTAAATTATCCTGTTGCAGCAGTTCTAAATCAATGTTATGGATAAGATATTCACCTCCACTATGGCGTCTCCTCCCACATATCTCACCCTTATTTACTCCAATGTGATGACTTCATAATTTTCATTTTAAAAATATTTTATATTATTTTTAATTGACAGGTAAACATGGTATATGTTTATGATGTACAATATAATGTTTTGATCTACGTATACTTCATGGAATGGCTATATCAAGCAATTTAACATATGAATTACCTCACCTATGAATTACCTCTTGTGTGTGGAGAGCACTTAAAATCTTGCTTAGTAAATTTCAGGTATACAATATATTGTTATTAATGGTAACACCGAGGTTTTACAATAAAACTCTTGATCTTACATCTATTATCTAATGAAAATATTTTATCCCTTGACAAACACATCCTCAACACCACTCCCACAATCTCTGGTAAACATTTTATTCTCTGTTCCTGTAAATTTGACTTTTACACTCCACATATAATTAAAATCATGCCGTATGTCTTTCTGTGCCTAGCTTATTACACTTAACATACTGTCCTTCAGGTTCATCTATGTTGTCACAAATGACAGAATCTTGTTCTGGCAAAGGATGAATAGTATTCCATTGTGTATACATACTACATTTTTAAAAATCAGTTCATTCACTGAAGAACACTTAGATTGAGGTTATGTCTTGGTTCTTGTAAATAATTTTTCAGCGAACATGGGAGTGTAGATATCACTTGAACATGCCGATTTTATTATTTTCTTTTTTGCATAAATGTCCAGTAGTTGGATTTTATTTTATTTTTAATTTTGGGGGAAACTCCATATTGTTTTTTGTAATTGTTGTATTAATTTACAATTAGTTCCACCAACCGTGTTACAAGGGTTGCCTTTCCACCACATTCTCACCAGCACTTATATTTTGTTATTTTTATAATAGCCATGTAAACAGGTGTGAGATGATATCTCATTGTAGTTTTAATTTGCATTTCTCTGATGATTAGTGATATTGAGCATATTTTCATATACTTCTTGGCCATTCGTATGTGTTCTTTTCATAAGCATCTATTCAGATCTTTTGACTACTTTGTAACAGAATTATTTGTTTTTTGCTGTTTACTTGTTTGAATTCCTTATATATTCTGGTTATTAATCCCATGTCAGAGGACAGGAAACATTTTCTCCCATTCTGTTAGTTGTTTATTTTGTTGGTTGTTTTGTTTACTGCATAGAAGCCTTTTAGCTTGATGTTATCATATATTTCTAATTTTGCTTTTGTTGTCTATGCTTTTAGGGTTGTCTTTGCCTAGAACAGGACATTTTTCTGTGTTGGCTTCTTGGATTTTTACAATTTTAAGTCTTATATTAAGACTTTAAACCTATTTTGAGTTGATTTTTTGTTTATACTTGGAACTGTGTATCTAATTCCATTCATCTAATTCTCTTATTGAATACTTTTGGCATCTTAGTCAAAAATCACCTGACCATATAGATATATTTATTTCTGACCCTGCTGTCCTGTTCCGTTGGTCAATGTCCCTGACTTTATGCCGGAACTAAGACTTTTTTTTAATTATTACTACAGCTTTGTAGTAGATTTTCAAGTTAGTATAATGCCCTTGGCATTGTTTTCTTTTCTGGTGTAAATTTACGGGGTACAAATGTAATTTTGTTACCTGTATGCTGAATAATGGTGAAATCAGGGCTTTTAGTGTATCCATCATGGAATAATGTACCTTGTACCCATTAAGTAATTTCTCATCTTTGACTCCCATCCTCACCTTCTAAATCTTCATTGTCTATCATTTCACACTCTGTGTCCGTGTGTACACATTATTTAAATCACACAAATGAGAACATGAGGTATTTGTCTTTCTGTGTCTGAGTTATTTCACTTAAGATAGTGGCCTCCAGTTCCATCCAAGTTGCTGCAAAAACATGAATTTATTATTTTTGTGGCTGAATAGTATTCCATTGTGTATATATGCCGCATATTTTAATCCAATCATCCATTGATGGACACTTGGGTTGATTTTATGTCATTATGAATAGTGGTGTGATAAAAAAGCATGTAGCTTTTTGTTTTAATAATTTCTTTTTCCTTTGAGTAGATACACAGTGGTGGAATTGCTAGAACAAATGGTAGTTCTATTCACTGAGAAACCTGCATGCTGTTTTTCATAGAGGCTGGTAGTAAATTGCATTCCTTCCAATGGTGCAATAAGTTTTTCCTTTTCTCTGCATTGTCCCAAACATCTGTTATATATATACATGTGTATATTTTAATAATGGCTATTCTGATCAGTGTAAGATAAATATATCATTGTGACTTCAACTTGCATTTCTCTGATGAACAGTGATGATGAACATTTTAAAAATATATTTACTGGCCATTTTTATGTCTTTTCAAAAATGTCTATTCATGTTCTCTGCCCACTTTTTTAATGGGATTACTTATTTTGCTGATGTTAAGGCCTTTGAATTTCTTGTTAAGGCTTTTTAATTTCCCTCAAGAATATATTGGTTATTAGGGTCTTCTGCAATTCCATATGAATTTTACAGTTGGACTTTCAGTAATATACTGAATAACAGTGGTGAAAGATGCCCACGGCTTTCTTATGTTCCATATCTTAGAGGAAAGGCTTTCAGTATTCTCCTATTCAGTATGAGGCTAGCTATGTGTCTGTTGTATATAGTTTTTACTTTGTGGTGATATGTTCCTTCTATACCTGTTTTTCTTGGGGGCTTATTTTTATCATGAAGGGGTGTTGAATTTTATTTAATGCTTTTACACCGTCAATCAAAAAAATCATACCATTTTTGTCTTTCATACTGTTATTATGTTACACGAAGGTGATTGCTTCGTGCCTATTGAATAACCTTGCAACCCAGGGATAAATACCACTTGGCTATAATTACTAATCTTTATAATATATTGCTGAATTTGTTTTACTAGTATTTTTAAAATAACTTTTGCATCAATATTCATCAGAGATATTGGCCTGTAGTTTTCATTTTTGATGTGTCTTTGTGTTGTTTTTGTATCAGGGTAATACCGGCCTCATATAATGAGTTTCGATGTATTCTGGTCAGCATGCTTTCCAAGAATAAACTACCAATAATCTTTACGTTGTCTATTGTAGTAATTGATTTAACAAGTTCTTTGTTCCTATTGGGTCAATAATGACAGTTCAACTATTACTATTGATATGGACAGAAGACAAGGAAATACTGGGTAGGAAAGGACTGTAGGAAAGGTCACACCCTCAAGCCTGGAGACCTGTGGCCCTAAATGAGGACAGGCATTCCTGTTTTCATGCCCAAAAGCTACCTTTTGGCCTGCCATGCCCCCTATCCTGTACCCATATCAACCCCAGATCCCAGGCCTCAGAAGCAGGAAAGGAGAGAGCAGACAAATAGCAGAACAATGTGGCAGAGAAAGAGAGAAGAGAAGGAGCATGTGAATGCCGAGAGGAGTTCTACTGGGGATGGCTGGAGAGGAGATCGGCTACCGAGTGTCCAAACTCCAGGAAAAGATCATTTGCCCACTCTATACCCCTCCAGCTCTCCATTGGTCTTGCTAAAAGCCACTTTCACTGCTTAATAAACCCCCCACATTCATGCTTCAAGTCCATGTGTGACCTGACACTTCTGGTACACTGGACAAGAGCTCAGGATACAGAAAGCTGTCACACTGGCCCTCTGCTCTTGTAAAGAGGCAGAGGGTTCACTGAGCTGGATAACACTAAAGCCGTCCATGGATGTCAAGGCCAAAAGAGTGCACTGTAACACACACCCATTTGGGCTTTGGTAGTCACAGGATCCACCTATGGACTCTGCTGTAGGGCTGGAGTCCAGTGCCCTAGCTCCTACCCCTGTCTCTTTGTGTGCTCCCCACTCCCATAAGGGGTTTGAGCAGGTCCTGCAAGGGCGGTCAGGGAACTTTCCTCTTTCACTAAGAAATCAACTATTTCTTTGAGATTTTAAAAAATCTTACTCCAGTGTTTGCAAGTTACATTCTCCTAGAAGTCTATTAACTCTGCTGTGTCTGTGGATAATTCATTATTTTTAATCTCCAATGCATTACTCTGTCTCTTTTTTCTTTATTCAAGCATGTAAGTCAGTTTTTGATTAACTTATTTTTTCCCAATACTTTCTTATTTTCTATTTTCTATTTTTGTCAGCCCACACTATTGTTAATTTGTGCTTTTTTATATTTTTAAAGTTTTGTTTAGTACTTTTAAATTTTTTTCTTATTGATGAAGGCATGTGATGGTACACATTTTAATCTCAATTTGATACAATAAATTCACTCACATGTAACATTAGAGAGAGGTTTCTTTTTAATAAAAGATTTTTTCCTATAGTAGAATAAGTCTGCCATAAGGCTAAAACCCACTGTTAGAATATGTTGATGTCCTAATTTCAGTACCTGTATATGTGATCATATTTGGGGATAGAATTTTTTTAGATGTTATCAAATTAAGATGAGGTCACTCTGGTAATCTCCAGCCTAATATAACTGAAATCCTGATAAGCAGAGGCAAACGCAATGTGACAGTACACACAGGGAAATGGACACCTGACAACAGAGACAGACACTGAGGCATTGCAACTGCAAGTTAAGAAATACCAAGACTTACTCAGCAAACTACTAGAAGCTAGGAAGGAGCAAGAAAATATTTATTTTTCTAGGTTTCAAAGGGAGCATGTATCTGACAACATGTTGAATTCGGATATCTAGCTCCCAGTCCGTGATACAATAAACTTCTCTTCTTTATAAACGTTTCTTCTTTTCAGCCACCTAAATTTGTTACAGCACCCACGGGAAACTAATACATCCATCCATCCACCCAAACAAACAAAAATAAAATATGCCTCACATGGACTTTTCAATTATTGTTTACAATGTATAACCATAATTTTCAGTGCTATTTATATGCTGGTGCTACAATTGCAGAATTATATTAATATTTTTTAAAAAATTTCTCAGTGGAAATATCCTTATCATAAATGAGATACCTATTTCTGCCTCTGTAAGTTACAGGATATAAGGAAGCTTCAGTTGCCACTTTCCAAATAATCAGAATTCTGAGTCATCCCGCCATTATTTATTTTAAGCTTTTCTGTTTATAGTATGTCCGCCACAATATCATATATATATATATAGCCATTCTCCAGTTTCAGTAAAAATGAGATCCATATCATTTTTGTTTGATTTGGTGATATCTTTAGTTTTCTGTGTGGAAGTCATATAATGCATTCATGATTTTGTACTTCCTCTTCCTTTCTATTACAAAAGTAAGCTTTCTGATAGGTGGGGTTATGCTTATTTATAGCTTTTACACCTAAAACAGCATTTGGAACATTGTAAGCATAAAATAAAGATGTATTAAATAAATGAAAGTTATTCATTCATTTGCTTACTTAATGACAAAGAAGGGGAAGCAAAAAATAACTTCCCAAAGGTATAAAACATTTACCATAAATACATTAAATATGACTTTTATTATACAAAAGATAGAGTAACAGAACAATGTAAATATAAAAATCAGTGTTAAAAATGAGTTTTGTAGTATGGGCAAACTACTTTTAAAAGATGCTCCAATATTATTTTCTGAGGGTGATATATATTTTTAATTGATACTGTCATAAGTTTTGTATTTTTACCTAGCATTTTCCAAAGCAACAGAGCCTGCATTTCTGTTGAGAATTAGAATACAATTTCTATTTCTATTATCCTTGTGCATTAATGTTTTCCAGGCAATAAAATAGGACAGCTACCATATTCACCCTGACTGATGTGAAGATAGCATTTGATTTTAGAACTCCTGATGGATAAGTGACAGCAATCTATAAAACCCACTGAGCCTACACATAGCATTAAAATCAGCAAATCAAACTCCCTTTTATCAATTACTACCTAATAGCTACAAGGTCCATTTTAATAGTCACTAGCGACTTCCCTTGGAATAAAATAAATAATACTTGTTTCAACAAATGGCATCTGGTTTTAATATTTATTATCATTCCCTCTCATTTTTTTACCCTAAGAATTCATTAAAAATTTAAATTCATCCTGGGGATGCAAGGCTGGATCAACATATGCAAGGCTATAAACAAAATTCACCACATAAACAGAACCAAAAATGAAAATCACATGATGATCTCAATTGATGCACAGAAGGCCTTTGACACAATTCAATAGCCCTTTATGCTAAAAGCCCTCAATAAACTATGTATTGATGGAATGTATCTCAAAATAATAAAAGCTATTTATGACAAACCAACAGCCAGTATCATACTGAATGGGCAAAAGCTGGAAGCATTCCCTTTGAAATCTGACACAAGACAAGGATGCCCTCTCTCGCCACTCCTATTCAATATAGTATTGGAAGTTCTAGCCAGAGCAATCAGGCAAGAAAAAGAAATAAAGGGTATTCAAGTAGGAAAAGAGGAAGTCAAATTGTCTCTATTTGCAGAAGACATGATAGTATATCTAGAAGACCCCATCATCTCAGCCCAAGACCACCTGAAACTGATAAGCAACTTCAGCAAAGTCTCAGGATACAAAATCAATGTACAAAAATCATAAGCATTCCTATATACCAATAACAGACTTAAAGAGAGCCACATCAAGAACGAACTGCCATTTACAATTGCTACAAAGAGAATAAAATACCTGGGAATACAACTGACAAAGGAAGTAAAGGACCTCTTCATGGAGAACTACAAACAACTGCTCACTGAAATAAGAGAGGACACAAACAGATGGAGAAACATTCCATGTTCATGTTAGGAAAAATCAATATCATGAAAATGGCCATACTGCCCAAAGTAATTTACAGATTCAATGCTATCCCCATCAAGCTACCAATGACCTTCTTCACAGAACTGGAAAAAACCACCTTAAATTTCATATGGAACCAAAAGAGAGCCCACAATAGTCAAGTCAATTCTAAGCAAAAAGAACAAAGAAGAAGGATCACCCTACCAGACTTCAAACTATACTACAAGGCTATAGTAATCAAAACAGAATGGTACTGGTACCAAAACAGAGATATAGATCAATGGAACAGAACAGAGGCCTCAGAGGCAACACAACACATCTACAACCATCTGATCTTTGACAAGCCTGACAAAAACAAGCAATGGGGAAAGCAGTCCTTGTTTAGTAAATGGTGTTGGGAAAACTGACTAGCCATGTGCAGAAAGCAGAAACTGGACCCCTTCCTGACACCTTACACTAAAATTAATTCCAGATGGATTAAAGACTTAAACATAAGACCTAACACCATAAAAACCCTAGAAGAAAACCTAGGCAAAACCATTTAGGACATAGGTGTAGGCAAGGACTTCATGACCAAAACACCAAAAGCATTGGCAACAAAAGCCAAAATAGACAAATGGGACCTAATCAAACTCCACAGCTTCTGCACGGCAAAAGAAACAGTTATTAGAGTGAATCAGCAACCAACAGAATGGGAAAAAATTTTTGCAACCTACTCATCTGACAAAGGGCTGATATCCAGAATCTACAAAGAACTAAAACAGACTTAACAAGATAAAAACAAATAAGCCCATTCAAAAGTGGGCAAAGGATATGAACAGACACTTCACAAAAGAAGACATACATGAGGCCAACAAAGATATAAAAAATGCTCATCATCACTAGTCATTAGAGAAATGCAAATCAAAACTACATTGAGATACCATCTCACGCCAGTTAGAATGACGATCATTAAAAAATCTGGAGACAACAGATGCTGGAGAGGATGTGGAGAAATAGGAACACTGTGACACTGCTGGTGGGAGTGTAAATTAGTTCAACCATTGTGGAAGACAGTGTGGCGATTCCTCAAGGACCTAGACATAGAAATTTATTTGACCCAGCAATCCCATTACTGGATATATAGCCAAAGGATGATAAATCATTCTATTATAAGGACACATACACACGAATGTTCATTGCAGCACTGTTTACAATAGCAAAGACCTGGTAATGCCCATTGATAATAGACTGGACAGGGAAAATGTGGCACATATACACCATGGAATACTATGCAGCCATCAAAAACGATGAGTTCATGTTCTTTGTAGGGACATGGATCAATCATGTCAATGCTGGAAACCATCATTGACAGCAAACTGACACAAGAACAGAAAATCAAACACCGCATGTTCTCACTCACAGGTGGGTGTTGAACAATGAGAACACATGGACAATGAGAACAATGAGAACACAGGGAGGGGAGCATAACACACTTGGGTCTGTAGGGGGGAAACAGGGGAGGGACAGCAGGTGGTGTGGTGTTGGGGAGAGATAGCATGGGAGAAATGCCAGATATAGGTGATGGGGAGAAAGGCAGCAGATCACACTGCCATGTGTGTACCTCTGCAACAATCTTGCATGTTCTTCACATGTACCCCAAAATCTAAAATGCAATAAAATAAAATTTTTAAAAATTAAATTTAATTCTCAATCCATGAAAAAGTACTTGATTATAGTTTATAAAAATCACTGACCATAAATTGTTGTTTGTTCAACTTTGACAAATGAAGAAGAAAATAAAACCAAAAGGAATCTATGCCTTAAATTCCCCAAGAGAGTGAACAAAAGGCCAGAACAGAAATGTCTCTGAAGAAATATTATGTCATTAGAAAAGTAATTGTGATTTTTGCCATTGAAAGTACTGGCAAAAACCATGATTACTTTTTGTATGGAACTAGTATCAGTAGTATAATTACAAGCTTAAATGCTATTTTTTTATGTCATGATTGTTTCTCTGTGTCCAGTGCTTTCTGGTTTTTATATAGTTTTCCTACTGTTAGGGAATTAATTCTTTCATACTCTTTTTTTTTCCTTGAGACAGGTTCTCACTCTGTCACCCAGCCTGGAGGGCAGTGGGGTGACCTCCACTCACTGAAACCTCTGCTTTCCAGAGCTCAAGCAATTCTTGTGCCTCAGCTTTCCAAGTAGCTGGGATTACAGGTGCCTACTATGATGCCAGCTAAATTTTGTATATTTAATTGAGAGCAAGTTTCACCATGTTGGTCAGACTGGTCTTGAACTCATGGCCTTAAGTTATCCTCTCACCTCAAGCTCTGAAAGTGCTGGGATTGCAGGTATAAGCCACCACACACAGCCTTCCTTCTCAGTTTTGACTCTCCTTTTGAAGTAATCTATCCCAATATAATGTTCTTCGTTAGTGGAAAGATAAGAATATATCTAATTTTGGCCAAACATATTTGTTTGCTCTAAGATATTGAATTTTGAGGTAAATTATGAAATAATGGAGTGGATTCCCACTTCAGTTAGAATGGCGATCATTAAAAAATCAGGAGACAACAGATGCTGGAGAGGATGTGGAGAAATAGGAATGCATTTACACTGTTGGTGGGTGTGTAAATTAATTCAACCATTGTGGAAGACAGTGTGGCAATTCCTCAATGATTGAAATAGAAATATCATTTGACCCAGCAATTCCATTACCGGATATGTACCCGAAGAATTATAAATCATTCTACCATAAAGACACATGCACACTTATGTTTATTGTAGCACTGCTTACAATAGTAAAGACTTGGAACCAACCCAAATGCCCATCAATAACAGACTGGAAAAGAAAATGTGGCACATATACACCATGGAATACTATGCAGCCATAAAAAGATGAGTTCATGTTTTTTGCAGAGACATGGATGAAACTGGAAACCATCATTCTCAACAAACTAACACAAGACCAGAAAACCAAACAGTATATGTTCTCACTCATAAGTGGGCATTGAAAAATGAGAACACACGAACACAGGGAGGGGAACATCACACACTAGGCCTTGGGGGTGGGGATTTAGGGAAGGAATAGCAGGGGCTTGGGGAATTGGGGGAGAAATATCTTATGTAGATGATGGGTGGATGGATGCAGCAAAGCACTACCATGACACATGTATACCTATGTAACAAACCTGCAGGATCTACACATGTACCCCAAAACTTAAAGTATAATAAATAAAAGAGAAAGAAAGAAAGAAGGAAGGAAGGAAGGAAGGAAGGAAGGAAAGAGAAAGAAAGAAAAAGAAAGAAAGAGGCCGGGCGCGGTGGCTCAAGCCTGTAATCCCAGCACTTTGGGAGGCCGAGGCGGGTGGATCACGAGGTCAAGAGATTGATGGTGAAACCCCGTCTCTACTAAAGATACAAAAAATTAGCTGGGCATGGTGGTGCGTGCCTGTAATCCCAGCTACTCAGGAGGCTGAGGCAGGAGAATTGCCTGAACCCAGGAGGCGGAGGTTGCGGTGAGCCGAGATCGCGCCATCGCACTCCAGCCTGGGTAACAAGAGCGAAACTCCGTCTCAAAAAAAAAAAAAAAAAAAAAAAAAAAAGAAAGAAAGAAAAAAAGAAAGAAAGGAGTAGATTCCTTATGCTAAAATGCAATTTTGAGACTGATCAGATTCTTGGAATTTGCCAAGAGCTTTTTTTCTCAATCAAATTTGTCAATTTTTTTCTAAAAATCTGCAATATATTATCTAATTGTAATTAAAATGTTTTTATTAAGTTGTCTAGAGTCTTTTCCTCATTATTTATTTTAATGAATCACTCTGAGTCAAATTTGTAATAAATCAGATTAGTCATATTTATGGAATAAATTAAAATAAGTCTAATTATTGATGCAAAAGTTGATTTCCATAAAGGCAAAGGTAAATTTTTTCACCTTTATACTTGAATTTCCATAAGTAAGCCTATACTATGTTATCTGTTGAATGTTTATTTAATGAACTAAAAAAATAATGCCTATATTAATAGAGCCTCTCACAATGATGACTGGAGAAAAATCTGGTTGCAGAAGGAGGAAGAAAGTAGTTATTATTAATATATGACCAAAGCATTTTATTTTCCTTAACAATATCTACCCTAAAGAAATCTATTTTACCAAAGCCTGACTGGGGTTTTACCAGAGATGAATTAACCCAGCATAATCTAACTCTAGCTCCATTTTTCCTTCCTGTCTTCCATGAGAAGCATTTGTGAAGGTCATAGTTCAAGGATGGGAACTTACTAAAAGACGGAGACCTAATTTAAAGACAAAAGAATGCTTATTTTCCCCACACAACTTACCACCACATCAGTCTCCTGTATAACAAAAAAATACAACTGAAAGAACTGTCCATTCTTAATGTTATATGAGAAGAGGTCTCTAGGGACACCAAAAGACAACAAGGGACACATAAGCAGACAGCAGAAAATTGTCAAATTCTGACATACACAGCAAAGAGTAAACACAGCACAATTTAAGTGGGCAGTGCAATGACAGACAATTAAGCAGAAAGAAGAAAACACTAAGAAAGAATTAAAAGAAAACACTGGAAATCAAAAACATTACTGAAAAGAAGAATGTCTTGAATGGGTTAATCAATAGACTGGACAAAAACAACATTGTATTCAGTGAGCTTAAGGATATGTCAATCGAAACTTTTGAAATTGAAACACAAAGACAAAACAGAAAAGAAAATTAGAGCAAAATATCGTACAACTGTGGGATGATTACAAAAGGTATAGCATTCATAATGAGACTACCAGAAAGAGAGGAAAGAGAGGAAGAAACAAGAACTATTTGCTGACAGAATATCCCAAATTTAATGATAGGTACCAAAGAACAGACATAGGAAGCCTAAGAACACCAAGCAGAATAAATACTAAAACATTTACACCTAGAATACCATGTTTGAACCACAGAAAACAAGAGAAAGAAAAAATCCTGATGGATGCTGTGTAATTGAAAGGGGGAATGGGGACATTGTACTTACAGAGGAGCAAGGATGAGAATTATATAACAACATATTAAATGATTTCAGTTTACACATAAGCAAAATGAATGATAATAATGTTACAGAGGATGGGAGGAGGAATTGGGAATACTCCATTTTAAGGTACTTGTACTACCTGAGAAGTGATATAGTATTATGTAAAGGAAACTTGGATTCATTTAGAATATATGTTACAAACTCAATAGCATAACTAAAAGAATTTTTAAATTGAATCAAACAAAATGCTCAGTTAAAACAATAAAAAGCAGAAAAATCATAAAAGAAAAAAATAACAAGGGTAGTAAGAAGAAAACAGTAAAAATTTGATAGATATTAATCTATCAACAATCACTTTAAACACCAATGGTCTAAATATAATAAATACTTATTGTTACATTCAGAAACTTTCTGAATGGTTTGTTATAAAACATCAACCAATGATATATTATCTAAAAAAAACCCACTTTAAATATTAGGACATGATATATTAAATGAAAGGATGTGACGCATCATGCTAACACATGAACCGAAAGAAGAAAAAAAGAAAGAAAGAAAGAGAGAGAGAGAGAGAGAAAGAAAGAAGGAAAGAAAGAAATAAGAAAAAGGAAAGAAAGAAAGAAAGAAAGAAAGAAGGAAAGAAAGAAAGAAAGAAAGAAAGAAAGAAAGAAAGAAAGAAAGAAAGAAAGAAAGAAAGAAAGAAAGAAAGAAAGAAAGAGAGAGAGAGAAAGGAAGAAAGAAAGGCCGGAATAGCTATAATAATTTCAGACAGGGCAGACTTCAGAGTAAGAGAAATTACTAAGAATAAATAAGAGTATTACACAAAGATTCGGGGGCAATGATAGAGTGTCAAAGAGAAGACATAACAATTCTTAATATCTTTAATAATATAACATCTAAATACTTGACAAAACAAAGATGCAAGAAGAAATGGATGAATCCATTATTACAGCTGGAGACTTCAACACTTCTTTATTAGTAACTGACATCCATGAGGCAGAAAATCAATAAAGATGAGGTTGAACTGAACAGTACCACCAACCAACAGGATCTAGTGGACATCCATCTATATAATACTTCATCCAAAAATAGCAGATTGCACATTCTCCTTAAACTCTCATGCAACATTTACCAAGACGACCACATTCTGGGCCATAAAATACACCTTAACAAATTTTCAAAAGTGGAAATCAAATAGAGTATGTTCTTAGTTCATATTGAGAAACTGGATTAAAATGAGCTAATGATCTATTGTTATTATGATAATGAATTCACAAATGACAAGTAGAATTTATTCTTTTTGTGCACCTGCTTTTTCCCGATGTAAATGTAATCACATTAACAGGATCTTGAATATCCACTAAGAAATGGTAAGCAATAGGGCAACTGGAAGAATGTCAGCAGAAATTTGCATAACATTCATATAAAATAAAGGTGTTCAGAACATCCACAACAATTAACAAATGAGCAATTTTGTATTTTAATTTACTTGTAATTTTTTAAAATTTATACTTAAAAAATAAAATTGGCCAGAATGTAATAATAGTGCTATACTATCACATGAAGAAAATATAGGGCCATTATGACATTCCAACTCTGTATCAGTCACATTCTAGTATACTGTGGGTAATACAGTAGCCCCTGAAAATGAGTTTTTACATGAAATTTTACATGAAATTTTTTTAGCTGTGCTAACAGATGCTAGGCTTCATACCTAGGTGATGGGATGATCTGTGCATCAAACCACCATGGCGCTCATTTACCTGTGTAACAAATACACATGCACATGTACCCTGGAATTTAAAATAAAAGTTGAAAAAAAATATCTTCAGATGTTACAATTTGAAGGGGACAAATTGCTGCCAGCTGAGAACCACTAAATTACAGAATACTAGAGCTAGAAATAGAATCACACCTAAAACTGCTGAAGTATTTAGTTCTTTAGGCACCCCGTAAAAGAGAAGTTTCAATGAGTTTATAGTCAGTGAAGTTCTTTCTTCTGTATACCTAGACTAATCATTCTGGTTTCAAATTATATATTAAAATAAACTCTGAATAATAAATAATAAATACATTTGATGAATGATATTGAGGAATGAATGTGAGGATTGTTCACATTAATGTATATATTTCTGAAATATTTATATAAAAGCAATACCATATTCTTTAAATATATATATATATTTCTGAAATATTTTAGGTAAAGGCAATACCACACTCTTTATATATTTGATCTCCAACTCAAAAAAATGATCAAGAAACATTACCAGAAATCATTCTGGTAGTTTTCGTTAGGAGATGAAATTTCTAATATTTGCAATTGTTTTCTACTTGATGATAACATTTCTATTTTATTCAATCACAAAACAAATAGTAATATGCATCTGACTAACTTTTTACCTGATTTGATTCACTTTAGATGTGAAAGTTTAGAAATCTCATGGGTTTCTTAGGTATTTTATTGGATTTTAAATTAAATTAAATTTCTAAATTTTATTGTTCTTTCTTTCTGTTTTTTCCTTCCATTGATTCTAAGGTATTTGGACAGCAACAGTGTGTGTTTTATGTATTTCAATGTTGTGATGAATACTTTCCACTGCCTCTCTCTAGGATTCAGGTAGGAACATTTTCACCTTGCCTCGAATTCTGACAGTCAAGTTTCCCAAGGAAAATGAAATCTAGCATCAAGTACATTGAATATGTAAATGTTAAAGGAACTTTCAGGATATATGCTGAAACAAATTTTTGTGAAAATTACTGTTGTAGATGTGAGAGAATGACTGTATATATAACAGATACTTGGCAATTAACAGCATATGTTACTTTTCCCAGAAGTGTTTTAAGTTGAAACAAAATATATCAAAAAATTTTAAGTTCATGTGTCCCTTTTATAAGAGCATGAAAAATATATATCCTCCTTTGTAGCAATAATGACATTGACACCAATGTTTAATATTTCCATTTCTAAAAATTTACCTAGCCAATAAGAAAAGACGAAACACTTCAGAAATAGGAGAAAGATGGGAAACACGTATGATAAATTATTTATTTATATGTGAACTTCATGTTTAAATTAAAATAGTCACTCTGGTAAGTCATTTAATTGGCCAGAAAGCAACAACAAATGAGCAAGTTTGATGAAAATTTGATATGCCTCTCAATCAAAATTAATGATCACTCAATACATCTTATTAATAGTTTAATAATTAATACTAATAATGTATAGACTATACACAGCATTTAACTGTAAACAAGAGCAAAAAATGAATATCCTATAGTTCATACTGAAAGAACTTAAAATGACTAAATAAATAGGGAATGAAACATTTTTTAAAAAGATAATCTAAATAATATATAGCGTTTTCCCCTTCATAAGGTGAAGTTTAATCATTCACCTCCCACCTTCCCTTGAGTTTTAACAGTTAGTGATTTATTTTCAAAAAATAGAGTATGGTAAAAATGAAATGTCTCAATGAAGGAAATTGACAAATACTAACGTGGCCAGGTGAAAAAGGTAAACATCCTTAGTAATAAGTCTTGTGGATAGAAAAGATACTTCACCTTTGATCTTCCATAAACTCAAAAACCCATCCTAATCAAGAGAAACTTGTAAAATAAAAACATAAAACTAATCGAGGCACATTCTATGAAATAGTTGACAGGTACTTCTTAAAACTGCCAAGGTAACAAAAACATGGAAATAGGAAAATGTCTACACACCAGTAGAGATTAAGGAGATGTGACAACTAAATGCAATGTGGTGTCTTGGATAAGATTCCGGAACAGAGAAGATACATTAATAGAAAATATTGTGAAATCTGAATCAATTGTGAAGTTTACTTAATATTAATATACCAAAGTTGGTTTCTTAATCATGGCAACTGTACCATGGTAATGTGAGATATTAACTATAGGAGAAACTGGATGGGAACTCTTTGTATTAGAGAAGAATGCTGGCCGGGCGCGGTGGCTCAAGCCTGTAATCCCAGCACTTTGGGAGGCAGAGGCGGGTGGATCACGAGGTCAAGAGATCGACACCATCCTGGTCAACATGGTGAAACCCCGTCTCTACTAAAAATACAAAAAATTAGCTGGGCATGGTGGCGCGTGCCTGTAATCCCAGCTACTCGGGAGGCTGAGGTGGGAGAATTGCCTGAACCCAGGAGGCGGAGGTTGCGGTGAGCCGAGATCGCGCCATTGCACTCCAGCCTGGGTAACAAGAGTGAAACTCCGTCTCAAAAAAAAAAAAAAAAAGAGAGAAGAATGTGTATTTGCTGTTTTTAGGAGTAGTATTCTATCATAAATTACATGGATTTGATTGATGTTCTTCAGACTCTGTGTCCTGATTTTCTATTTGCCATATCAATTTCTGGGATAGAATGGCTCAAACCATAATGGTAGATTTGTCTCTTTTTGGTTCTATGCGTTTTTCATCCATGCAACTGATTTTCTATTTGCTACATCAATTACTGAGATAGAATGGCTCAAACAATAATTGTAGATAGTTCTCTTTTTGGTTCTACGTGTTTTTCGTCCATGCAACTTGAAGCTCTATTTTTTTTTTCTTTTTTTTTTTGACGGAGTTTCGCTCTTGTTACCCAGGCTGGAGTGCAATGCCGCGATTTCGGCTCACCGCAACCTCCGCCTCCTGTGTTCAGGCAATTCTCCTGCCTCAGCCTCCCGAGTAGCTGGGTTTACAGGTACACGCCACCATGCCCAGCTAATTTTTTTGTATTTTTAGTAGAGACGGGGTTTCACCATGTTGACCAGGATGGTCTCGACCTCTTGACCTCTGATCCACCTGCCTCGGCCTCCCAAAGTGCTGGAATTACAGGCGTGAGCCACCATGCCCGGCCCGAAGCTCTATTTTTAAGTGAACTCAGCATTTAGGAATGTTGTATTTCCTTGGTGGAGTATCTTTTATGATTATTCAGTATCCCTCCTCATCTCTTGTAATCCCTGATCTGAACCCTGCTTTGTCTGATATTACTATAGCCTCTCCAGCTTCATTGCTATCGTAGGGTGCTAAGACCATCTACACAATGAAATTATTGATATATTTGGATATAAATTATCAACCATCAACTTATTAATTGAATTGTATTTGCTCAATCTGTTCTTATTCCTTTTTGCTCTTGCTGCTTGTCTTTGAATTAAATGTGTATTTTTTATTACTTGGTTTAAATTTCTTTATTGGCTTATTAATTATACCACTTTTTCTGCTAGTTTTAGTGGTTGTTCTAAGTTTCATAGTATACAGTTTTAACTTATCACAGTGATTTTACATATATCATATATTTGCCTATAGTTTATGAACACTACAGCAGTGTATAACTAATACCTGCCATTCTTTGTATTCTTTTTTATATATTTTATATTTTTATAATATTCATAATTATTTATTAATGCTTTGATTTATGCAATTATCTTTATGATTTGTTAAAATAAGAATATATGCCTTTGATATTTACTTTTCTTTTTTTTTTTTTTTTTTTTTTGAGACAGGGTCTTTCCTAGCCTGGAGTACGTGGAATGGGATGATAACTCACTGCGTCTCTGAGGCTCAAGCCATTCTTCTGCCACAGCATCCCTAGTAGTTAGAACTACAGGTGTGCCTAACATCCCCAGATTTTTTTTTTTTAAGAGACAAGGTTTCACTGTGTTGCTCAGACTGATCTCCGACTCCTGAGCTCAGGCCGTCCTCCCGCTTCAGGTTCTACTTTTCTTCATGCCAGTCCTGGAATGATTTATTTATTTTATAGATTCAAGTTTCTATCTGGTGACAATTTCCGTGTACCTTTCTTAACCATTCCTTTTAGTGCATGTCTTCAATCAATTCTCATTATTTGACTGTCTAAAAAAGTCTTTGCATTGTTATATTTATATCGAATATGTTTATATTTGATATAAACATATTCGATATAAAATTAGAACTTGGAAGAATTTTCCATACAATACTTCCAAATTACTCCATTACCTTCTGGTTTTCAGATTTTCTGATTAAAAAAATCTTGTTTCTTGCCTAATGACAGAATCATTTAATTTCTATTTCCAATTTTTTAAAAAAGAGTTATATATTTGTACCGCTTATTTTTTAGCACTGCTTGATCACATAGATATAATATTAAAAGTTGTGAAGTATACTCACATCAAGCATTCCCAAATAATAATGTTATCACTTCTAGCAGAGAACATTCTTAAAGAAATTTGGCTGGGTGTGGTGGCTTACAGCTGTAATCCCAGTAATGGGAGGCCGAGGTGGGTGGATCATGAGGTCAAGAGATCAAGGCCATCCTGGCCAACATGGTGAAACTGAATCTCTATTAAAAATACAAAAATTAGCTGGGCGTGATGGCATTTGTCTGTAATCCCAGCTACTCATAAGGCTGAGGCAGGAGAATCGCTTGAACCTGGGAGGCCTAGGTTGTGGTGAGACAAGATCATGCCACTGCACTCCAGCAAGGGTAACAGGGTGAGAATCTGTCTCAAAAAAAAAAAAAAAGAAGTATATTATGCCTTCAATTTTATGCCAGTTATTAATATTTTTTAAAATACAATACCAGCTCTGCTTAATAGTTGTTTGATGAAAGAAGACAATTCCCCCAGAATCACCATCATTTGTTTGTTTTAGGACAAAGAAAAAGAATGTGTGAGCAAAAGTGAAAGTTAGATGATATGGACAGATTATGCGGGAAGATTCAGGGGAATAGGCTGTGCTAAGAGGTAGTCTCCGTCCCAGGGCATTCTTTTAAATGGCATAATCATACACTATCACCATGCTTTCTTTTGGTCATCCTAATGTGGAAATTCATTATTGCTAAATGGTAAAGGGTTGATACATTTCCTAAACATTTTGAGCCCCAAAATAATGCTTTAACCTTCCATGTCACCTATGCCACTCAAGAAAAAGAATGTTTAACAGTAAATTTCTAATTCACAGTACATTTATAACTGTATTTCATATATTTTGATTGGCAATTCTGTTTCCAAATATATTATTGCAGTACTAAGTCAAATAACTATGACAATGGAAAATGACTATTTCAGCAAAATTGTTTATGAGCAATCTTGCCAATACACTACATTTTGTCTTCACTGTATACTGCTATTATGAATGGTGTGAATTAATTCCTTAAAAATTATTTTTAAAAACCAAAGTGGCTGCCTTTCAAGAATACATATTATTCCGTAACTGGGTTTCTATAAATTTCATTTGAATTCCTACCTCTTAATATATATATATATATATTTATTTATGTAAAAGTAGATGAACTTCTACTTCAAATTCCTTTGAAAAGCTACGAAATTCTTTCTAAGGGGAAACAATCATATTTTACACTTGAAATTTTTTGTACTTTTTTTTCACAGTCACTACCTGTGAACAGCACTGACCTTTCTTCCCTTCTTTCTGTCCTTCCTCCCCGTCTTTTTTCCCTGTTTTTATTATTTTCTTCTTGTCTTCCTTTCATTTTTCCTTTTTTACTCCTCCTTTACTTAATTAGTTGTTAATTGAAGAACTAATATATATTACGATCTTGTTATTTCTGTGTTTACTAATTTAAGAAAAAGTGTTGTATCTGTCCTCTAAGATATAACAAGTTAGATATGAATTACATGGCATCACCTCCTGCCAATTTCACTTTTTGAGTATTGATACTTTCCAGCCCAATTTATATTGATCACCTAAAGGCAAATATAAATGCTGAAAAGGTTGACCTTTTGACAGGGACCCACTCTGGCAAGAAAAACAAACAGAAATGGGTTTTTGTTGACATTGAAAACTCTACTTGGATTCAAATCCTTGATGCAACTTGACTAGTGAAGTGAATGTTGGTTGCTAAGTTTTTTTAACCTTAAAATAGAAATAATTCCTAATTCATAGGGTTATTGTAAGGTTTGAATGTGTTAATAAATGGGATACACTTGTAAAGTATAGCAAGCATTATAAATGTAAGTTGTTATCATCATCATGCACAAAGGTGGGTTGTTTGCTGGAAAATAAATGACATTTACAGGTGTGGTTAGTAAGCTTCTAACATAAGTGCACATCCCTCTGGTAACATACACAAAATAAAGTCAAACAATCTATCAGGAACTCTGAAGGGTTTGGGATTTTACCCTACTTGCAAGCTAACAAGTTCTTCCACCACAGTTTCTTTGATGATACCCTAAGTCACCAGATTCCTGAGTCAGAGATAATGAATATGATTACTTAGGTCAACCACAAGTAGTCCTCAACCTTAAATATCATGTATGAGTAGTGTGCTTTTCTATATTTATTCTACGTACCTCAAGGATATTGTATTTTTTGAGCCATTAGCCATCAAAACATCCAAGTTCTTACATAAAGAGTAAAGATACCATTTTTCAATTTTATTTCCACATTTGCATTAGTTACATAATTTTCTGTACGCTTCTGAACATAAATATTAAACGGAAATACTATTTTTCTCCCTAACATATACGTGAAATTTTGATGCAGTTTATACTTGATATGTGTCTATTAAAATAATTGCTAAATGTCAGAGCAGCTGTTGTAAAATTGACAAATACATACAATAATGCAGAAATAAAATATAGGTTTGCTAGCTAATGACTACTGAGTTGAGTTCTAGAAACATGCATTTTATTCAGTGTATGTGCAATGATAGGAAATACCAAAAGTATCATAACTAGAGGAGACTACAAATCATTTTTATTCCAGGGGAAAATAAAAATATAAGTAACTTATCAAAAATATGCATGTAGGAGAATAAAACTTAATCAGATAAAGTAAGTGTGCAGCATGTTCTTGTTTTTCTTATAATCCATAAATGTCATATTTATAAATACAATTAAGTAATAGTGTTATATACTTTTCTGCACTAAGATTATGCATTTTTACTTCCTGCTAAATATATTTCTCTATATCATTTATTATTCCTGATGACTTAATATGTACTTTAAAAGATGGAAAAATTAAGACATTCAGAAAGTAGAAATTTTGTGAAAGAACTATAATTGCATGATTAGATTAAGAGAAGGCAGGTGGCTTCAGAAGTCAAACATTGTATCAATCCTGCTTTATTTCCCCTTGTTCTTTCTTCAGCAGCCAACTTAAAACATAGCTGACTACACTCCCCATTCACCAGTTCTGTTACTTTTAGAATCAATGTGAATATGAAATAAATAATACCTAAAGAAACCCAAGCACCTCCCATTCACTTCCACAGATTGATGGGTGGGTGTCATCTGTACTTAAATAAGATTTCTTCTTTCTACATTTTGGCCGTGTATTCAAATGGCTTCAATAGATAACCAACACAGTATTGGTTGAGTAAAGCCTTATCTAGATACAGCCCATCATTATTATTCAGAATTTTCTGAAGAAATATAAGGGTTCTATGTTTTAACTCAAGTTTATGCTCTTTTCCTAATATTCTCTTCCATTAGGTTAAATCTCCATAAATTTTTGTGAGATTATTTTAAAGGATTCTTATTAACTCAGACATCATACTGTCCTGGGTATGGTATTTGGAGCATGATTCCAATCATTTTTCTGAATCCAGGTGAGAGACTGCATTCACCTTTGTAGGCCAATTACTGTTGATGAGTCTCCACTACCATCTGGACATGCTCTGCCATTCTAACAGTAACTCTTCCTAGGCTTGTAGTCCTTCTTTTCTTTCTCTATTGTATTACTCTGTCAGGGTAAACGGTATAAAATCAACCTTTGAATCTCAATCTAATGATTGGACATCTAAACATTGAGGGAACATTCTTCCTTAAAGTGTTAATAACCAAAGTCAATCGTTTCTAAATAGTTGACAGAAAAGAGCAGTTAAAATGTAAGAGACTCGTAGCTCTTACATTGTTATTTTCCAGATGACATTATACTCTAGCTATTCACTTTCTTTCTATGCTCGGGATACAAATATTTTGATATGTAATTTATAAATGTCTCCATGTCTGAAGCTCGTGTTCTTATTCTTTTAAAAGTGATTTTCACATAACAAAAACTCTTAATTATGATGAAGTTTAATTAATTTTTAAATTGCACTTTTGGCATCATCATATGTAAGAAATTTTTACTTTAAACTTTGGAAGATGTTCTATATTATTATTCTCTTTAGAGGTACTTTGTATATGCAATATTTGTTTAAGTTCCTTATAGATGCTGGATATTAGACCTCTGTCAGATGCATCATTTGCCAAAATTTTCTCCAATTCTGTATGTTGTCTATCTCTTCTGTTGATAGTTTATTTTGCTGTGCAGAGCTCTTTAGTTTAGTTAGGTCCTATTTCTCAATTTTTAGTTTTCTTGCAATTGCTTTGCACTATTTTGTCATGAAATATCTGCCAGACACAATGGAATGTCTTGACCATTTATTATAGCTAAGTCCTAAATTGTGTTGTGTGAGTCCTTTAATTATGTCAATTTTTCAAAATTGTTTTGGCTATTCTTGTTTCTTCATCTCTCCAAGTTTTATAATAAACTAGTTTATATCTGCAAAGATTCCTTCTGAGATTTTGAATGGGATATTTTTAAACATATAAATTATCTCAGGCAGAATTGACATATTAACTACATATATCTTCTAATCCATAAATACAATATGTCTTTATACACCTGTTAAACACAAAATGTTTAGATAATCTTTCACCTTATTTTTTTTATTCTAGTTTGCATTGTCTGACAGTGCAGTAACCATTGAAACTTTATGATAATTAATGCTTTCATGATATGTATTTTTATCTTTTTGTTTGTATGCTGCCTACATCATTATGTTTCCAGTAGCTTTATTTATACGGCATATCGTTTTATAACATTTTAATACATACTATAAATATGTCTTTAACTGACATCCTTTGAACATTTATATTAATCATTTTGTCATTATTTTAGATCTGTATTTTAACATTAGGTTGCTTTTTGCCCCATCTATTTTTCATCCTTCTGTTTTTCCCTTTCTGATTCCTTTTGTATTATTTAAATATTTTCAGAATTCTACCTGATTTATCTACTGAAATTTTAGCTATATATATATATATATATATATATATATATATGTATATTCTATTCATAGTAGCCTCAGAAACGATAATATACTTAAAAAGTTTTCCATAATCAACATTGAATTAATATTTTATAATTTAAAATAACATAGGAAATTGTAAAATTAGAGGTTCTTTCTGTTACTTTTCTATTTACTAGAGAGTATTCCTGGTTATTAGTATGGCTAAGAATTTTGGAATATTTTTGGAGATATCTCATAAAATGTATAAATCTTTAAATTCCATTTAAATATTTTAGAGATTATTTAACTTTATGTGTCAGCAGACAGGCAGTCCATTGAGGTGCAGAGTGCACATGCGGGCAGGTTTCTGTACGCTGTTTCCAGTGTCATTTTTTTAACCCTTTGCTGTGCTATTCGGTCCTATCCAACTTGTGCTCCATGCAACAGACAGTCTGAAACTAGGCCGTTGTCTATAGCGTAATTTACTGTTCAAAACTTTTGTGCCACTTATTTTGGTCATATGTAAAGCTTGTTAGAAATCTCAGGATTTCATTAAAGAACGTAACAAATTTGTAAGAAATAAACAAATAACCCCATCAAAAAGTGGGTGAAGGATATAAACAGACACTTCTCAAAAGAAGACATTTATGTGGCCAACAAACATATGAAAAAAAGTTCATCATCACTGGTCATTAGAGAAATGCAAATCAAAACCACAACAAGATAACATCCCACACCAGTTAGATTGGTGATTATTAAAAAGTCAGGAAACAATGGATGCTGCAGAGGATGTGGAGAAATAGGAATCATTTTACACTGTTGATGGGAGTGTAAATTAGTTCAACCATTGTGGAAGACAATGTGGTGATTCCTCAAGGATCTAGAACCAGAAATAGCATCTGTCATGGCAATCCCATTACTTGGCATATACCCAGAGGACTATAAATTAATCTGCTGTAAAACACATGCACATTTATGTTTATTGTAGCACTGTTCACAACAGCAGACATGGAACCAACCCAAATGCCCATCAATGATAGACTGGATAAAGAAAATGTGGTACATAGACACCATGGAATACTGTGCAGCCGTAAAAAGGATGAGTTCATATCCTTTGCAAGGACATGGATGAAGCTGGAAAACATCATTCTTAGCAAACTAACATAGGAACAGAAAACCAAACACCACATATTTTCACTTATAAGTGGAACACTGAGAGCACATGGACACAGGGAGGGAATCATCACACACTGTGGCCTGTGGGAGTGTAGGGGTCTAGGAAATAAATAGCATTAGGAGAAATACCTAATGTAGATGACAGGTTGATGGGTGCAGCAAACTACCAGGGCACATGTATACCTATGTAACAAACCTGCACATTCTGCGCATGTATTCCAGAACTGAAAGTATGATTTAAAAACAAAAGAGATTAAAATATCCCTTTTAACACAATTGCCAGTCTCTACTCTTTCTTTCTGTCTTTCTTGTTGTACTAATGGCTAGAATACAGGATGCAGGGTCTTTTAAACTATTGCCTTCAAATCTCACTTTAAAGACTTCCAACAATACTTATACCAACACTGCAGATAATTAGGTAGCAAACCTATTAGAAAGAGGTGCAAGGTTAATTGTTCAGGATTGTTTTTAGTTTATGGTTTACACTAAAGGAATCTCAGACAAAGCCATAGTGTCTACGTCAACAAACTTTTACCTTTTAAAGTTAAATAAATGGCTTTCCAGAGATAGTAATTTGGTTATAGACTTTCCTAGGATTAAATTCAGTGACATATGTTATATTCACAAGTTATATGTAGCAAATTAGCACAAAGTCTAACATGCTGAAATCAACTTTGACATTTTGCTTAAAAGTATTTTTTTCTTAATTTAATTATTTTGTAACCCATCTACAGATAATAAACTTAGGCAATGACTAAAATCATGAATTGTGTAAAAATATCCTTATAAACCAATTTTAATAAAATATCTCATTCATTGCTATTAACTCTTTTTATGAAGCTTAAGCTTCATAAAACACTTCTGTTTGAATCATACTTAATCCACACATCTGACTTGAATTATCGACTTTAATGTTTAACATGGATGGGTAAATTGAAATATAAATTGGTCGAATAGTATATCCAATTGGAAACAGCCATTGGTGGGCAGAACAAAAACCTAAACCCAGAGTTCTCACTTTAAACTTCATTCCCCAACCTAGCAAGATAGGACAACATTCAAATTCATGAAATACAGAGAACACCACCAAGATACTTCTCGAGAAGAGCAACTCCAAGAATCTGACATAATTGTCAGATTCTCCAAAGTTAAAATGAAGGAAAAATATGTTAATGGCAGCTAGACAGAAAGATCAGGTTTCTACAAAAGGACATCAATCAGACTAATAGCAGATCGCTCTGAAGAAATTGTATAAGCCAGAAGAGAGTGAGGGCCACTATTCAACATTCTTAAATAAAAGAATTTTTTTTCTTTTTATTGCATTTTAGGTTTTGAGGTACATGTGCAGAACATGAAAGATAATTGCATAGGTCCACACGTGGGAGTGTGTTTTGCTACCTTCTGCCCCTTCACCCATATTTTGCATTTCACCCCATGCCATCCCTACCCCACTCCCCCCCCACTGTCTTCCCCTATTTCCCCCAATAGACCTCAGTGTGTAGTACTACCTTCTCTGTGTCCATGTGTTCTCATTGTTCATCACCCGCCTATGAGTGAGTATATATGGTGTTTCCTTTTCTGTTCTTGTGTCAATTTGCTGAGAATGATGTTCTCCAGATTCATCCATGTCCCTACAAAGGACACAAACTCATCATTTTTGATTGCTGCATAATATTCCATGGTGTATATGTGCCACATTTTCCCAGTCCAGT
>CM052648.1:60759670-60780381 GCA_028533165.1 Leontopithecus rosalia | reverse complement strand
TTCCTGACACCTTACACTAAAATTAACTCCAGATGGATTAAAGATTTAAACGTAAGACCTGGCACCATAAAAGCACTAGAAGAAAATCTAGGCAAAACCATTCAGGACATAGGAGTAGGCAAGGACTTCATGACCAAAACACCAAAAGCATTGGCAACAAAAGCCAAAATAGACAAACGGGACCTAACCAAACTCCACAGCTTCTGCACGGCAAAAGAAACAGTCACTAGAGTGAATTGGCAACCAACAGAATGGGAAAAAATTTTTGCAATTTACCTATCTGACCAAGGGCTGATATCCAGAATTTACAAAGAACTAAAACAGATTTACAAGAAAAAAGCAAACAAGCCCATCCAAAAATATGCAATGGATATGAACAGACACTTTACAAAAGAAGACATACAAGAGGCCAACAAACATATGAAAAAATGCTCATCATCACTGGTCATTAGAGAGATGCAAATCAAAACCATATTGAGATACCATCACACGCCAGTTAGAATGGCGTTCATTAAAAAATCCAGAGACAACAGATGCTGGAGAGGATGCCGAGAAATAGGTAGAATTTTGTACTGCTGGTGGGAGTGTAAATTAGTTCAACCATTGTGGAAGATAGTGTGGTGAGTCCTGAAGGACCTAGAAATAGAAATTCCATTTGACCCAGCAATCCCATTACTGGGTGTATATCCAAAGGACTATAAATCATTCTACTATAAGGACACATGCACACGAATGTTCATTGCAGCACTGTTTCTAATAGCAAAGACCTGGAACCAACCTAAATACCCATCGATGATAGACTGGACTGGGAAAATGTGGCACATATACACCATGGAATATTATGCAGCAATCAAAAATGATGAGTTTGTGTCCTTTGTAGGGACATGGATGAATCTGGAGAACATCATTCTTAGCAAATTGACACAAGAACAGAAAAGGAAATACCGTATATACTCACTCATAGGTGAGTGATGAACAATGCGAACACAGGACTACACACTGGGGTCTATTGGGGGGAATAGGGGAGGGACAGCGGGGGGTGGAGCTGGGGAGGGACATCAGGGGGTGGAGCTGGGGAGGGATAGCATGGGGAGAAATGCCAAATGTTGGTGAAGGGGCAGAAGGCAACAAAACACACTGCCACATGTGTACCTATGCAACTATCTTACATGTTCTGCACATGTACCCCCAAACCTAAAATGCAATAAAAATAAAAAATTAAAAAAACAAAAGTAAAAGAAAAATAAAACTGGATACAGAACTGGGAAAACTCTGTAACACAATATGTAGGGAAAGGAAGAAAGCATATCTATTTTATGGAGCAGTTTCTGAATGCATAGCAACATCTACATGCATCTACTACTGCCCATTGCCCAGAACATGGTGGTGTTGGAGCATGGTGACACGGAACCCAGGAGCGAACAGTACCATGAAAGACAGGCTAGCAGAAAGTCAGTCTATTTCATAAAATTTTTGTATATATTTGACATCAGGCTAACTCAGTGAGTTCAAAAACAGAATTTTGATTACTTGGAAGAATAGTAGAAAAAATTGGCAAGGCTGCAGTTCAAAAGCAACCAGAATACTTTTCTAGATGTGGAAAAGGACCAAAGCATAACTAATCAATTAATTCATTGATTTGGAAATATAAAAATTAATTTCAGAGATTCAGAGCCAGTTAGAACCTGTAAAAGGAAGAGTTTAGTGCTAATTGTTAGAATATAGCATGAAAGCTACTGATCTAGGGTTGTAAGATGCAGGACATTTATTTAAATTTGATTTTTAGATAAACATTAAATAATTACAATATTGGAGACATATATAAAAATCCATTGATTATCAAGTTTAACTATCTTCCTTGTATTTTTATTTCTGAAATCTAGCAATCCTAATTTAATGACAACTGCATGTGAGAAGCTAGACTTGTACATTGCACAAGGCTTTGATATGCAAGAAAGACAATGGTAGAGCAACAAGGGTTTGGAATTTCACACATTTGTCTGGTCTGTGGCCATCATTGCTTGCCCTAATAGCAAAAGGCATCTTAGGATTCTTTAACTCAGACCAGTTAATCAATGTACAAGAATTCTCTGCTACAAGGAAACAGGGATCAAAAGAGAGGAAAAGCCTAATATTATATTTTAATGTCTTGAATAATATTACCATTAATAGTAGCCTGACATTTTTGTAATTTATGGGCAGAGGTACAAAGCATAGTCAACCATTAAATTTAAATTAGAATGCCTCTAACCTTTACTAGCTATGTCATTTTAGGTGGCTACTTCATCTCTTTTTTCCTTGGTATACTTACACAATGAGAATGATGATAACAATATTAATAAATACTAATAATGATAATATATTTCATTGGATTGTTGGAAGAATCAAGTTAATGGATGACAAATGTACAGAGTAGTTTCTGGTACATACCAAATACTAAATAAACATTAGCTAGTATTTAATGTGCTCTGTATTCCAGGCATCCTGATAGTTAAATGTTGAAACATTTATCATTATGTGTATAGACACTGATTATTATGCGCACATATATTGTCTACGTGCTGACAGGTGAGAGGGAGTAAAAGCAAAAAAAAAAAAAAAACAGTAGTAGTAACAAGCATTCCTAGGTCTCAGTGTTTCCAATAGCATCTCCAATAAAAGGAACCAGGCTCCTTGAAGAAATGGCTAATTCTTCTAGGACTGGAGAGAAATTTAAAAATAAGCATGGTATCTTGTACTGCCAGCAAAATAGGAAGGCCTCAATAAAAGGGCGGAAAAATGAGGTAACAAAATGATAGGACATGTTAAACAGACATCAACAAACTAAAAGAACTTCCAAGAGGAAAAGTTAGAACAGGCCAGGTGAGGTGGCTTATGCCTGTAATCCCAACACTTTGGGAGGCCAAGGTGGGAGGATCACTTGCATCTAGGAGTTTGAGACCAACCAGCGTGGTCAACATGGCAAGGCCCTGTCATTACAAAAAATGAAAATAAAAAGCTGGAACAATTTAAGTAATAAAGAGTGTTAGAGTGTAATCCAAGGTAATAATAAAATTCATAATTCAGTGTATATATATATATATATATATATATATATATATATATATTTGGCCTCATAAAGGAAGAGGAAGAGGCAAATTACCATTACCACATAATTTCAAATAATTTATAGAGAAAGAGTAAAACTCTTCTCTCTTTAAGTAAGGACTCTGCACAGTGACTTCCTTCCGAAGAGTACAGTTTAAATGGTTGGGATACACAGAATTTTATTATGGAGAAACCTGGCAAACCCTACCTTAGTTAGGTGGTCAAAATTGACATCAGTAGAAATAAATCATGTTGATTTTATGTACCTCTGATTTGATATAATGAGAATGACAATTCACGTCTCCAAAACTGATCATCAGAGTCTAACAATGAAAAAAAATCAAAAAAATACCAGCTAGGCTATACAAAATACCTGTTCCACATTCCTTAAAACTCCCAAGACCCCTAAAACTAAGGAAAGTCTGAGAAACTGTCACAGCCAAGAAGATTAGAAGGAAACATGATGTCCACATAGAGTGTGATATTTTGGATGTGACTATGGAAAAGAAAAAGAATATTATGTCAAAATGAAAGCAATCTCAAGTATAGATTTTCATTAATTACAAAGTTAATATATTTTCAGTAATTATGAACAATATAGAATAATACTGTAAGCTATTAAATAATGCATGAAATTAAATGTGAGATATATGAAAACTCTGTTCACTCTCACAATTTTATGCAAACATTAAAAGTATCCTACAAAGCACTTACTTAAAAAAATCGATATATGAATATATAGTTCATCTATATTTGAGTATTTGATTATAAGTTTATGATAGATACATAGATCTATAGATGATAGCTAACATAGATCATGAATTTGAATACTCTAAAACATCAAATAAATGACATCACTACATACTATTCTAATTCTCAATCTTTTCAAACAACCAATATTTTAGCAAAAAACAATAATTTTGATTCCATGTGGATATATGTGCCTATGTGACATTCATTTTAAAGAAATGTAATTGTAATGGCTCTGTTGCAATTTTTTCCCCTTCTTGTTTTGATACACCCTTAAATTGCTGTTAATGTTTTTACTGAGTAATAGAAAATCCCCATGTACAACCTAGCTGAATATTACTAAATTGCACTTTAATGTATGCTCCCACAAAACATGTGTGGGTGCTTCTAATTCTCCAGAGCATAGTAACAAATGGAGTTGTTAGATTTTTTAAAAATACTTTCATTTTAGGCCTGCCGCGGTGGCTCAAGCCTGTAATCCCAGCACTTTGGGAGGCCAAGGCGGGTGGATCATGAGGTCAAGAGCCTGAGACCATCTTGGTCAACATGGTGAGACCCCGTCTCTATTAAAAATACAAAAAATTAGCTGGGCATGGTGGCGCGTGCCTGTAATCCCAGCTACTAGGGAGGCTGAGGCAGGAGAATTGCCTGAACCCAGGAGGCGGAGGTTGCGGTGAGCCGAGATTGCGCCATTGCACTCCAGCCTGGGTAGCAAGAGCGAAACTCCGTCTCAAAAAAAAAAAAAAAAAAAAAAACTTTCATTTTAATGCATGTGACATAGTATCTCAATTCCTTTTATGAATCATGGCCTTTATATTCTGTGAGGCAGATTTCTTACATATTTCATATTCATGCCTTTTTTTGTCATATGTTTATATATTTGGTCATATGTTTATGTCTTTTGTCATGTTTATATATTTGACAGTTACATATGCTAGACAATGATATATTCTAGATTGCAATATTTGTCAGTTTTACATGTTGTGCATATATATGTACTGCCTGTTGCCTGTTTATTCATATCACTAATGCTATATTTGTTTTGATTGTAGTGGTAATAAAATTTATCTTGGAATATTATTATAAAGTTTGAGTAATTTGACCCACCTAGAATTTTCTCTAGTGTGAGTTAGCAATCAGTCGCCAACCTCCTACCCTTCATATACATTATAGACCAGTACATTCCTTCCATGCTGGCTTATAATTCTATGTTGTAAATTAATCTTTGAAACAGAGAGAGAGGATCATGAGGTCAAAAGATCAAGACCATCCTGGTCAACATGGTGAAACCCCATCTCTACTAAAACAAAAATTAGCTGGGTGTGGTGGCACACACCTGTGGGAGACTGAGGCAGGAGAATTGCTTGAACCTGGGAGGTGGAGGTTGCTGTGAGCCAAGATTGGGCCATTGCACTCCAGCCCAGGCAACAAGAGTGAAACTACATATCAAAAAAAAAAAAACAAAAAAAACCAGAAAGAGACAGAATCTCTCAATATATATTACCTATCATATACATATATATCTACTTTAATGTCCTGTGTATGTGTGTATGTGTGTCTATCTGTCTGTCTATATCTGTACTTTCTATGGTATTTAAATGTCATAGTTGTTTATCCCTGAAGCCAAAAGGGACATAAAATATTAGATTTTGAACTTTATCTCTGTCACCGAATACTAATACAGGGAACTTTCATTACCTGTTAATTGAAGAAATAGTAATGTATCTTTATTTTTGAAACCAATTTAAATTAATATCTGGAGGCCTAATTTAGTTCATACATTACGGCAAATATTCAACAAATAAAGTTTTTATTAACCTATTGGTCTTTGGAATCATGTTACATTGGACTGCATTACATTATTTCCTTCTCTTTTAGGTATTGAAAGGTGGCAGATGCGAAAGGGAACCACAAAAGCATGTATAAGAGAAAGATGAACACATTCCTATGTGATTATTTGGAGAAAGGAATTTCTATTTTCTCATACTTCCTAAGTAATTGTAATATGTAGAAAGACTAAAATAATTACCATAGTGGCTAGAAGGGTTTGGTAGAAATAAAGAGAACCATTAGTTAAAAATTGCGACAGGGGCATACAGGTTAAGTTAATATATTTGCTGGCCAGGCATGGTGGCTCAAGCCTGTAATCCCAGCATATTGGGAAGCAAAGGCAGGCGGATCACCTGAGTTCAGGATTTTGAGACCAGCCTGGTTAACATGGTGAAACCCTGTTTCTACTTAAAGTACAAAAAAAATTAGCTGGGCATGGTGGTGTGCCTGTAATCCCAGCTACTTGGGAGGCTGAGGCAGGAGGATCACTTGAACATGGGAGATGGAGGTGCAGTGAGCCAAGGTCATTGCATTGCACTCCAGCTTGGGCAACAAAAGTGAAACTCCATCTCAATAATAATAACATATATGCTAAATGTTGATTTTAAAAAGGTAGCGCTGCAGTGAAGCAAGATGAAAAATAGGTAATTTGGATTTTTATTTTACTTTATAATTCTGTTTATTTTATCTGATGTATGTAACATGAAGTATGTTATTAATAGCAAATTAGTTTGAAGTAACTTATCTTACTCATAAGTTAAGTATTTTACACTTCTTGAACCCCACATTTATTCCTAAACTAATTTATGTACCATAAAATGTATACTTTTTATTTGTGTAATAGCACTAGCTTAGCCTCCAGTGACACTGAAGATATAGGCAAGAACAACACTTCCACCCCAAACACACATATACACACCATGCACAATTAACACGTTTCCCATATATTGAAAATATTCTTGGATTCTTTCTCATTTATATCTGCATTTTTAAAGAATTCTTATTTCCAATTTGTGTAATAGATTCAGAAACTAAGATGCTCCTAAAAACCAAGGACACAGATTATTGCCAGTTCTGCCACCTATTTACAAAGATGGCCATCAGTTTTCCCCGGTGCTTTGCACTCTAGTACAGCAGTGCCCTTGTTTTATATTTCAAATTCTGTTAGAAAATAATGATGAAATGACTGAGGGGAATCATTTGGAGCAGTTTTATTACCTCACATGGGAGAAAATAGCAAAATAAATCAACAAAGCAAATGTGTACTAAAGCAAGTACAAACAACACTTATGAATGATGAAAGTAATGGCATGGGATCGAAGCTACTTATCTCTATAATGACTTTTTATAGCAATTCTAACACCTGACCATTGAGGGTGAATGGAAACAAAAGTCACCTTTGAACAATTCTCTTTTCATTAGTATTTATGCCTGTGGTATAGTAAAGGTCCTAGCTTATGGTATGCATTTTTAGATGTAAAATGTTCTCTTCTGAAATTTTTCTTGTTTTGTTTCCTAAGAAAATCATGAATTATATGAGTTTCCTTTTGCTAAAAGAACCACTTTCACAGGTGGCCTACAGAGATATTTTTACCTCTATTTTCCACTCTCAGTATTGCTTCCACCATTATAATGTGACTTATTTCAAAAAACAGCAAAAACAATTCAAGTACATGTTTGTTTTTACACTCATCAGTTATAATTTGTTGACATGTGCATATTACATGAAATAACTATACATAATGTCCTAAGGAATGACTGTAGAATTTGCAGGAAAGCTGAGAACCATGTGCTCATTGAGACCTTGAGTCTTAATTTGCTGTCTGCAAGCAAGTTTCCTATGTAGATGTTTCCCCTGCTACTTCCGGAAAAAAATAACATGTATACATACATTATACACACATAGACAAATAAGTATACAGACTCATCCATCAGCATGTATACCTCATTTTGTTGTGCTTCACTTTATTTCATTTCGCAGATATAGCATTTTTTAAAAAGTAAAAGTTGGTGGCAACCTTGTGTAGAGCAAGTGTATCAGAGCCATTTTTCTAACAGCATGGGGTCACTTAGTGTCTATGTCACATGTTTTGGTAATTCTCACAATAACACACTGTTTCATTATTATCTTATTTGTTATCCTAATGTGTTACTACAGTAATTGTTTTGGAGTGCCACAAGCCACGCCCACATAACATGGCCAACTTAATCAGTAGATGATGTGTGTGTTCTGGCTGTTTCACTGACTAGCCATTCCCCTATCTTATTCCCTCTCTTTGGGCCTCTCTATTCCCTAAGACACAATAATATTGAAATTAGGCCAATTAATAACACTTCAGTGCCCCCTAGGTCTTAAAGTGAAAGAAAAGTTGCATATCTCTCACTTTAAATCAAAAGCTAGAAATAATTAAGCTCAGCAAGAAAGGCATGTCAGAAGTCAAGATGTACCAGAATCTAGATCTCTTGTGCCAAACAACTAGCCAACTTGTGGACTCACAGTAAAAATTCTTAGAGGAAATTTAAACTGCTACTCTAATGAACACACAAATGATAAAAAAGGAGAACAGCCTTATTGCTGGTAGGAAGAAAGTTTAAGTGGTGTGGAAAAAGTTCAGAACAGCCATAATATTCCCTTAAACCAAAGCTTAATACAAAGCAAGGCCTTTATTCTCTTCAATTCTGTAAAGGCTAAGAGAGTTAAGGAAGCTGCAGAAGGAAAGTTTGTAGCTAGCAGAGTGAATCAATGTCTGCTAGCTTCAAACTTTAAGAGGTTGAAGAAAAGAAGTCATTCCCATAACGTAAAAGTGTAAGGCACAGCATCAAGTACTGTTATAGACGTTCAAAAAGTTATTCAGAAGATCTAGGTAAGGGCTACACCAAACAAGAGCTTTTCAATGTAGACAAAATAGTCTTATATTGAAAGAAGTTGCCATCCAGGACTTTCATAGCTAGAGAGGAGAAGCCACCAATACTTACCTGGCTTCAAAGACTGAAAGAAAAGGCTGGTTCTCTTGTTAGGGTATAGATTTAACTGGAAGCCAATGCTTATTTACAAATCCGAAAATATTAGAGCCCTCAGGAAATATGATAGACTACTCTGCCTGTGCTGTATAAATGAAGCAGTGCCTGTATGGAAACACATCTGTTTACGTCACAGTTTATTTAATATTTTAAGCCCACTGTTGAACTCTACTGCTCAGAAAAAAACAGATTTTTTTTTCTAAAATATTTCTCCTCATTGATAATACATAGTGGACTGCAAAAGTTTTGATGGAGATGAACAAGGAAATTAAATTTATTTTTGCTCCTGATCACACAGCATCCCTCCTGCAGTCCATGTATCAAAGAGTAATGTCAACTTTAAAATGTTGTTATTTAAGAAATATAACTTGTAAGGCTATAGCTGCCAATATAGTGATTCTTATAATAGATCTTGGCAAAGTAAGTTGAAAACCTGCAAAGGATTCACCATTCTAGGTGTGATTTAGAATATTGAAGATTCATAGGAAGTCAAAATATCAGTATTAACAGGCTTTTGTAAGAAGTTCATTCCAACCCCTATGGATAAATTTGAAATGTTCAAGATTTTAATAAGGGAAGTTACTATAGATGTGGTAGAAATAGCAAGAAAATCAGAATTAGAAGTGGAGCATGAAGATATGACTGAATTACTGTAATCTCTCAATAAAACTTGGATGGAGAGTTACTTCTTATGAACGAGCAAATAATGGTTTATTGAGATGGAATCTACTCCTGGTAAAGATACTGTGAGCATTGCTAAAATAACAAAGGATTTAGAATAGTATATAAACTTAGTTAATAATGAAGTGGCAGGGTTTGAGATGATTGATTCTTATTTCAAAAGAAGTTATTCAGTGGGAAAATGTTATCAAACAGCCTTACATGCTATTCAGGAAAGGAGGAGTACATAACATAGCAAACTCCGTTGTTGGATTATTGTAATAAGTTGCTACAGGCACTCCCACCCTGGTTGGCAACAAGCACTCTGATCAGCCATAAGTATCAAAGAAAAACCTTCCAACAGCAAAAAGATTAAGACTTGCTGAAGGCCTAAATGATTGTTAAGATTTTTCAGCAATAAGATACTTTTAAAATTAAGGTATGTACCTTGTTGCTTCAGATATAATGCTATTGAACACCTAAAGAACTATAGTGGAATGTAAACATAAACTTTATATTGACTAGAAAACAAAAAACAGTTATTCCACTCACTTTATGGAGATACTTTGTCATGGTGATCTGGAACCAAAACTGCAATGTCTCCAAGGTATACCTGATACACACACACACTCACACACACACACACACACACATTACACGTGTATGTAATGGATGTGTGCAGATATCCCTCAGATATTTGCTTAGCTTTCTTTCTTACTCATATGTCACCTTAAGATGGACATATTCTTAATTTTCTCCAGGATGTTGAGCTGAGATGTAAGTGCTTTGTAAGTGTAGGCATGAAGCTCATACTGTGTTACAAATACATTTTATTTAGCACATATTCCCTAATTATCTGTCATCAACTAGTGTAACTGTTCAGTAAGAAAGCAATTTGGCCATATACACCAAAGAAATAGGTGTTTTGAAAATTATGATATTGACAAAACGTGTCCATATAGAATGTTTTATTTTTCCCACAGATGCAGAAACTTGAACTGGAAGAATAAGAAAATGTCCTTCGTCTTGCTGGAATCTAGAGAACTGTTTTAGTAACATACTTAAAATGATAAAGACTTCCAAAAGAAAGGTGAGCATTGCTTACTTCTTTATTTTACCCACTGAGGAATTATATTAGTTAATTCTACCCTCTCCAGGTTTCTTAAACATATAGAAAACCAGGCCAAGACCTGGAGATAGAACAAGTGGTAAGCTGTGTGGCCATATGTTTGCAGTATCTTATATTTGTATAAATTGTGAGAAATACAGTCATGTAATTTATGTTCGAAGATCTAGAATAGAAAATTCTGAGCAGCTCACAGTTAGCTGCTCACAATGAGAGAATCTGAAGTGGTAGGTATTTCACAATGAGAATCTGAAGTGGAAGTCTAACACACTCTTGCAATTGCTGGAATTAGATTTGAAGACAAGTAAAGAAGTTATTCTATGTATAATCATCTTGACTACAGCTGATGAGAGTTAGTTGAAAAGAAATGTACAGACCTAGACAAACACAGCCATATGGGAGTAAACATGTCCAATGAACAGAGATGTATGCACAGAGCAGGGAGTAGAAGAGATTTGATAAGTAAATATTTGGAGGTAGCTCACCTGAATTAAAACTTCCATAGTTCTATAATAACATTCTCTCAACCCCGGTGATTGCTTCTATAAATTACTGACTCAGATAGACCCACAGTCATTTGGAAATAAATGAAATTATGAGATTTATTTATAGCTACCACAAAAAGGAGACTTGGAAGAAAATGACATAAAAAGTTATGAGAACACTCATCAGTTCTCAATTGCAATGAAAACTGAAATCTGTAACAAATATTTCTCATCAGTATATACTAACACTAATTTATGAAACACAGCAGCTTTAGAATAAGTTCAAATGAAAATTTTAAAGAGTCAAAGAAATATAAGATAATTAGGACTTCAGAAATGAGATGAAAATAAACCAAGCTATTAGAGAAAGGAAAGCTATATAAAGACACACAACTTCTAGAGTAAACATTGCTAACATTGTCCAGAAGGTTGGGTTTCTGTGAAAAAAAGTAAGCAAAATAAATGCATAAGAATATAGAATGAAGAGAAAGATAGCTAAACAAATACATTTTATTTAGCATATATTCCCTAATTATCTGCCATGCAACTAGTGTAACTGTTCAGTAAGAAAGCAATTTGGCCATTTACACCATAGACATAGGTGTTTCACCATAAAAATATGGTAGAAAAGGAGTACAACCTAGAACTTACAAGTATATAATTGTTTCTATATAATTAAATATAGAGGATGAAAACATTAAAAGATATATAGAGAAGAACATTTCTTTTAAAAATATGAAAGGAAGCTGATGTCAAATGCACATCATATGCTAGGGAAAGTTGATACAGGAAAATCTTCACAGAGTCTGATGAAGTTATTTGACTTCAGGCATGATAAATACCCTGTGGACATTCAGGCCTAAAAGCTTCTATCGTCTGGAATTTAACTATTTGTATGGCAAGGCACAGTCCCCAAAGAAGTTAAAGCTATGAATAAAGTATCCCTGGGAGGGGAGAAGTAATACGAGGCAGTTGATTCTCATCGAAGTCCTAGTTTATGTAAAAAGGAAAAAGTCATTCTCATAGACTTAAATCCTTATGGAAAGCCTAATGTATTAGAAATTCCTGTAAATTACAAAAACTCACCATAGCCAGCAAATTAAAGGACACATTTGTAAAAGATCTTGGGAAAGTAAAACACATAAACATTTAAGCAATGTTTTAAAAAGTTAATGGCCAGGTCTTTATAGATCTAAAACAAAAAGGAAAAAGAAACATATGAGAATTTCTGGAGATAACATTGAATATGTTACAGACCGTGAAAATAGATAATAATATATCTCAGAAGGTACTAAGTAAAAGTATAAGAATTGGTGAGAAAGTTGAAGTAACAAAAGCTACTTGGAGTTATGAAAATACGGCTATTATTCCTTCCTGTTTCTAACTCTCGAGGGAAATTGCATATAATAGATGAATCAACTTCAATATGTTTGTTATAATACTTAGGGCATGATGGTGAACATCCTAGGATCTAACACAATAATACAAACAATAAGGCTGGAGATTTATTGGCTGTAGGCCTAAGTGAAAACCTGTTAATTTCCTTTTTCATAAGGATAAATTAAAAAAAATTTTCAAAATTGTTAAAACAATGGCTTAAGTACCTCATTAATCATTATAAAAATAATAAATATACCAAAAACAATATGAAAATTTGAGAAGGGGGGCAAATGAAAGGGACGTCAGATGAAAAGTCAGTCAGTCCTTTGTTTTATTGCCCAGTTCCCAATTCATACCTACCTACATTTTCAGTTACTCTTGCTTAATTTCACCTTTCTTTTCTTTTCTTTTTTTTCTTTTTTTTTTTTCTGAGACAGAATTTTGCTCTTGTAGCCCAGGCTGGAGTACAGTGGCGCGATCTCACCTCACTGCAACCTCTGCCTCTTGGGTTCAAACGATTGTCCTGCCTCCGCCTCCTGTGGAATTACAGGCCTGCACGACCACACCCAGCTAATTTTTGTATTTTTAGTAGAAATGGCATTTCACCATGTTGCCCAGGCTGGTCCTGAACTCCTGACCTCAGATGATCTGCCTGCCTCAGCCTCCCAAAGTGTTGGGATTATAGACATGAGCCTCCACACCTGGCCAATTTCAGCTTTTTTTTCCATGTATTTACTGAACATTATTTTTAAAATTAGATAAAACAGAAAGAAGATATTTGAAAGTTGCATTCTGCTATCAGTGGTAAGAGTTTTTCACTGACACTGTTTCTGTTGTTCACCCTATGTATATCTAAGACTATATTTATTTGTTTGCTTTTTGTTTTTTTTTTGCATGATACCAATTCATTTTGTAGGGTACAAACTTAAAAGCCATTTATCTATCCTTGAACAATTACATTATTTTGGCAGGCTAGTGGAGATTGAAGTATTTCAGTAATCTTGATCTTAGCTGCATCACACTATCCTTAGGCTTTTATTTTTTTCTGTAAAAGAAAATTAATTTGAATAATCAAAAAAAATTAAAAGATTCCAAATATTTTCTTCAAAATTGGGCATCAAAAATAAAATTCCCAGAGAGCTTACCGGCTTCTTCTGATACCAATAAGGCTGGATTCCTCAAGATATAACACACCCCTGCCTTCTTTTCATTGTAAATTTGCAAAATTATTGACTGCTTCACCCCCCTAATTGATTGAAGGAGCTGCATACATCAGGATAATGTTGTAGTGGAGTCATTCTTAACTTTCCAACTTAAAGAAAAAGAAGCTCTTAGGAAGTAAAGCAATGTATTTGATATATATCAGTTGGAAGAACAAGGTACTGTAGCATAAATCCAGAGATGCACATCAAGCTTGGTTAGTATTATTTCCTGTATCAGAGGTTTAAATATGAACTAGCTGAAATCGATTTCTCAATCTGTGTATACAAATTTTACTAGGCTATGTTCAAAATTTGATTGTGTGGGTCAATTTTCTGAAATACATAGTGAGATTTTTTTCTAATTCAATTTTAAGTTCACAGTTAAAAGTGCAGATTTGCTACGCAGGTAAATTTGTGTTAGGTTTGTTGTTCAGATTATTTCAACACCCAGGTATTAAGCCTAGTACTCATTAGTAATTTTTCCTTATCTCCCTCATCCTAACCTCACCCTCCAATAGGCACCAGTGTGTTTTGTTTCTCTCTATGTGTCCATGTGTTCTTAACATTTATATCCCACTTATAAGTGAAAACCTGCAGTATTTGCTTTTCTGTTCTTGCTTTAGTTTGCTAAGGATACTGGCCTCCAGCTCTATCCAGGTTCCTGCAAAGGACATGATCTCCTCTTTTTTAAAAAAAAAAAAAACTTTAAGTTATGGGATATATGTGCTGAATGTGCAGGTTTGTTACAAGGTATACATGTGCCATGGTGGTTTGCTACACCTATCAATCCGTCAACTAGGTTTTAAGCCCTGCATGCATTAGGTATTTGTTCTAATGCTCTCCCTCCCCTTACCCCCCATACCCCCCAACAGGGCCTGGTGTATGAAGTTCCCCTCCCTATGTCCATGTGTTCTCACTGTTCAGCTCCCACTTATGAGTGAGAACATGTGGTGTTTGGTTTTCTGTTCCTGTGTTAGTTTGCTGAGAATGATGGTTTCCCGCCTAATCCATGTCCCTGAAAAGGACATAAACTAATTCTTTTTTATGGCTGCATAGTATTCTGTGGTGTATATGTGCCACAATTTCTTTATCCAGTCTATCATTGATGGGCATTTGGGTTGGTTTCAAGTCTTTGTTATTGTAAATAGTGCTACAATAAACATATGTGTGTAAGTGTCTTTATAGTTGAATGATTTATAATCCTTTGGATATATACCCAATAATGAGATTGCTGGGTCAAAAGGTATTTCTGGTTCTAGATTCTTGAGGACTCTCCACACTGCCTTCCACAAGGGTTGAACTAATTTACATACCCACTAACAGTGGAAAAGCATTCCTGTTTCTTCACGTCCTCATCAGCATCTGTTTTTTCAGGGTTTTTAATCATCACCATTCTAACTGATGTGATATGGTATCTCACTGTGGTTTTGATTTCTCAAATGACCAGTGATGATGAGCTTTTTTCCATGTTTATTGGCCCCATAAATCTCTTATTTTGAGAAGTGTCTGTTTATATCCCTCATCCACTTTTTGATGGGGCTGTTTGTTTTCCTCTTGTAAATTTGTTTAAGTTCCTTGCAGATTTTGGATATTAGACCTTTGTCAGATGGATAGATTGCAAAAATTTTCTCCCATTATGTAGGTTTCCTCTTCACTCTGATAGTTTCTTTTGCTGAGAAAAACCTCTTAATTATATCCCATTTGTCAATTTTGGCTTTTGTTGCAGCTGTTTTTGTTGTTTTAGTCATGAAAGTCTTTGCCCATGCCTATGTCCTGAAAGGTATTGCCTAGGTAGGATTTTCACGGTTTTAGGTTTTATGTTTAAGTCTCTAATTCATCTTAAATCAATTTTTGTAAAAGGTGTAAGGAAGGAGTCCAGTTTCACTTTTCTGCATATGGCTAGCCAGTTTTCCCAGCATCATTTATTAAATAGGGAATTTTTTCCCCATTGCTTGTTTATGTCAGGTTTGTCAACATCAGATGGTTGCAGATGAGTGGCCTTATTTCTGAGGCCTCTGTTCTGTTCCATTGGTCTGTATATCTGTTTTGGTACTAATATCATGCTCTTTGTTTATGTACTGTAGCCTTGTAGTCTACTTTGATGTCAGGTAGCATGATGCCTCCAGCTTTGTTCTTTTTGCTTAGCATTGTCTTGGTATGTGGGCTCTTTTTTGGTTCCGTATGATATGTAATTTAGGTTTTTCTAGTTCTATGAAGAAAGTCAATGGTAGCTTGATGGGAATAGCATTGACTCTATACATTACTTTAAGCTGTATAGCCATTTGTACAATAATGATTCTTCCTATGCTTGAGCTTGGAATGTTTTTCCATTTCTTTGTGTTCTCTCTTATTTTATTGAGCAGTGGTTTGTAGTTCTACCTGAAGAGGACCTTCACATCCTTTGTCAATTGCATTCCTAGGTATTTTATTCTCTTTGTAGCAATTGCGAATGGGTGTTTACTCATGAGTTGGCTCTCTGCTTGTCTATTATTTGTGTATAGGAATGCTTGTGATTTTTCACATTGATTGTATCTCAAGATTTTGCTGAAGTTGTTTATCAGCTTAAGGAGATTTTTGGGCTGAGATGTTATACAATCATGTCATCTGCAAACAGAGACAATTTGACTTCCTCTCTTCCTGTTTCAATAACCTTTATGTCTTTCCATTTCCTTAATTGCTTTGGCCAGAACTTCTAATACTATGTTGAATGGGTGTGGTGAGAGGACATTTTGTCTTGTGCTAGTTTTCAAAGGGAATGCTTCCAGTTTTTGCCAATGCAGTATGGTATTCGCTATGGGTCTGTCATAAACAGCTCTTAATATTTTGAGATATGTTTCATCAATACCTAGTTTATTGACGGATTAAGCATGAAAGGGTGTTGAATTTTATTGAAGGCATTTTCTGCATCTATTGAGGTAATCCTGTGTTTTTGTCATTGGTTCTGTTTATGTGATGGATTATGTTTATTGATTTGCATATGTTGAACCTGCCTTGCATCCCAGGGATGAAGCCAACTTGATCGTGATGGATAAGCTTTTTGATGTGCTGCTGGATCCAGTTTTCCAGTGTTTTATTGAAGATTTTCACATCTATGTTCATCAGTGATGTTAGCCTGAAATTTTCTTTTGTTTCATCTTTGCCGTTTTGGAATCAAGATGACACTGGCCTCATAAAATTAGAATTAGGAAGGAGTCCTTCTTTTTCTGTTGTTTGGAATAGTTTCAGAAGGAATGGTACCAGCTCTTCTTTGTACCTCTGGTAGAATTAGGCTGTGAATTCGTCTGACCCTGGGCTTTTTTTTAGTTGGTAGGCTATTAATTACTGCCTCAATTTCAGAACTTATTATTGGTCTATTCAGGGATTTAACTGCTTCCTGGTTTAGTCTTGGGAAGATATACATATCCTGGAATTTGTCCATTTCTTCAGCTTTTCTAGTTTATTTGTTTAGAGTAGAGGTGTTTGCCATATTGTCTGATGGTAATTTTTATTTCTGTGGGATCTGTGGAAACATCCCCTTTATTATTTTTTATGGTTTCTATTAGATTCTTCTGTTGTTCTTCATTTGTCTGGCTAGTGGTCTATCTATTTTGTTATTTTTTTCAAAAAACACCTCCTGGATTTATTAATTTTTTGAAAGATTTTTTTTGTGCCTCTTTTTCATTTCTTCTCTGATCCTAGTTATTTCTTGTCTTCTGCTAGCTTTTGAATTTGTTTGCTCTTGCTTCTCTAGTTCTTTCAATTGTGATGTTAGGGTGTTAATTTTAGATCCTTTTCATTTTTCGATATGGGCATTTAGTGCTATACCTTTTCCTGTAAACACTGCTTTAGCTGTGTCCCAGATATTCTGGTAGGTTGTCTCTTTGTTCTGATTGGTTCTAAAGAACTTCATTATTTCTGCTTTAATGTCATTATTTACCTACTAGTCATTCAGGAGGAAGTTGTTCAGTTTCCATGTAGTTGTGTGGTTTTAAGTGAGTTTCTTAATCCTGAGTTCTATTTTGATTGCACTGTCGTCTGAGAGTCTGTTTGTTATGATTTCCATTCTTTTTCATTTGCCAAGGAGGATTTTACTTCCAATTATGTGGTCTATTTTAGAATAAGTGCTATGTGCTTCTGAGAAGAATGTCTACTCTATTGATTGGGGGTGTATTCTGTTGGTTTTGGAGAGTTCTGTAGATATCTATTAGGTTCATTTGGTCCAGAGCTGAGTTCAGCTCCTGAATATGCTTGTTAATTTTCTGTCTCATTAATCTCTCTAGTATTGACAATGGGCTGTTAAAGTTTCTCACCATTATTGTGTGGTAATCTAATATTCTTTTTAGGTCTCTAAGACTTTGTTTCATGAATATGAGTGTTCTGTATCGGGTGCATATATGTTTAGGTTAGTCAGGTATTTTTGTTGCATTGATCCCTTTACCATTATGTAATGCCCTTCTTTGTCTTTTTTGACCTTTCAACAAAGGTCAAAAGTTTAAAGTCTATTTTATCGGAGACTAGGATTGCAATTCCTGCTTCTTTTTTGCTTTGTAAATATTCCTGCCTCCCTTTATTTTGAGCCTATGTATGTATTTGCACATAAGATGGGTCTCTAGAATACAGCACACCAATGCGTCTTGACTCTTTATCCAGTTTACCAGACTATGTCTTTTAACTGGGTCATTTACCCCATTAACATTTAAGGTTACTATTGTTATATGTGACTCTCTTCCTGTCCTCATGATGCTAACTGGTTGTTATGCACATTAGTTGATGTGTTATCTTCATAGTGTCATTCTTTGCTCTTTATATTTTGGTGTGTTTTTACAGGGGCTGGTGCCAGTTTTTTGTTTGTTTGTTTGCTTTTTTGTTTTTCCATATTTAGTGGTTCCATTAGGCGCTCTTGTAAGTCAGGCCTGTTGGTGGCAAAATTCCTCAGCATTTGCTTTTCTTAAAGGATTTTATTTTATCCTTCCATTGTGAAACTTAGTTTGGCTACATATGAAATTCTAGGTTAAAAATTATTTTATTTGGAAAACCGAGGGGGGGAAGATGGCACTCTAGAAGCAACTCCCGATTGCAGCTCTCAGTCAAGACGCAGAGGGTGAGTTCACACCACATTTCCAGACAGATCTTTATAGCCCACAGAGCGGGGAAAAGTCCAGGTGTAAGAGGGATGCAGGATGCCAGCGCAGCGGTCTCTGCTGGCGCAGCCAGGCAGCTGGCGCCGCAGCGCAGTGGCACGGTGCACGAAACACACTGGTCTGGGTGCCCTGTTAAACTGGCAATTTGAGACTTGGGAGGGCAGATTGCCATGTTCATCTGATTGAACGGGATTTGGACGCTGAGCCAGACCAGGAGATTTCTGGGAGGTGAACTGTGAACCAGCACAGCGGGTTGCTGCACGGGAAATCATACAGATCCCAGTGCCCTTTCGGCCAGCGGCTGAGGCACCTGGGAGAGAGTCAACCCTACAACTTAAAAAAAGAAAAAAAAAAGCAAAAACCAAAAAGGCTCGGAGGCAGGGAACCAAGTAATCACGCTCGACGGGTCCCACACCCAGAGGGACAAGCAATACGGCGATTCGGAGCACTAGGGGTTGAGAGTTCCACAGTGGGCGCAGCTGAACCCACGGCTGTGCAGCTCGGTGGGGGAAGGGCGTCCATCATTGCCGAGAGTTTCCACCCCTACTGGGGTACCCGACCATTGCTGATGCAGTCAGCCATTGCCAAGGCAACCTGCCATAACAGAGAGACTCCACCAACAGGGCAGAGCCCACATGAGCAGGGCGGAGCCTACGTCAGTAGGGCGGAGCCCAAAACAGCAGGACGGAGCCCACAGCAAAAGGGCGGACCTCACGCCAGCAGGGCGGAGCCTCGGCAGCCAAATAGTGACTAGACTGCCTCTTAGCTGGGCAGGACAGTGCAACAGATACTCACAAATAAAGCCCTAACTCCCTGAGACAGAGCATCTGAGGAAAAAAACTGGTTTCATGAGTTCTGCCACAACAGATTTAAATGTAATTGCCTAGCAACACTGAATGAACAACGGAGCTCACAGATCAGCACTTGAGCTCCTATAAAGTACAGATCATCTCCTCAAGCAGCTCCCTGACCCAAAGAATCAAAGAATCACCTCAAAAGGACTAATCAGAATGATATTTGGCGGGCATCATTCTGGGGCAAAGATAGAAGAAGAAACTGGTAGCATCCCTCACTGTTCTGCAGCTACTACAGGTGTACCCCAGGCAAGCAAGGCCCAGAGTGCACCTCAGCAGTCTACAGCAGAGGGGCTAGACTGTTAGAAGGAAAACTAAGAAACAGAAATACTTCATCATTAACAATCTGGGCCTCCACTCAGAGACCCAATTGAAAAATGAGCAACTACTCAGATGACAGGTGAATAAATCCTCAAAAATGGGAAGAAACCAGTGCAAAAAGGAGGAAAACACCCAAAACCAGAACACTTCACCCCATACAAAAGACCAAAACTCCTCACCAGCAAGGGAACATAGCTGGACGGAGTGATGAAATGACGGAATCAGACTTCAGGTGGGTAATGAGAAACTTCTGTGAGCTAAAAGAGCATGTTCTAAATCAGTGCAAAGTAACTAAGAACCTTGAAAAAAGATTTGAAAAAAGATTCGAGGAAATGATAACAAGAATGGACAACTTAGAGAGGAATATGAATGAATTGAAGGAACTGAAAAACACAACACGAGAACTTCGTGAAGCATGCACAAGTTTCAACAGCTGAATTGACCAAGCAGAAGAAAGGATATCAGAAGTCAAAGATCAACTCAATGAAATAAAACAAGAAGCCAAGATTAGAGAAAAAAGCGCACAAAGGAATGAACAAAGTCTCCAAGAAATGTGGGACTATGTGAAGAGACCTAATCTATGTTTTATAGGTGTACCAGAATGTGACAACGAGAATGAATCCAAGCTGGAAAATACTCTTCAGAAAATTATCCAGGAAAAGTTCCCCAACCTAGCAAGGCAGGCCAACACCCAAAGCCAGGAAATACAGAGAACACCATAGAGATACTCCGCAAGAAGAGCAACCCAAGGCATATAATCATCAGATTCACCAGAGTTGAAATGAAGGAGAAAATCCTAAGGGCAGCCAGAGAGAAAGGTCGGGTCACCCACAAAGAGAAGCCCATCAGACTCACAGCAGATCTCTCGGCAGAAA
>CM052648.1:60668800-60759170 GCA_028533165.1 Leontopithecus rosalia | reverse complement strand
CTAATCTTGGCTTCTCGTTTTATTTCATTGAGTTGATCTTTGACTTCTGATATCCTTTCTTCTGCTTGGTCAATTTGGCTGTTGAAACTTGTGCATGCTTCACGTAGTTCTCGTGTTGTGTTTTCCAGCTCCTTCAGTTCATTCATATTCCCCTCTAAGTTGTCCATTCTTGTTATCATTTCCTCAAATCTTTTTTCAAAACTTTTTTCAAGATTCTTAGTTTCTTTGCATTGATTTAGAACATGTTCTTTTAGCTCATGGAAGTTTCTCATTACCCACCTTCTGAAGTCTGATTCCATCATTTCATTACTCTCATTCTCCGTCCAGCATTTTTCCCTTGCTAGTGAGGAGTTTTGGTCCTTTGTAGGCGGTGAGGTGTTCTGGTTTCAGGTGTTTTTCTCCTTTTTGCACTGGTTTCTTCCCATCTTTGTGTATTTACCCATCTGTCATCTGAGTAGTTGCTGATTTTTCAATTGATTCTCTGAGTAGAGGCCCAGATTGTTGATGATGAAGTATTTCTGTTTCTTAGTTTTCCTTCGAACAGTATAGCCCCTCTGCTGTAAGACTGCTGAGGTCCACTCCGGACCCTGCTTGCCTGGGGTACACCTGTAGCAGCTGCAGAACAGTGAGTGATGCTACCAGTTTCTTCTTCTATCCTTGTCCCAGAATGATGCCCGCCAAATGTCATTCTGATCAGTCATTTTTGAGGTGACTCTTTGGGTATATGGGGGTCAGGGAGCTGCTTGAGGAGATGGTCTGTACTTTATAGGAGCTCAAGTGCTGAGCTGTGAGCTCCGTTGTTCATTCAGTGCTGCTAGGCAAGTACGTTTAAGTCTGTTGCAGCAATACTCATAAAACCCCTTTTTTCCCTCAGATGCTCTGTCTCAGGGAGTTAGGGCTTTATTTGTGAGTATCCGTTGCTCTGTCCTGCCCATCTAGGAGGCAGTTTAGTCAATATTTGCCTGCCGAGGCTCCGCCCTTCTGGCGTGAGGTCCGCCCTTTTGCTGTGGGCTCCGCCCTGCTGTTGTGGGCTCTGCCCTGCTGCTGTGGGCTCTGTCCTGCTGTTTTGGGCTCCGCCTTACTGACGTGGGCTCTGCCCTGCTGACGTGGGCTCTGCCCTGTTGGCAGAGTCTCTCTGTTATGGCGGGTTGTTCAGCAATGAGCAAGTACCTCAGTAGGGGTGGAAGGTCTCAGTAATGGTGGATGCCCCTCCCCAACTGAGCTGCACAGCCCTGGGTTCAGCTGTGCCTGCAGTGAAACTCTCAACCAAGGGCGTTTTGAATCACTGTTTTGTTTGTCCCTGTGTGGGTGGGACCCATTGAGCCTGATCAGTTGGGTCCCTCCTCAGAGCCTTTAGGCTTTTTTTTTTTTTTAAGTTGTATGGTTGACTCTCTCCCAGGTGTTTCAGTCGCCGGCTGAAAGGGCACCAGGATCTGTGTGATTTCCTGCGCAGCGACCCGCTGCGCTGGCTCACTGTTCACCTCCCAGGAATCCCCTGGCCTGGCTCACTGTCCAAATCCCATTTAATCAGATGAATATGCTAATCTGCCCTTCCAAATCTCAAATTGCCAATTTAACAGGGCACCCAGACCTGTGCGTTTTGTGCGGCGTGCCGCTGTGCTGCGGTGCCGGCTGTTTGGCCGCGCTAGCGGAGACTGCTGCGCTGGCATCCTGTGTCTCTCCTACACCTGGGAATTTCCCCATTCTGTGGGCAGCAAAGATCTGTCTGGAAATGCGCCCTCTGCATCTTGACTGAGAGCTGCAATCCTGAGTTGCTTCTATAGCACCGTCTTCCCCTGTCCTCGTCCCTTCTTTTACTTTTAAATACTTCTGATGCATTATCTTTTTTGAAGGTCAAGCAAATGTACATACATTACACAAAATGACCTCTGGTTCATTGCTTTTCCCACCATATTCTGATGCCTTGATAGCCAACACTAAATGTTGGGAAAGCAGCAAAGGAGAAAGGACTTACAGAGCACCTACATAAATTGGTTATGAGTAACACGTAAACAAGGAACAACAAACTGCAGAAGGCTATAGGAGGCTTCTGAGGAGGAAGGCTTCTCCATGCCTCATGTTCCGGTGCAGGGTGACCTAGGCTCTGTTACCATAAACATTGTGCTCAAAGACGTAAAACCCCTTTGTAGCACTATGATGTAGCCAGACTTTTAGGCTCCTTGTAAGGTCCATGTTTCACCAGCTGTACATAGATAAGAAGCTAAAGATAACCACATGTTCTTATTTTGTGAAAGTCCCAAATCGCCACTGTTATCAATCCTTAGGATGAGACACCAATTCTAGCTTACTGATTCACTTCCAGCTCACTGGTTCTCTTCCAGCTCACTGATTCACTCCACCATCACCCCACCCCTACCCTATATATCAAAGTGATTGTAATCAATAAATAATATGAATGATCAGAGCTCAGGGCCTTCACTGTCTCCTCCAGTAATGAGTCATGGCCTCCTGGTCCCACTTTCTCTCTTAATCTGTCTTTCTCTCATTCCTTTGTTGCCACCAAACTCGGGGTAACCACGGGTGTGGCATGGGGCTGGTTCCCTACAACTAAAACACTAAAAAGCATTCCAAAGAATTCAACTGGCTGAAGATCAAAATGCTCAGGCACTATTTTAGCAGTACATGAGAGAAAGAAAGAGTTCTGTGATATGAAGAAGAGAGAGTCAAAGCAGCATGAAATAAATAAAAGTAGGGGCTGAAGACAAAAATTGATCACTGTATTTTATAGTACTCTGTGGAGTCAACTCTTTCTTGACCTCACATGTTTCTCCAAGTCCTTCGAAATTGTATTATTTGGTACCCATTACCTGATTAAATGTTTTTCACAAGGCTCCATAAACTTCTCACTGCTGTCCACTGAATACATGGCCTCAAAGGTCAGATGGAGAACCTGAAAAAAGAAAAGCAACATTTTTTTCAATTTTGCAAAGGTGCTTATGATTAGAATTATTTCTGATCACAATGAAAAATTACTTTTTATATATACAAGGTTTTTCTTTTATTTTCTGTAAATCATATTTACTGTTTTCTCATGGAGGACAAGAGGTGTGGTTTTACCAGTGATTAGCAAGTTTTAGGACTGGGCTAATAAATATCATAAAAATTTTGCCATAATATATAATGCAAGCTATTATTGCAAACATATGAACACATCAGTAAGTGGTAATATTTAATCCACAGATGACACTTACCTAATGATTTTCTAAAGAAAACTACCTTGAATGAGGCCATGAGAATAAGTTATATTATTTTTGAATTGACAAATAAAATGGTACCTTTCTTTAAAAGAGAGTATGTATCACTTGTTTTTGCTTGTTTTGCAAATTATTAAACTGACCAATTGTGGTAACTCTCTTATGCCAAGCTCTATTTTTTTCGTCTTTTCTTTTTATTTTTATTATTTTTTCCTTGAGAGGGAGTCTCCCTCTGTCACCATGCTGGAGTGCAGTGGTGCAATCTCTACTCACCGCAACCTCCAACTATCTGGTTCAAGTGATACTCCTGCCTCAGCCTCCTGAGTAATGGGGATTACATTATCTCTTCTTTCCTTAGCCTGAAATAAACTTCTGTTTTTGCCCTCATATTTATTGTCCTCCCTTAGTTTTCTGCATTTCATTAAAGTTTCTTCAATTAATTTATAAGTAGAAAGAACAAAATACTTAGAGAATAGAAATGTTTATCCTCAGATCGACTTTGACTCCATGTAGGTAACCATCAAAAAACTAAATTGTGGATTGACAAATTTTATCTCCTGCACCAGAAATTTAAAGGTTCTTTTCCACCCTTTTATCACCATTGCCATCCTAAGAACAATCACTTTAAGAGCTTGGAGACTTCCTTATACTTAACTTTTACTTTTTATAAAAATAACAATAAATCTAATAATTTTAGCAAAGATCAGTTTGTATTATGCATTAAACATATCTAATTCACTTGTTAGATTGTTTAGCTCAAGTTGTGAATTATAAGCCAAGATTGACATCATGATAAAAAAAAAACTTAGACCTCAATAAACAAATGAGAAGGAATAGGCAACTGTAATGGCATTAATCAGAACAGATAAGTGTATATGTGTATACATATGTAAATTATAGAAGTAAATAATATATGTAGATTATTTAAAGAGATGTGTATTATGTGTGTGCAAGAATCACATTGAGTATACATTAAGAATATATGTAAATACAGACAAAGAAAAACAGAAGAGTATCTGTTCAGACTATATGGATAGATTGATATAATGGTGAGAGAGAATAAATATATTACAGACCCAGGATGGAAAGCAGTTTCCTTAGAGATTCTTCAAGGAAAGTGTCAAGTGTTGAATCTTATTAATCAGTTGTATGGTAGAAGAAGCATTCCACTATGTTGGAAGAAGTATTAAATTACAATGAATTATTTACTTAACTCATGTTCCATTTTAAAATCTACATTTGTAATTATACAGTGTAATTTTAAAACCACCATATTTTGCTTGATTTAATGAACATTTTTTAACCCCTGTTATATAAAATTTATGGTGTGCCTTCCAAAGATTACTGAGATATAATCATTGATGCCCTGGAGCTGGCTCACACCAGGTCACAGTTGAGCCAGTTGGCACAACTCTTTCCAACTCAGTTTTCAGGAATGCCAAATTGGTAGTTTGAAATATGCATGGTGGGAGACTTTGTAGAAATTAGAGTAAACTTGAGGTTTCTTTATTTTTTTTTGACAAACACTTAAACATTTATTACTGTGCTATAAAGGGTAATAGTTATTCATTAATATCTGTAATAATCTCTTGTCCCTTTAACTTTTATTTAAGTTCTGGGGTACATGTGCAGGACCTGCAGGTTTGTTACATAGGTAAACATCTGCCACTGTCATTTGCTGCACAAATATTCTAAGATGATATACAATAATCTTCAAATTTTTATATAAAATATTGCTCTTTCATTCATTTTGAATAAAAATACTTTTCTTCACAGTCTGGATCTTAATAAGATAATGTCATATTATTAAACATTTAGTACCTTTCCAAGAGAACTATACTAAATGATGATGTATTTTTCAAAATTTGTACTTGTGCCACAGAAAAAAAAGAAATTTCTATAAAAACAAATGAAACAAAAATATTGATGATAATAACTAAAGACAAAGTCAGGTTGCACAATAACTCTAAAGTAAGCTTCAATGTAGTTTTATGTTTCCGTCATTCTTATTTTTATGGATAAATCAGGTACACTGATATTTGTCTATAATTTAATAGGGTATTAGAAAACTTTAAATTACCAGAAATAAAATTCAAACACTAAAAGTAAAGCTACTTGAAATTTAAAGCATTTATGTTAAAAAAAAAAGCATTATAATAAATAACATCAGGAATGAGTCAACAAAACGTTTGTTACTCTTTCAGTTTATCTGCATAATAGAAACACTAAACGTTTTGGAAACAAATTTGTGCATTCTGCAGTTAAGGTCAGACGATTCTAGTATGACCCAGATCTCCAGCTGTTATTGGAATCTCTGATAATGGAGTAACCAAAATGTTCTTCTTTATTCTTTCTGATACATAATATTATCCCACCCTTTTGTTTGATTGTACAGTATTTCTACCCCCCTCTATTCTCAGTCTCCAGAGCTAGAACATTCAAAAGAAATTATTCATCTTGAGACAAATCTTAGCACTCATGTGGTTTCTCAAGTTCTTGCCTGAAGAGACATTTTACAAGATGAACATTAGATTATTTTAGATGCAGTTACCCACACAGCAAGAAAACAACAACAAAACCCACAATAAATCTTTCACTATTTTGTCCTCCTAGAGTCTAAAATGTATGAACAGCCATAGATGCTTTCACAATTGATAAATTTATATTTATTTACCACCAAGGACATAAAGCATATATTTTCCTCCTCTCTCTGTCTCCATCAGGAAGCTTTAATATATCGCAAATTTACTACTGTCCTTTGACAGGTCTTTATACATTCTGAATATTTAATGCATTTGTATCAAATGTTTAAAAACAACACTGATCTTTTTTAATCCTAATCTATACTTATTTTGTCTAACAACTTTTAATATCTAAATAAAATTTTAATGTTTTTTAAATTTATTTTTAAATATTTTTAAAATAGTTTTTTTCAAAATAGGTATTATTTGCTACAAGACTTTTCCCATAACAAGCTATACAGAAGCATTTTTTTAAGTATTGAAAATTTGTTGTGCAAAGAAACCAAAACAAAATGCTATTCTAAATAAAGTATGTTATACTATATCTATAAAGTGGCTATACCATATACTGTCATTCCTATATTCTTTACATTTATTTTTTACAAGACAATGAAGTTATTTAATTATATTTTATACTTTTTCTTAAGATTTAAACTAAGAATATATATTTTGAATAGTTACTCGAAATAGAAAATACCCCATAAATTACCACAAATTTTTGTCTTCTTCAGACTTGTTTCCTATTCCCTTTTATTCTTCCACATTTATGTATTTTTTTCCATATTTTTTCTCTCTTCTTTTTCCACATTTCTTTTTCTCCCCTTGTTTTCTTTCCCTCTCATACTTCTTTACATTGAAATGTTAATTTTTTTTTGTTTTTTGTTTTTGGGTTTTTTTTTGTTACTGTGTCTCACTCAGTAGCGAGGCTGGAGTGCAATGGAGCAATCTCGGCTCACTGCAACCCTCGGCCTCCCGTGTTCAAGCGATTCTCTTCTTTTGCCTCAGCCTCCCGAGTAGCTAGGATTACAGGCGCGTGCCATCATGTCTGGCTAATCTTTGTAACTTTCACCATATTGGCCAGGATGGTCTGGATCTCTTGACCTCATGATCTGCCACCTAAGCCTCCTACAGTGCTGGAATGACAGACGTGAGCCACCGCCCCCAGCCAATCTTTTTTTTTTTTTTCTTAACCATCTTTCTTGTTCTTTTTTTTTTTGATTCCATTTTTTTCCATTTCATCTACTCTGCTACAATTTTTACCCTTCGGTTTCTTACCCAAAAACTTCTTGTAGCTTTTACTTATTCATTATTTTTTAATCAAAAAATTTTTTTCTTCCAACTTTTATTTTAGGTTTGGGGATACACATGGCAATTTGTTACATGGGTAAATTGTGTGTTGCTGGCATTGGTGTCCAAATGATTTATTCACATAGGTAGTCAGCATATTACCCAATAGGTAGCTTTTGGATGCTCAATCTCTTCCTACTCCCCACCCTGATGTAAGCCCTGGTGTCTACTGCTCTCCTCTATGCATCCACATATACTCAATTTTTAGCTCTTACTTATGAGAACATATGATACTTGGTTTTCTTTTCCTGAGTTAATTCCTTTAGGATAATGCCCTCCAGCATCATTCTACCATAAAACACATGAATGCACGTGTATATTGCAGCAGTTTTTGCTCTTGCAAAAACATGGAATTAATCAAGATGCCTATCAATGGTGGATGGGATAAAAATATGGCATACATATACACCATGGATATTATGCAACCATCAAAAAGAATGAAAATATGTGGAGTTTTTTTGCGACATAGGTACAGCTAAAGACAATTCTGCTACTATTCCCTTGTTTCTATCTTCTTAGACTTCTCTTGTTCCTTTCTTTTTCATCTCTTTGCCCCCTTTTCCTGCACGTCCTACACTCTTTTTCATTCTGTCTTTGTAATAGGACTAACATGGAAGATAAATAAATTCCTAGTTCTTCCTGAAGAACTTGACATGTCATATTCCAATTTCAATTTCTGTAAGCCTAATTGAGGACATTTTGCACTATGCAGAGATTCACACTAAACTATGTAAAATACTCCCCACTTCACTAGCATTTAAATTTGAACATTATCTTAGATCCATTAAGTTCATAGTAATTTTGAACATAATTTCTCCATATGTATTTTCAGTTTGCTTATCTTCTGCACTTGTACTTGCTGAGTAATTTTAATTTTTATAAACCCACAATATTTGGCCCAATTAAAATATTCAAAGTTTATAATGTCAGTTAGTTAGAAAACTAATGTCAGGCAGCATAAACATTGTGAATATGATGAGCAAAGGGATGATTCACATCCCATATGCTGGATGAAGCAGGACAGCTTGAGATTTCACCACAATGGCTAGAATGGTGCACAGTTTAAAACTTATGAATCGTTTATTTTTGGAACTTTTTAGTATTTTTGGATCACCACTGACCATGAAAACTGAAACTCATGATAAGCCTATTAGTGGCATTTTAACAAACCATGAAAGAAAGTAACCACATATTCTCATATAGTTCCAAAAACAGAATTATCAAACTCTACTTAAAAGAGTACTGAGAGGATGACCAGAAAATAAGTTATTTTGCCTCAGGCTTCCTTATTAAAGACTTACTTTATTAGAATTAAAATAAGTCACTTATTTTAATTCTAAATTCATGAAGGCACACACTGTGTCTTAGCACGTCTGTTGGTATGCTTAATGTATTTGTCTAAATTCAATTTTTATTCTTCCAGCTTACAGATAATGAAGACAAATAGGTTTCATATGTCAAACTCTGTCACTGCTTGGAGAAGACATTTAAAAACCCATCACCTATTGCCTAGATTATTTACTTAAAATGTACAGAAACTTCTTTAGTCCATTAATAATAAGGGAAATACAAGATGTTTTTGGATTTTAATATAAGCAAATTTGTCACCCTTTCACATTTACATGTGCTTTTGGAATTAATTAAACTTGAAATTCTTACTTCAAGATTATGGCCTCGATTGTCTTCTAAGTATTCGTTTTGAAAAGAAAAATGATATTTTGCATTACTTTTACTCACAGATATTATAGAGATACTCAGTTTACATAGTCAATTTATTTTTCTTACTAACTTGTTCTACAGTTTTCATATTTGTTTTTATTTGCAAACTTATGAGGATACTTAAAAATGTATTTCCATGCCAGGTGCTGTGGCTCATGCCTGTAATTCCAGCACTTTGGGAGGCCAAGGCAGGTGGATCACTTGAACTCAAGAATTCGAGACCAGCTTGGGCAATATGGCCAAACCCCATCTCTAGAAAACAAGTAAGCAAAATGAGCCAGGTATGGTGCCGCTGCGTACCTGTATTACTGAGAGAATGCATTCTCTTCTCGGGTCCACAAGGGGGCCTACTTTCAAGGGCAAGAACTTCCCAGCACCATGTCTTCCTGCCCCCGGTACCTCTCCATCTGGGGTCTTAAAGGTCTTTGTTTAAACTTTGGTGCCCACGGGAAAGAAGCAAAGATCAATCACTCCAGTGGAAGTTTAAAGGAACTCCTTTTATAGGCCCAGATAACTAAAAGAGGGAGAGAATTTCTCCCAGGTTAAAAGACCCCTTCTTTCACACCTTTTTGGACTCCATATCTGGATCCCTTCCTCCGTCTTGTGGAAGCTCTTTCTCTCTCCTTTTTTTCCTTTTTGGCCTAAATAAATGACTCTGCAAAACTCTTTGGCGTCCGATATTTACTTGTGAGTGCACCATGCCTGGCAGGGTCCTCCCTCCCATTCTTGGGTGAGTGAGAGACCAAGAGCCTGGAAGAACATTCTCTCAAGGGAGCTGAGGCTCCCCGGCTCCCTGAAGTTCAGTTATAATACCAGCTACCTAGGAGGCTGAGGCACACGAGAATTGCTTGAACCCGGGAGGCAGAAGACGCAGTGAGGCAAGATCATGCCATCACACTCTAGCCTGGGTAACAGTGCTAGACTCCATCTCAAAGAAAATTACATTATACTCATCCTTTCTTTTGCAATGATGTGAGATGAAAAAATTCATATGTGATGAGATGAACTCACATAAATGACATAGGCATTGTGACCCAGTATTAGGCTACTAATGACCTTCAAAATAAGCACTATGATACCCCGGACCTGAATCTGATAACCCAGGTGGCTACGAAGTAGCTAATGGATGGGGAGCATAAACATTGTGGGATATGAGGAACAAAGAGATGATTCACATCCCACACTGGATGACGCAGGACAGCTTGAGATTTGATCACAATAGTTAGAATGGTGGACAATTTAAAACTTAGGAATTGTTCATTTTTGGAATATTTTGTTTAATATTTTTGGATCACCATCAACCATGGAAAACTGAAACTCACGGGAGGGAAACATAGATAAGGGAGGGGCCATGCTAGCTTGCTTGCGTGGTACTTAACCTACATGACGACTACTGAAAAGTGGGGTTGCCTGACAGACACTGGGTTTATTCTGAACTGGCTTTACCTCCTGCATTCCTGGCCTGGGCAAGGGATACGTTTAGGGTGAAGATGGTGACATTTCCTAATTCTAACCCTCCTGAGTAAATTATACAAGCCACAGTAATAACTTGATTATATAGAAAAAAGAAAAGTGACATTTTTGCATTAAATTTTTTCTTTTTGCCCAGAGGAACCAGATTAATAAGTAACCAAGCCAGAGTTCAGTTTCTTAAAAGTGACCTCTGTTCTATACCTAAACTGTACACCCTGTGTTGTAAATTACTTCTTTATAGTTCAAGCTCTATTTGTGATATTAATATGAATCCAAACCATTTTCTCAGAAGGACCACAGAGAATATTAGGTCATCATTTTCTATGTCCAATTTTATTGGTCATTCAAAAGTAATTACTAAGTTTATTCAGTTATAATTACTCTGCAGAATAATTAAAAGTGCTTAAGGAACTTACATGTCACTTGGAAAAAGAGGATGCAAAATTACAAAGGTTTAAAATGGGAAAATATCTTACCTGGCAAATTATGTAGTATACACTATTCTATATTTTCAGCTCAGATGACCTCATATATGTTCTTTTTTGTTTTTCTGGATGCCTTGAAGGCAAAATAACCAGCTTTTAAGAAAACATATTAATCATGCTTTTCTCAACAATTTTCTGAATTTCATTTTTTTGTCCATGGCATTATACTCTGCGTCATCAACCATGCTAGGAATTCTGGAATCATCTCTGACCTGTTCCTCACATTGTCCTCCTCTTCTACATTAAGGGAAGCAGGTACAAGTGAATAAATCTCATCCTTCACAAGCATATAAAATGACATAGATGTGAACAGTTCACGATAAGAATTCATAGTTTTTAAAATATATGGATGTGTGAATTGTTATAGTAAAGGAAATAATAAAGGCTAACACATGTAAATCCCTTTCTCCTTTTTTCCACTGCAGCTTTTGTCAGTCCAATCCCCTTGCTTTCATCTCTTCAATCATCCTTTCTTGCCTGCCCTTGGCAATTCATCGTACATACTAATGTCTAATTATTTTGTCTAAAGCAAATATCTAACCAAGTGAACTTTCTCAACTAATTTTAGTTCATCTGTAACTAAAGTTCAAGATATATCGTATTGAGTGTTGGAAAGTTAAACAAAGATGAGAAAGGCCTTGGAATATACACTAATAAATGGAATACCAGTTAACTCTTTTTTAAATTAATTCATGTTTTGGAAGATAGCATGGTGCTGTATACTTTTTTAAAAAAGGGTTGTTTGTTTTTGAACATATAGCATTTTTATTCGAACCATTTACTCTGGGAAGTGTCACTTGCTGTAATATTGGCCCTTATTCTTGGCTGGCTGAACAGTGGAATAACTAGGAGAAATATCCCAGTGACTATATGCCATCCTGACAGACACCGATTTGCATTCTGTACATGGAACTTTTCAAAGAGCTCCCCACGAACTCTAATGTACATGCAAGGCTGAAAATTGCTGCCTTAAAGGAATGCTATTCTCTTTTTCATCAACTTATTTTCTTATATTTAACATAAGTTTTACTTAGATGATTTTCTTTGATGCAATCATTCAAGTCTTTAAGTACAATATTATTTGCCCGTGTATGTGTGTGTGTGTGTGTGTGTGTGTGCGAGCGCACGCACGTGCATGATATGCTTAACTTAATATAATGTAGATTTTTTTTTACAGGAAAGAAACAAAGTTCTGTTTTTCCAGACATACTTGCTATAATAACTATCTGAGTAGTATTTGGAGCTTTGCTGGCCAGTACAGTAGCCATTAACCCCATGTGCTATGAAGCACTTGAAAATATGGTTAGCTTTTGTGCCTCAGGCATCTATACCCTGACTTCAGTGATCTCTTAAAGCTCTAAACAATACTTGGTCTGAGTTTGCTATGTCTCCTGGATAGAACATCATTCTCTTTCAATTAGCAATAGGCATAACAACAAAACAATAACACATTATTCTTTTAAAATTTTGGCACTTTCTACTAAAATTTAAGTGCAGAGACCTTCTGAGAAAAATCCTGCATCTAGGGATATATATCAAGTAAATCCTTTAAATGAAAACAAAAGTAGATGATCAATTATGCTATTTGCAGCTATTAATGAATGAATGAGCACCTACAACACATCAAGAACTGTGATAGGCACTGGGAATTAAATGATGAGCAAAATAAAATCAATGTCATGCATTCATGGAGACTACGGATTAGTAGAAAAAATTAAATATTTACACAATACAATATAAACCTTGAAAGAAGAATGGAAATAAATACAGGATGCTATGAGAGCATGATGGTGGACTGTTTACACAAGGGCAATCTAAGATAAATATTATGGAGTTGGTGACATTCATTCTAATATTTCAAAGATAAATAGGAGTATTACATGAGTTAGGATTCAGGGGGAAAAGTCTAAATGAAAAGGATGAAACCTAGATTGTGAGATCAGAGAAATATTCCCTCAAGAAGGGGTGTTTCATTTGAGATGGGAAAGATTGAAGGGATATGTAGGGAAAATAAGAATTTTCCATACAAAGAGGGTTATACGTACAAGCATATGATCAAGAACATTTGTGGGATCAAAATAAGGTCAGTGTGGCTTAAGCACAGTATTTTGAACTCTGATAGAAACTCTTAAATATGACTAATGAAGAATGAATTAATTATTGGCAATCATCTAAAATGCATCCTTGCAGAAGGACTAATCATGTACACGTTACAGGTGATGGAACTGAGTCTCAGGGGAAAGTAATGATTGTGTAAGGTAGCCAGAAACTCTGCCTTCCAGCCCAACGCTGTTTTTAGGAAATCAAGCTTCACCTCTAAACCCTTTCTTGTTCCCCACCCTAGTTCTCCTACAGGTTCCTGGGTCTTCCTCCTCTTACTCTCCTGCCTGCAGGCCTGTCACTGGCTACTGCTGCAGGAATCCTAGGTCCTCTGCTCACCGCATTTCACTATACTATCTAGCATGCATATAATAGGTATGACACTGAATCTTATAAAATAAATTTATAGTTAGATAAATGATAAATTAGCTATTGCTAAACTGAAAACATTTCTCAACATAAGCAAAGAATCCATATTACAAACATTAAGTAAGAGAAAACAATGTGTGAATAAGCAGGCTGTATGAAGAATACTAATTTAAGGCCTACACTATTATTTAGTGTTCATAGGATACATTGCAATGAGTGGGATATGTGAGAGAATGAGGGCCAAAAGTGAACGTGAGTTCCTAGTACATGGATAGCACTTCATGTTGCTGCATGAGATCTACAGAGAGAGCTCCACTGAAACAAAGGCCTAGCATCCACCTTGATCCTTCATTTGCTATTATTCCACATTTATTAATGGAGAATTTATCACTGCATAGAATTATTGCCCTATCCATCAGTAATATAGCAGTGAAAGACTATAAAATTATTCACTTTTATGGAGTTCCTGTTCTAGTGGACTCTAGAATATGAAAGCAAATGTAAGTCTGAAGTATAAACTAGTAAAAGAGCCTGAAAGGAGCTACTAGGAAGCAGTGAGTAAATCTGGAAAAAAATGTGGTATCAGAGAGAGAGAAATAGAGAGAGGTACAAAGAAATATTAAGAAGAATATAATTACTGGGATCTAACGCTACATACATTAAACTGAAGTGTCTTGTATATTACTTCCCTGGGCCTGGAAATTCATGTGTCCTACTAATGAGTATATTTTCAGTAAATATGTAGACAGGCATTATCATACAATGCAGACAGTGATATGTGCCACAGAAGAAGAAAACATCCCCATGCTCCAGATGCAGAACTAAGACATGAGTCTATGAATGTTCCTGTTACATGAGGCTGAGTGAACCAGGATTCTTTCTACCAGGGTTTTGATTATAATTCGAAGACCCCATCATATGCAGAGTTATGTGACCCTAAAATGATCTCAAAATAGCTCCACCATTCCCATAACTGCAAGAGTTTTGAAAATCAGGAAAAATGTCTACTGCATATTTTATTGCACACCTATAAATTCCTCTAAGGAATAGAGTGTTTATTCTAAGGTAGTTGATGGTAAACACACATATAAATATTTAGCATGATTCTTGAAGTATGGTGAGATGTCAAATGCACAATATTCAAGAAACATAGAATATATTCAATAGGCTTTTGTTGCTGAACAGTTGAGATTGCTGTTGCAATGTCAATGCATTTATTCTGTCAAAACAACAAGAAACATTTAATGTACTGTGTAAGAATATCAGTTGTATTACAACAATTCTGGAAAATTTCTAATTTGTTTGGTCTTTTTTTTAAAAAAATCTAACTTGTATTAAATGGCGTTAGCATTATTTCGTTGATTGTTTGTCTCTCTAAGCAAAGTACGGTAGAGAATTTCTTTTCTCAGCAAACCTGCATCCCAATGAACCATTATTTAGTAGTGATACCGTCTTTCATGTATTTATATGTCTCAGCATATGACAGTGTGTATGTGTATTGCTAAGATTTATTCGATAGGGTGTTGTCCCATTTTTATTGCACCACCTAGTTTTTTTTTCTTTCCTCTTCTACAGATAAAAAAAATTAAAATCTTAGGGCCATAAAACCTAATTGTACATCTTGCAATTCTGTATCATCATAAGAGAGTGCTATACGTGAACAATGCTTTATGTGTTTGAGTGGTTTACTTGCCTCTTCTGTAAGATAATACAAAAGACAATCAGCTTAGAGAGCCACACATGGCAGATTTTCATGTAACTATTATATCAGTTTAGGTGCTATATATGAAACCTGATGAGCCTAGTAATAACTTTATAAAGCAGGGTTTTCACAGTAGTGCCGATTTCAGCAGGAAAGAGACTCATCCACAACTGGAAATCTCTGTAGACTGCCAAATTACCCAAAATCCTATTCTGCAAAGCAGTAATCTTTAATGTTTCAATAAAAAGTTACTCTTTTTGGGATAGCTATTGTGCTTGTAATTGAACACTCAGAAAGTAATTTGCATAAAATTGCAAGGGACCACAGAAAAGATGCTGATAAAAAAGGTAATTTAAGATGACTGGAAAGCCATTTGCTCCTATGTTACTCTGTCTTCATTTATTCTTCATTGAACTCTCAAGCACCTAGTATGAGCCTGGCACATAGAAGTCACTGGCAATGAAGATTTAAAAGAAACATGGCTTGAATTTGGAAGGCGGAGATTGCAGTAAGCCAAGATCACGCCACTGCACTCCAGCCTGGGCGACAGAGCGAGACTCCTTCTCAAATAATAAAAATAAAATAAAATATTAAAAAAATAAAACATGTAGCCAAGAGGAATCTATATTTTGCTACTGAGACTAGCTACTAGGCCCTAAGATTAATGTTTGACAATTTTCATTAGGGAGGTAAATATCAAGAATATTTTGTCAGGGTTTTGAGAACTTGGGAATAATGAGTCAAGAAAGTTACTCAGATAAGGTGATGTTTGATGAGATAGAAACAAAGAAGGGGGATTGGAGAGAAGACATTCTATGTAGAGGGAAAGTCATGTGAATTGCAAAGAAAGTGAAAGAGGCAGGTGTATTGTGATATAGATTGGCCAAATATGGGGAGAAATGAGAAAAAATAGGAGATGCGGATTAGAAAGCCAGAGGGCTAGTTACCAATACATTTTTATTCTGTTGCAAATACTTTACATTTTATGCTGAAGACAATTAGAATCTATTAAAAACTATTTTAGAATATGTTCTAATCTGATTTGCATTTAAAAAAAAATCAGCGTGGAGTACGTTTTACAGAGAGGCAAGAACCAAGACCTTTTATGAGGCTCTTGCAGTAATCAACATGAGTGATGATGTGTGCCAAAGTTAAATTAAAAGAGTGCGATGGAAAGAGCAGAATTAATTATGAGATATTAAGAAAGCAAAATTGACCCAACCTGGTGGAAGAAAAAAAAGAGTGAGGATCCACCTGTGATCTCTGTGGAAAAACTGATGTGTCTTTTAATCAGAATTCAGATTCTATCTGAAATATGATATACTATAATAATTTTATAAAAGATTAATTGATTAAAGTGCTTTGTTATATTTTATTTAAATTATTTCAAGCAATTCTTTCATCACCATATGTCCTACATTTCATCACCATATGTAGGACATATATGCAGTACTATATATTTCATAAGAAACTAAGCTTTTGTTAATGTCAGGCCTGCTTTTGTCCATATTTTTCTGTTAGAAAGAACAAATGAGAAAATACCTGAAAAGGTTTAAGTTCAGTGCCTGGTACATCTTGGCTTTCGCTTAGTATCTTTTATTCATCTGTTTTTATAGTTTTATTGTATGTATTTGTGGCGTACACTATAATTACACTGGTTTTTAAGGGAACTCCTGTAGAGTAAAAAACTGCAGTGTATTTTTCATATTTTTAGTTGAGTACATCTGAAATCGCTAAATAAAAATGTATGAACAAATTATATATCTACATTTCACTACCCAATGAACCTTTAAAGTTTCCCGATATTTTGTTGTTGTTGGGAGTGATAGTATTTATCATACGTTAAATATGAACACAATTGTTACATTTTTTTCTGGATTTGTCTGAATTTATGAATACTTTGGCACAATTATATTTAATCGTATAACATTCCTATGTTTACACTTTCTTAAGAAAGTAAATTACACTTAATTAAACTAAGTTTTTAGGCGCAAAGCAAAATTCACATGGACCTACAAAAAGCAAAAATTCCCATCAAGCCCATATAAGAGATGAAACATCTTGGTAGAACAAAGAACATGAATTTGGAATCAGAAAATTCTGTGTTCAATTTCAGATATGTATTATCTCAAAATGACCTCTACTACTGCCTTGTAGATACCTGAAATAAAATATAATCAACTAACTTCTGTAAACTCTATTCTGACCTTCATAAAACCAAGCTTTGGAGGAAAAGTCATTATTCACAGTCTTCAGCTGTTGCCTAGTCCTTTTGTTTGTATTTTTCTTGTTGACAGGTTTGTTAATCAATTTATTTATTGATACCTCCAATAAATATATACTGTGCATCTGCCGTATGCTGGACCTGAGTTAAGCATGAAGAATATGATCATAATGATAATGCATACACGCATGTCTTACCCTATCCTCAGGAAGCTGATCATTTATTTTAATGCTTCTCAACTGTCTGTAGTGAAGTAGCTTTTATTTCCAATATATTCATATCTTCACAGAAAAAAAAATGTTACTAGAAGAATGACCTGGTGAAAAGCATTTAAAATATAGATGCTAATTTTTTATTATCAGATTTTCACAGATATAAAATCAATGTTAATAATTATCAAGACAGGTATATCATAGGAAATGGAAATAGAATTATGCCAAATTATAAAAATTGTATTCAGAAGTGTTCCCTTTACTCTACAACCTCAACCCAGCAATCCCATTACTGGATATATACCCAGAGCAATATAAATCATTCTAAAATATAGACACATGCACGTGAATGATCACTGTAGCACTATTCACAATAACAAAGACACGGAATCAGCCTAAATGCCCATCAGAGAAAGCTTATATTAAGAAAATGTAGTACATATAAACCAGAGAATACCACGCAGCCATAAAAAAGAAGGAGAGTATGTCTTTTGTGGAAACATGGGCGGAGTGAGAGGCTATTATCCTAAGCAAACTAACGCAGAAACAGAAAACCAAATACCGCATATTCTCGCTGATAAGTAAGAGCTAAGTGATGAGAACTTATGTACAGAAAGAAGGGAACAACATACACTGGAGCCTAACTGAGGGTGGAGGTTGGGAGGAGGGAGAGGAGCAGAAACAATAATTGTTGTGTGCTAGGTTTAGTACCTGGATGATGAAATAGTCTGTACAACAAACCCTCATGATTTAATTTACCTCTATCACAATCTGTATGTGTACCTATGAACCTAAAAGTTAAAAAAAATATGTTCATTGAAGTACATGTATAGGCAATTAATACAGAGAATATTACATTAATACCTTTTAGTGGCACACAACTCTACCCAATTACAAAATATATGTAACATGCTTTTGTGAAATATGTTCACAAAAAATAGAAAAGGAAATGTTAATGTAATTTTAGCCAACTAAGGATATTATTTATTTAATAAATTACAAATTCATGAATCTCCCATGAATAGATCTTCAAGTAGATAATAATCAATGTTGTATCAGATTCATTAAGTGGTGCAAGCTTCAAACAGATAGTCAATATTAACATAATCACTTCATTAAAACTTGTTAAAATATAAAATGTAGTAACATGTTTTTACACTCAGATTTTATCTGCTATTGAAAATTATGTGTGTTTTTTTCTGAGTGTAAATATTAAGATTATTATAAATATACATGACATCTTAGAATAAGTAAGCCAGTTTAACTAACATTACAAAGTTAGATCCAATTTTTTTTCTAATCTTGCAGAAATACTAAGAGCTTGTTCAGTAGAACAAATATTGAGAGCCATCATACTTCAGCATTCAATAATAATTGCTTATGATCAATGTCCATATTATCACATAATTAAGCAAATAATATAAGATTTTACAAATTATATATAACATAATTTTTACAGCATCAGTAAGCATATGGTTTAGTTTGGCTAACAATTTTTTCACAGCAAGGCTTTTTTTTTTTTTAATTGTAGTTTAGGTTCTGGTCATGCAGGACTGTTGCATAGGCACATACATGGCAATGTAGTTTGCTGCCTCCATCCCCCGCCACCTATATCTGGCATATCTCCCCATGTCATCCCTCCCCAACCTCCCCACCCCACACTGTACCTCCACTAGCCACCCCCATACAGACTCCCTGTGTCCATGTGTTCTCATTGTTCAATACTCGCCTATGGGTGAGAACATGCGATGTTTGATTTTCTGTTCTTGTGTCAGTTTGCTGACAATGATGGTTTCCAGATTCATCCATGTCCCTACAAAGGATACCAACTTATCATTTTTTATGGCTGCATAGTATTTCATGGTATATATGTGCCATATTTTTCTTGTTCGGTCTATTAGCGATGGGTATGAATGGTTCCAGGTTTTGCTATTGTAAAGTGTAGCAATGAACATAGGTGTGCATGTGTCTTTACAATAGAATGATTTATAATCCTTTGGGTATATACCTAGTAATGGACTTACTGGGTCAAATGGAATTTCTATGTCTAGGTCCTTGAGGAAGCTCCACACTGTCTTCCACAATGGTTGAACTAATTTACAGTGCCACCAACAGTGTAAAAGTGTTCCTATTCCTCCACATCCTCTCCAGCATCTGTTGTCTCCAGATATTTTGATGATCACCATTATAACTGGTGTGAGATGGTATCTCAGTGTGGTTTTGATTTGTATTTCTCTAATGACCAGTGATGATGAGCAATTTTTCATATGTTTGTTGGCCTCTTAAATGTCTTTTTTGAAAAGTGTTTGTTCATATCCTTCACCCACTTTTGAATGGGTTTGTTTGTTTGTTTTCTTGTAAATCTCTTTTAGTTCTTTGTAGATTCTGGATATTAGCCCTTTGTTAGATAGGTAGATCACAAAAATTTTTTCCCATTCTGTTGGTTGCCAGTTCACTATAATGATTCTTTCTTTTGCTGTACAGAAGCTCTGGAGGTTAGTTAGATCCCATTTTGCTAACAAAGTTTTTGGTGTTTTAGTCATGAAGGCCTTGCCTATGCCTATGATCTGAATAGTTTTGCCTAGGTTTTTTTCTAGGGTTTTTATGGTGTTAGAGCTCATGTTTAAGTCCTTAATCCATCTGGAGTTAATTTTAGTGTAAGATGACAGGAAGGGGTCTAGTTTTAGCTTTCTGCACATGGCTAGCCAGTTTTCCCAACATCATTTATTAAACAGGTAATCCTTTCCTCATTGCTTGTTTTTGTCCTGTTTGTCAAAGATCAGGCAGTTGTAGATGTGTGGCATTGACTCTGAGGCCTCTGTTCTGTTCCATTTGTCTGTATCTCTGTTTTTGTACCAGTACCATGCTGTTTTGATTACTGTAGCCTTGTAGTATAGTTTGAAGTCAGGTAGTGTGATGCCTCCAGCTTTGTTGTTGCTGCTTAGGATTGTTTTGGCTATGCGGGCTCTCTTTTGGTTCCATATGAAGTTTAAGGTGGTATTTTCTGTTCTGTGAAGAAGGTCATTGGTAGCTTGATGGTGATAGCATTGAATTCATAAATTACTTTGTGCAATATGACCATTTTCACAATATTGATTCTTCCTAACCTTGAGCATGAAATGTTTTTCCATCTGTTTGTGTCCTTTTTTCATTGAGCAGTGGTTTGTAGCTCAACTTGAAGAGATCCTTTACATCCTTTGTTAGTTGTATTCCTAGGTATTTTATTCTCTTTGTAGCAATTGTGAATGGGAGTTCACTTTTGATTTGGCTCTCTGTTAGTCTGTTATTGGTGTGTAGGAATACTTGTGATTTCTGTACTTTGATTTTATATCATGAGACTTTGCTGAAGTTGCTTATCAGTTTCAGGAGATTTTGGGCTGAGACTATGGGGTCTTCTAAATATACAATCATGTCATCTACAAAGAGAGACAATTTGACTTCCTCCTTTCCTAATCAAATATCCTTTATTTCTTTTTCTTGCCTGATTGCTCTGGCTAGAACTTCCAATATTATATTGAATAGATGTGGTGAGAGAGGGAATCCTTGCCTAGTGCTGGATTTCAAAGGGAATGCTTCCACTTTTTGCCCTTTAACTATGATATTGGCTGTGGGTTTTCATAAATAGCTTTTATTGTTTTGAGATACATTCCATCGATTCCTGGGTTATTGAGAGTTTTTAGCCTAAAAGGCCATTGAATTTTATCAAAGGACTTCTCTGCATCTATTGAGATAATCACGTGATTTTTGTCTTTTGATCTGTTTATGTGGTGGATTACATTGGCAAAGTTTTCTTAAGGAAGCACTCTTCATTTCTATTTTAGCTTTGAGTACTTACTTAGGAAAAAAACTCTGTAATAATTGTCATTGCAGATATCTATATTGCAAAATAAAATCCTACATAAAACTGACAACTCCAAACCAAATATTTGTGCATGTAATTCTCCATGTTTTTATAACCCTAAAGCTTTTCTGTTGTCAAAAAAAAACTAAATTTTTTATATCACTAGACATTCAAATGATACATTTCAATAAAAAACAAAATAATTTTGAACAGCTATGCATTCATCATATTGCAATGGAAATCACTTTGGAAACCATATTCTATAAGTGTCTTAGCCAAATAATCAGCTGATTTCCAAATATATTATTCTCTAATGTCTTTGTAAAGTAATATTAGATGTATCTCTTTCTCATAGGCTTATCCAATAATTTGATGCAAAATATTCAATGTATCTTTTTCTTAATCTATCAACAACTGCACATTTTTATACTTTTAACAACCCAAGTTCTACTTTATAAGAAGCCTTCACAACATTAATAATGTATCTAAAATAGTGAGCTTCTATCCTGCTTTTGTCAGGTTTTAAAAATAATATAGTTTGTTACAATAAATTTTGGGGATTTAAATTCCTAAAACTATTTTATGCAAGTGTTCATTTTGCTTTCATAGTTTTATTGCTTCAATCTATACTACATCTGTACAAATATAGCTTTATGATATTCACATTTCATGCTTCATCCTCAATTATAAAATCACTGCCAGTGTATGAGGGATTATATTTCTATAAACAAACAAAAATTGTTTAGTAGTCAATAATTCAAAATCATTTCCATTATCATTGTTTGGTTATTACTGTCACAGTCAGAAAGATGTACAGTGTTCCTTGGCCAAAAAAAAAGGAATATATTAACAGTCAAATAAATAATACAAATCATATGCATTTAACTTCCCTAATTTAATTAATGTTAAATTATAAATGGTTAATTTTGCTGTTGTTTGCTTGTTTGTTTGTTTTTGAGATGGAGTCTTGCTCTGTCACCAAGCCTAGAGTGCAGTGGCGTGATCTGGGCTTACCGCAACCTCTGCCTCCCAGGTTCAAGTGATTCTCCTACCTCAGCCTCCTGCGTAGCTGGGATTACAGGCACTTCACCACACCAGACTAACTTTTGTAATTTCTTAATTATACTTTAAGTTCTGGGATACATGAGCAGAACATGCAGGTTTGTTACATAGGTACACATGTGTCATGGTGGTTTGCTGCACCCATCAACCTGTCATCTACATTAGGTATTTCTCCTAATGCTATCCCTACCCTAGGCCCCCACCTTCTGACAGGCCCCAGTGTGTGATGTTTCCCTCCCTGTATATGCGTGTTCTCATTGTTCAGCTCCCACTTATGAGTGAGTACATGTGGTGTTTGGTTTTCTGTTCCTGTGTTAGCTTTCTGAGGATGATGGTATCCAGTTTCATCCACGTCCCTACAAATGACATAAACTCATCCTTTTTTATGATTGCATAATATTCCATGATGTATATGTGCCACATTTATTTTCTTTATCCAGTCTACTATTGATGGGCATTTGTGTTGGTTCCAAGTATTTGCTATTGTAAATAGCGCTGCAATAAACATACATGTTCATATGTCTTTATAGTAAAATGATTTATAATCCTTTGGGTATACACCCAGTAATGAAATTGCTAGGTCACATGGTATTTCTGGTTCTAGATCCTTGAGAAATTGGCACACTGTCTTTCACAATGGTTCAGCTAATTTACACTCTAACCAACAGTATAAAAATGTTCCTATTTCTCCACATCCTCTCCAGCATCTGCTATTTACTGCCATTTTAGTGATCTCCATTTTAACTGGAATAGGATGGCATCTCATTGTGGTTTTGATTTCCATTTATCTAATAACCAGTGATGATGAACATTTTTTTATGTGTTTTTTGGCCACATAAATGTCTTCTTTTGATAAGTGTCTGTTCATATCCTTTGCCCACTTTTCAGTGAGGTTGCTTCATTGTAAAAATTTTTTAAGTTCCTTGTAGAGTCTGGATATTAATCCTTTGTCAAATGGATAGATTGCAAAAATTTTCTCACATTCTGTAGGTTGCCTGTTCACTCTGAGAATAGTTTCTTTTGCTGTGCAGAACTCTTTGATTTAATTAGATCCCCTTTATCAATTTTGGCTTTTGTTGCTATTGCTTTTGGTGTTTTAGTCATTACGTTTTTGCCCATATCTATGTCCTGAATCATATTGCCTAGATTTTCTTCTAGAGTTTTTACAGTTTTAGGTTTTATGTTTAAGTCTTTAATCCCTCTTGAGTTAATTTTTGTATAAAGTGTAAGGAAGAACAAAGCTGACTTCACACTACCAGACTTCAAACTATACTACAAGGCTGCAATAACCAAAACAGCATGGTATTGGTGTCAAAAGAGACATATAGACTATTGGAACAGAACAGAGGCCTCAAAAATAATGCCACACATCTACAACCATCTGATCTTTGACAAACCTGACAAAAACAAGTAATGGGGAAAGGATTTCCTATTTAATAAATGCTGTTAGAATCAGTGGCTAGCCTTCTGCAGAAAACTGAAACTGGATCCCTTTATTAATTTTTGTATTTTTAGTAAAGACAGGGTTTCAGCATGTTGGCCAGTCTGGTCTCAGGTTCCTGAATTCAAGTGATCTGCCCAACTCGTCCTTCCAAAGTGCTGGGATTACAGGCATGAGCCACTGCATCAGGCCTGTACATGTTTTTAAATTTTAAAAAATGGAAAGAATATTTGCAAAAGATGCTTGCATAGTCTCAGCTTTTTATGGAGTTTTGGATTATAAATAACTAATTAACCTTAAAGTATCACAGTTTGGAATGTAATGTTGCTATGCTTTTCTAAGCAGCTCAATTAACATGCAATTCACCACATGTTTAACAACAAACTTATCTGTGCTCACTCCAATGAAAGAAGCTCCCTACATATTTGTTTGAATGTTATGAAATAAAAATTTGCAATAAAAGTTTCTAAATCTTTACTTTCACTTTCTGTAATTGTTTCAATTCAGACTCTTAACAAACAGTTTCAGGACCATCATCAGTCCATTGGCGATATTTTGAGCAGGACTGGCTTAGGCCTCATAAGAAATGCACAGATTTCTGGATATTTCATGAAAGATAAATATAGGAGACCAGGAGGATTTATAGCATGATTTTAACCTAGCTTTTGGAATTAATTGGGATTTGGGTTCCCATTCTGATTCTTAGAGAGGAATTAATACTTACCAATATTTGAAAATGACAGTTATTTATTAGGTAAAGAAAGCTCAGATAAATTTGTTTTTCTTGTTTCTTTCCTACTTTTCTAGAACAATTATGTTGGCATATAGAAGGTTGAGATAGAAATTCTGAAGAAACACTAAAATGTCATTCTTCTGGGAAGAGCATGGTTTAAAGGCAAAACCCCTAGGGTTTCTAGTGGAAGCTCACAAATACTCTTTCTGGATATTGTAGAGAGCTCCAGACTAAAAATCCCAAACACAGTGATTCCGTGGCCACGAATTGGGTTGCTTAAGAGGATTCAGTATATCTGCAGGGAGACAAAGTTCCTCTACAATTAGTCATCAGACACCTTTCTACCTCAGCTCTCTCTGAGTCAAGGCTCTTTTTTGTTTTTGGGTTGAGGCAAAGTAACATGCTGCATCTTTTAGGGCTTTGGTGAGACCTCTGGGAGATACTGACTTTAACAGGGCAGAAAATCTGAAACAAATGTCTTCAAATCAGATATACAATTATTGAGATCATAATATGTGTAGGTACTGTGTTAAGTAGAAACTCAAGTTGCATTTGTATTCTCTAGAGTCAGGGGGAAATGCTGTTTCAATAGATTGTTACCCATTATAAAAATATTGTAAAATAATGTTGACAGATATCAAAAAGTGGAAGAAAATCACCCATAAAATCCCAATCTTAAAATAATTATCACTGGCAGTCTACCATATATTTTCACACTTTCCTACAAACATTTTAACATTATTCAAGTCATGTATACTTTGTATATATGATATATATACAAAGTATATCTATATTTAGTATATATATAAAGTATACCTATATAATATATATAAAGTATATATATTTTAAATATAAAGTCCTCCTTTCATTGGACTGAGTATAGATATGTTTGTTATTTTTGTCTAGTGAATTGTATGTCGATTGAGCTGCTTAGAAACGCATAGCAATATCATATTCCAAACTGTGATATTTTAAGTTTCATTTGTTATTTATAACCTATGTATATATACACACACACATATATATATATGAAAACACATTTTAAATACTATTATCTCTCTTAACACAAATGTTGTATAAACATCATTTTCACGTCTAATTTTCTCCCAAGTGGATATACCACTTTAATTTAAGTACATTATTTTTATATGAATGTGAATTTCATTTTTTTGATACTGTAAGACATTACTTGAAAACTTTGCTCAATGTATTGATTACAAATTGTCTTATTCTGAATAGCATAAAACTGTTCCTTTTAGATTATTTTCTAATTTAGGTTTCTGCCCTTGGGCTCAGCTCTTCTCTACATTCTGCTTACTGGAGTTATGCACTCATGTGTTAAAATATATTGCTGAGGTGATATCACAGAAAAAGCAGACATACAGGCAAAGAAACCCTCTTCTCCCCTCCTCCAGGCTTCTAATCTTTCTCTAATACCTTTTGCTGGCAGAACATGACAAGAAACCAGAAAGAATGTAGTTTATGGAATTCAGCCTCAGCATCATAGCATAGTACCACAGAAGAGTGGATTTGTGTCTGAAACATTTCCTTACTGGGATAAGTACTAAAGTTAAGAATCTTTTTCCATCTGCATTAGATATTTGCATTTCTCAAATGAATTGTCTGTCTAATGAATGCCTACTTTACTGTTACCTTTTTCTTATTAGTTTAAGAAAAAGACACTTTAAAAATTTCAGCCCAAGTGTGTGCATGTATGTGTTTATGTTTTTGTGTATGTGTGTGTGTATGTATGAATAAATGTATATATGTATGTATGTATTTATCTGTCTATGTATCTAAATACCTATATAGAGAGACAAAGATACAGAGAGTTCTCCATTTTGATTCTAAGATTCCACACTTACATTGTATTTCTCTTATTCCTATTGCTTTACTTTCTGGGTTGTATATTCTGTTTCCTTCTCACACCACACTGTCATCTAAATGTTAGAGCAAATCCAAATACAGTACTTGAAATTTTGTTTCTATTTAAACTCATGAATTAGTGATCCTATTTCAGTTTCACGGCTTTAAGAACATCTCTATGATCCTGTCTCCCAAATATCTATTTCCAGCCTGAACATCTTTCTTAAATTTCATAACCATATATCCAACTGCCTCCTGATGCTTTCATTTGATATCTAAAAACATCTGGTATTTAGATTATTCAAAACTGTGATCTCCAGAAAGAAAAATAACCAGTCATTCCTTTTTATTCCCCATTTCAGTTACTTGCGACTCCAGATTTCCAACTTTCAAACCAAAAACTGTGTAGTATTTCTTCACTCCCCTTTTCTCTGACATCTTCTATTAAGTCTGAGTGCAACTGTTGACACTACACAATTGAATGTTCTAATCTATAATTGTGAAAGAGTTCTCCATTTTGAGAAAAAACTAATCTATTCAATTATACTCCGAATCTTTAATAGTATCCTTGAGATGTTGAATAAATTCTGCTTGATTATGATTTATTAATTATTAGCATACCTTCAGATCTATTTTAATTGCATTTTCTTTGTAATTGTTTATTTACTAAATTCTATCTGTAGTTTTATTTCTTCTTTTTTCCTTACTCAGGACTGGAATCAGCATTATGTGCACCTCAAAAAATAAGTTGAATGACTTTCCACCTTTTTTCATGTTCTATAGATTACAGAAAATAAAAATTGTTTTAACACATTTGTTGTGTGCTTTTCTGTAAAACTTCCCATGTTGCCATTTCTAACAATATTTTCACTGTGGAACTGATTAAAACTTACATAAAAAATTCCGAAAGATACATGTTGAAAGTGATCCTAGACAGGAGAAGGAAAACTCACAATTATTGGGGATACTTTTACTCAAACTCTACTTTAAAATAGCGATCTATGTTAATTGTATTCTATTTTGAATCAAATCTATATCCCTTTTCCTTTTAAAATTACCAAATGTGCTTATATAGACGTAACTCAAATACTTTCCAAATAAAGCATAACAAGCCATTTTTACTGTATAGTTTTGATTCAAAGCCTTAATATTTGACTGTGACTTGACAATGTGTATAATCTATTTCCAACAAGGCATTTATTCAGCAATAGGCTGGAGACTTTGCTGTTCCAGACACTGTGATAATTATAAACAATAATGTATGGTCCCTATGCTCATAGTCTCATCATGTTAAATAAATAAAAAACCACCACCAAAGTAGTATATGAAAATATCCCGAGAGAACTATGAGCAAATTCCTGAAACACCCAGAATAGAGCCATGAATAAAATTAACAAACACAGACAAAAATATCTTACTATGGTTTTAGGTTCTCTAGAAGAATAAGGAATTAGAGATTAGTGGGTTTTCCACCTCAATCCAAGTTAAAAACAAAGTCCTTCCAAGCCTTGTGTCAGTCTTCTGTGGTCTAGGCCTCTGCTTACTGCTGCCAACATTGCCCCTTCATTCTCTCTCCTCTTTCTCTCCTCTTATTCATCTCTCATCTCTAGACAGACTGTCATTTATGTATTCCTGGAATTCACCATGCATGCTCCATCTCAGGGACATTGCATTTGCTGCTCTCCCTGTCTAGAACTCCATATTCTACCAGTTATTTATATTGCTCATGTCCCGAAACCTTCTATGTATTCAATCACATATCATCTTCCCAGGGAGATTGGTTTCCTATTTAAAATGTTAATTTCTAATCCCCTACATCAGGAATCCTTATATTTCTTTTCCATTTGCAGTTTCCTTTTAACATGTATTACCTTCTAATACTCTTGTATGTTTTATTTACCTTTTGATTGTCTTCCTGTTGTAATGTAAGCCCTGTGGGGGCAAGAATTTTATTGTTTCACTCCCTAATAAAATATAAGTGAGTAAATGAGTAAATGTACATGTCCCTTCCTGCTTGATCCACCTGCAGTTTCTGTTCCGTATCTGGAGACACTGTCTTTTAAGGCCAAAAGAGTTTGCCATGGAAATTACAAAATATCATGTCCTTCAGCTCACTTCTCAGCAGGATGAGTTCTGTGAGGTTCAGTGTTATACATCCACGTGCCTCCCCTTCATGTTTACCTTTCATTTTAAATCAAGCTACCTCGAGTCAGTTTCCTCACTTTCCTTTCACACTGTTTTGTAATATTCTTCTTTCTTCGGTCTTTGTTTTTATTTTAACTAATAAGTCATAGCTTGGAAAGCTGTCTGAGGTCCAGAAACTGGCCAAATCATAGCATTAAGTGAAGGAAACTAGCATGGACCTCCTGATCACACATCTCGACTTCAAAGCAAACACATTGAGCAGTATTCTTCTTGGTTGCTCTGTATAGAGACAGCCCGTTTTGTCTCTCTGAAATACACAATCCATTAACTATCTGGATAATTCTCTGAAAATAAGACTTCTTTGGCTGGTACTTCAAAGTTATTATACATTATAATTTTTCCCACTTGGCTTTAGAAAATTGTTTCCATGTTTTTTGTTGTTTTTCACTCATTTCCCAGGCTGCAGTGCAATAGTGTGATCCCGGTCACTGCAATCTCCACCTCCCAGGTTCAAGCGATTCTCCTGCCTCAGCCTCCCAAGTAGCTGGGATTACAGACATACACCACCACATTGGGCTAATTTGGCATTTTTAGAAGAGATGGGGTCTCTCCATATTGGTTGGGCTGATCTCCAACTTCCGACCTCAGGTGATGTGCCTGCCTTGGACTCCCAAAGTGCTGGGATTACAGGGGTGAGCCACCGCGCCTGGCCTCCATGCTCCTTTTATTGTTTTGGATCCTAAATTTTCCACTCCTATGAGTGAGCCCAGTTCTCTGACAGCATCCCCTGCCATCATTTCCTATGTTATATAGGAGGATCACCACAGGATTTCCTTCCCAATAATGTGCCCCTCTCACAAGCACATATTTTACAGACAATGTTGTACTTTCCATACAGTTCAGAGAAATACAGTTATCTAGTAGGTTTTATAGCCTTAAGTAGTATATCCAAGCAAACATGCCACCCCTTCGAGACTTTAGTCTACTTTTTTGTAGCTTCATGGTCTGACATATCCAATACACTTGTGTAGGCCATCACTCATCCTATGCAACTAGGAATTACTACTGTACTGCGGTGTGTTTATACCATATCTTGGGGGTTTGCCAGGATGTTAAATTCTGTGTTACAGGAGAATGTTTGTATATCGACAAGTCTCTTTTATGGAACTATATGTTTTGCCCCTGCTTGGTCCTAAATCCTCAGAATTTGGATTCATGCGTACATCTGCTGATGTATGTTGACAGAACTATAGTCCAGAAGACCTAAGCCCTTCATTTCCTTTGGACTATAGTTTGTTTCCTACACTAATAATCTCATCTCATGCCCATCTGGATTATATAGTGACTTAATGGCAGTAATTGAGCCAGTGGCCAGGAAAGAAGATGGGGATAGATTTGGAGAGGGGACCATATTTCAGAGAAAAGGTCTCTTTATTTTATCCAAGCTTTGGGAGAGTACTCAATCTTAACAGGAAAAATTAGGCTACTTCAACATGTGCAGGGGACTTAACTAAATTTGGAGATTTTAAATTTCCAAGTAATAAATCCAAATGTCTCCATACCCAGTATCAGATTCCATTCTTATTAACTAGTAAGAATGTACCTGATTTTGGTATGGCAGATCTTCCTTTGTTGATATTAAGATGTTCTTTAGAGCCCAATTACTCTTATAAGTAAGTTTAAGGTGTGGTTTTCACCCTGTACTGCTAAAGGACATGTGAGCCTATAAATAGACTACTAAGGAGGCCCTCTGGCTTATATATTTAGTGTTTATTTGCTGATTAATAGTTATTTCCCAAAGCATCAATTAGCAATATAAACTATATTTCATTGTCCTTATACTTAGTATTCGCTCCTGATTTCTAAAGTGCCTAATACATCACACCATTTAATGTATTCTCTTTGACCGTTATACTATAAGAGTTTTGCACTGTGAACATTTTGCATTTGTACTTTTACCTTTTTTGGGGGGACATTCTGTTCTCCATCTATAACTTGGGATGTGATCATAATGATCAGCCAGGTAGGGGGATACCAAGCTCAAAATCCCATCTTAGGAGTTACTTTGTCAAATTCTTCCTGGCATCAACTCTTGTACATTGAGTTATCTAGAAAGCAGACCCTGAGGCTGAAATGAGAATGCAGGATATTATTAGCAGATGCTTTAAGGACCGATACTTGTTTAGATAAAATGAACAAAAGTACTATTGAGAAGAGAGAAGCTAAGCTTTGATTTAATTCTAAACAAATCAGAAGCTGACTTGTGAGGACTTCTCAAGCTAGAATGGACCTTTATAATTTTTTCAAGATGGAGAAAGGGTGGTTGGGCTATGTAGTGATGGAGCTATATACCCTTACTTGCTCAGTCACTGGTCGTAGGCTGACCCTGGAAAGAAGGACAATCTTGAATAAGATTGTTTTCATCAGCTGGTCTTCTAGTGATAGTTTCAGCAGCTTAAAAAAACTTTTTATTCCTGAAGGGGTACCTGGTCAGGGCACCATAGTGTCATCCATGGGTTATAGGAAATTCATCTCACTTTACACACAATGGCTGTCGATCATATGGAAGTAGATTTTGAATACTATCATTCTATTGCTAACTGCTCCCTTGAAAGTGTGTTTACCTATGTTTTCCACTTACCACATTTTATTGAGCAAATTTAGTAGATACCTGTCTCTTTATTTAAACACTAATAACTTTAAAGCAGGGGCTCCATTTTATTGCTCAATTTTCCCTGTGCAAATTATATCATACCCTGACAGATCTACCTCACTGAGACAAAAAAAAACTGTAAGAAGTACTACTTATTTGTAATATACACACCTTATTTGATTTTATTGATTAATTCATTTAGTAAATGATAATAAATTGCTGCTTTCTTCCTGGTATTGGGCTCAGTAGCTGAGGAATGAGAAATTAATAAAATAGTTAATATCCTTTCCTTAATGAACTATGCATCTGTTTATTTGTGTGAATATGTGTATGTATATCTACATATATACACATAAACGTTCTGCAAGATTCATATCTGCTCTTTAAATATTCAGATGCTTCTGCAAAAATCTATAAATCCAGAAAAAAGTTATACAAATTTAATCCTTTGCAAGGATTGGACTGTAGAGGTCATTCTTATGCAAATTCATGTACTATGTTATATAAAAGAAAACCATGAGATAGTTGCCACTGAAAATTTAAGCAAAAGCTATCATAAGATAAAAACAGAAACTCAGAAATACTCTTCTGATAAGATATTAAAGTGTGGTAATGTTAGGGTATTATAAAATGTCTCCTCAGAATGAAAATCAATGTCTGTAAAATTAAATTTTCAAGGCAGATGATTGTTATATTGAATTTAGGCTAAATAATACTCAAAATCAGAAATTTTGTGTCTGTGGGTTTCCATTTATGACAATAAAATATATACATTTTTGTTTTGTTTTATACTCACACCTCTACTGTGGTCTTTAAACAAGCACCCTTATAATTCTCTATTGCCCATCCCTTTCATTGTGATTTTTGAGCACTTGTTTCATTGCAAACATAGTACACATCACCCATGAGGTACACAGCTACGACCCTACTCCCTAGCCTTTCAATACATAGCTTCCCTCTAAAGGTACTGTTTCCATAGTTGGCTCTTATAGTGGCATTTTGGTGAACTCATATATTTTTCCTTTGTATTATTTTACTATTTAAAAAAAAATCAAATCACTCATTTTTCTGCTATTGAATTATATGAGTTCTTTATAAATTTTGGATATGAACATCTTATGAGATATATGATTTGCAAGTATTTTTTCCACTTCATAGGTTGCTTTTTCATTTTGACTGATTCCTTTGCTGTTCACAAGCTTTCTAGTTCAATGTTATCCTATTTATTTATTTTTGTTTTTCTAGCTCGAGGTTTTGATGTGTTATCCCAAAATAGAATTTATTCTTTAACCTGTATTTTCTTAAATAATCTAGTGTGAACTTAATGTTCACGTGGAAACTATATCCAACCCTTCATTTATTCTCTTTTTCTTTGCAAATATCTTAATTGTTCATTTACTGTGACAAAAATTCTTGTTTCATCGAGTAGAATTATGCCCTTTTTTTCTTTTTTTTTTTTTTTAACCTAGGCTAGATGCTAAATGATGTAAGGGCATTTTACACCTAACACTACAGCACTGGAAGAAACCAAATGCCCCTTCATTTCCACAATTATAGATCTCCATTTCATGCAACAACTGCTCTAGTGTTTTAAATGGTTGTCCAATCCTTTGGCTCTGTCTTTTAATTCAACTTCTTTGGGATTATAAGGGCTTCAGTTTGTTTTGCTTATTTTCCTGTAATAACAAATTAATCACACAACTACATTTAATAAATATCTGGTTATAAACACCAGAGTAAAGATAATTTTAGCTTATTACCTACCTTACACTAAAACTCCCTAAAAGTAACAAAAAGTTATAAGTAACAACATTTTAAGTTATTTTAATCCAAAATGCAAATCAGCAAGACATTCATAAAGGTCAAAACCACAGCATACATTGTCTTTGCCTTTTCCTATAATACCAAACAGTCCAATTTTGCCAAAATTACATTCTCCTGTCATAACTCAGTTACTACCAGTTGAATAAAATTTGATGAGTTACTTCTGTATATTTTCAAGACAAAACTCTCTTTCAGTCTTCCTCTGTAAAATGTCAAGGCTTTAGACAAAAATCTGAGATCTGTTTCAGTGCTAATAGTTTGGTTTTCTTTTCTGCCTTGAGTCTTAGTAGAGAGGAATAGTCATACAGAGAGAGAAAAAGATTGGAACAGAAAAGAATGAGAAAAATGGGTGTGGACTGAAGCAGGTACACAAATATTATTGCAGTAATAACAAAAATAATACCAAATGATACAAACAGAAATATGACCCTCAGCTGTGGTTGATACTATCCGTACTTTCTTTTAAAATTTAAAACAAACTTTTCCACATATCATTTGGAAGGTCATAGTGGGCTTCTAGAAATATATTAATAGAAGAGAGGTGAGTGAAGGAGACGGAGACAAAAAGAATAATCTTACCTACTAACACATTGCACAAAAACTAAAGCCAACATTGCACATAAGAGACCTCTGCAGAATGTATGAAGTTTAATTTTTAAAGTTCAATAAACTTCATTGTTTTTAAGCCCTTTCCCCAAAATTCAGTTCTTTCTCCAACACCCCATGCTTCAACCAGCTGTTTCCCTGGAGGTCTAACTTGCTCTTCTGACATGTTTCCTCTCTCTGTTTGCAAGCATTTTCCCCTTAGAAAACAGACAGAAGATGCACCTCGTCTTTGAAGCATCCAGTTTGGGGTTATTGATTTCATTTCCTGCTGCTTGTCTCTGCTTAGCCAGCACCAAACTTTCACATGTGAAAACAGATTGAAATGAACAAACAAAAATGGATATTTCAAGAATCACAAGGAACAGAAAGATAGAACTGAAAAGGTTTTTTATAAATCCACTAGTTCAAGTCCATCCTTTTACAGATGGATGTGTTGAGGCTGGTTGGGAGGAGGAACTTGCTGAGGGTCAAATCTTTTATGCAGATTTAATCACATACAACATTTCAAATGCTGTGACTCTGTGGGGATTATCACGCAACAGCAAAAATTCCCTACTGGAGCTGTGTCTATTGCACAGTCTTAATTCTCCTATGCCACTATGGACTACACTATACCCAAGGCTGCATTTCCAAAGCAATTCTGTTATTAGAAATTTAAAGAGTCCTGATACAGAATTATCACAGTGCTTCTTCTGTGCCTCTGTGTTCCACATATTGTAACAGGTTTCTTCATCATGTCCCCATGGACCTTGTTCTCTCATTTTTCCTTGTGCTTCTGAGAGTTTGTTTTCTTTATGTATCCCTTTCTTTTCTTTGTACTTTAAATCCTGCGGTAGTGTGTTATTTTTATAGAGTATTTTTATCCTCATTTTATCCACTACCTTAAAACATTTCTCAACGATGTCCTTTATTATATATTCAGCTGTCTGAACATCTTGCCTTGTAACTTTTTTTTCTACATAAACCATGTTTTCTTGAATTTATCTCACAATAAAATGGAGATACTATATAAAATTGATGTCTGGTTGATGTAATGAGTTGTTTTTTTTTCCCCCAGAAATACCTTTTCTGTTTGCTTTTTAAATGCTCTTTTTTCATGAATTACAGACAGAAAAATGATTTTAAATAAAATGTGTTTCTAAACCATGTATTAAAATAGCACATCTCAAGGTCAAAAGGTTGACTTATTTATGATAAGGGCATACTATTTTCTGAGAACTTAAGGTGTTAAACATGATTTTTCTTAAAAGTATCCTGATTTTTCAAACATTTTTAAATGTTATCAAGAAAGAGTTCTATTTTAAAATATTTTAAACATTTATAGAAATAGAAAATCTAAATTACAAAAATAGACATGTTTGTTAAAAGGAAACTTCACTCTCAGAGGGATATAATTATCATTAAATGTTAAATTATCAATGATCTTTCAAATACAAATTCAATATATTTTCAACCATGCTATATAATTTACCAAAATACTTTGTTTAGAATTAAATACACAATTGACAAACTTAAATCCATTATCATTTTGATGAAAGATACAAATTTCCAAGTATATCTCAGTGTTACACAGTTTATGTGATCTATGCTTTTATGTTTCTACTTTGTAAATAGTTGAATGAATTCATAAAGACAAAATACAATTAAATAGTTTATTTATATTGTTTTATATCTTCAAAACCACTAAATCTGGAACAGAAATGCCAAATTGTCAGCATTTTGGAAATCTGTGAATTAGGTTAAGTATTTAATCATATTATTTTATATATGTTATAGAGGTTTAAAACATCTTACATGAAAAATAATTAAATAGTGAAAATAGTCTGTACCAAAATAAAAGAAAATATTTCTCCCAAATACCTGGTGAAAAATCAGAAAAGTCAACATAGATCATAAATAACAAATAAAACCCACACAAAACTGCAAGATATTGATAGAAATTAGTCCTAATATGAGTGAGTCCTAACATGTTTGAAAGATTTAAATTAACCCCCTACAAATTTACAAATAATCTAAAGCATCTCTAAAATCAAATACCATCAACATTTTATTTAGATAATAATACCTAAAACAAAATAGCATGTAAGGTAAAGATAAAACAATGAGCATAACTCACAGGAAAAAATAACATCATCATAGATTATAGACAAAATTTAGCAAAATTCAAAAAGTAATATTCAAGAAAATTAAGAAAGTGCTGCATAATATTTTGATAAATATTATTGATAGTATAATTTTTATTTCAAAGGTAAATGTATGACAATTTTCAGAAAGAATTCACAACAAGTTTTGTTTTTAAAATAATTACACACTATTAACTAAAGGACTTAAGGCTATTCAGACAAATTCATACACTACAAAAGAATCTTCTAAAATGGTACAGATATTATTTCATAAATAAACTAAGACCATATAGGTCTAAATAAAACAAGAATAAGGAGGATGTAAATGCTTGACTCAAAAATGATTTATTAATGTATCAACATTGTATTCTGCTTGCAAAAGGGTTGATATTCTTATCATGGACCCATGGAGCATTTAGAAAATGTCATCATTTTATGAGCTGCAAAGAAAATGTCATCAAGTTCCAAAATGTAGATATTTGGCAATAATGTATGTTATCATCTGGACACATAAGTAAAAGTATGCAAATATTGGTAGAATCAGTTCAACAATGAGTAAATAGTTGTTAAATAAAGATACAGATAATTCCGTAGTGTATTCATTTAAATATGAAAAATTGCTTCATGCTTATATACAAAATTAATTAACATTCACAAATTACCCAAAACTGGGTAATTTATAAAGAAAAAAGGTTTAATTGACTCACAGTTCTACATGGCTGGGGAGGCCGGCCTTAGGAAACTTAAAATCATGATGAAAGAAGAGGCACCTCTTATGTGATGGCAGGCAAGAGATAGTAAGTGAAAGCAGAGAAAAAACTACCATTTATAAAACCATTAGATGTTGTGAGAATTTGCTATCATGAGAACATCAAGGGGGAAACTGCCCCAATAGTCCAATTACTTTTCTTCCTCCATACATGGAGATTACAATTCAAGATCGGATTTGGGTGGGGACACAAAGTCTAATCATATCACACCACATTCTCTTGAACAAAGCCAGGCACAAGATGAATTCAGACACAGTAGATGAGCACTACAAAGTTATAGGGAAAAGGGAGAGAATTAAACAAATTAATAAATTGAGACTTCTAGGGTAATTATTCTAACACACTTATTAAATAAGCATTTATTCATGTATTCATTTCTATTTTCTACATGAGCAATTATGCCATATTGAAAATATTGTTCTATTTCGTACTTTTCCAATCCATATACCTTTTATTTATATTTTTGTGGCGAATTACACTGTCTAGAAACAGGAATATAATTTTCTCCTTTAGATTTCTCATCATTCCAACAGTATCTATGTTTGCTTTAAAATTTAATTAGATAACTTTTATAGAAAATTTTCTTCTTTTGTTAGCTAACAGTTAAATTTTATCAGATTATTTTCTTTCAATTGAAATTGCCATTTAATTTTTCTTCTTTCCACTGTTAACATGATGAATTACACTAAAAGTTTTTCACACCCAACTTGATGACTGAGCAGTAAGGGTTGACTCAACAGGTATAGGGTGTTCAAATGCTTTCATTCCAAAGAAAGTTTTGCCCCTAGTCTAGCTTCTGGAATATTCTGCGAGATAAGATTGTCTTTGCTTGGAGGCCTTGAGTCATACCAGATTGTTTGAGCTAACAGTGTGATTTATGGTGGGAACCCTGGACCACACAATACCAGTTTGACCTGCTATTGTGAGACTGGACACTGAGTAATTAAAGTCAGTCATGTGGGCACTACATGCCTAAGCAACTGACACTTGATGAAACCCTGAACTCTAAGACTCAGGGAACTTTCTTGATTGGCAATAATCCATACATGTTGCCACACTTCATCACTGGAAGATTAAGCACATACTGTACAGAGGACAGCTGTAAGCTTATGACTAGTCTCTCCTGGGTTGCCCTATGCACCTCTTTCCTTTGTTGAATTAAATCTGTGTCTTTTTGCTGAAACAAACTGTAAAAATGAACATAACTGTTTTCTGAGTTATAAAATTCTCTCTAAAAAATGATGATATATTTGGAGTTCTCTGAAACATTCATGATGTATATCCATTTTATATGTTAGTGATTATGATTTGCTAATGTTAGAGATTTTATATTTGGTTTCAATAGAGAGTTTGACCTTTGATTTTCCTTTTCTTAATGTCAGTGTCAGGTTTTATATGACTTTTATTTGTGTCGTATGAAATCAGTATTAAAATATTCTTTCCAATATCTGAAAAAATATGTATAATATTGGTATTATTTTTGCCTCAAATATTTCTTAGAAATTATGATTTCTAAACTTGGAAAGCCATTTTAACTTGGATTTTTTTGTATGAAGATTTGTTGTTATGTATTTTATTTAATAAACTCAAATTTTCTATTTTACTAATTTTAATAAATTGTGCTGTTTAAGAAATTTATCTAAATTTTTACATTTATTAATACAAAAATTTTATATTTCCTCATAATGATTTAATGCTTCTAAAATCCTTAATAATATCACTTATTTATTTCTGACATTGGTTATGTGTACCACAGTTTATAAGAATTACTCTTAACTTAGTTTTATCAAGTTAGTCAATTTTTTATGAAGTCAACTTTTGACTTTGTTTTTCCTATTGTACATTTTTATTTAATTGTCTTAATTTCTGCTTATTTATGACTTTCTTCCCCTGAATTTTGTTTAGTTTGCAATTTATTTTTCAACATATTGATATGAATAAATAATTGATATTTAGACTTTTTGGCTTTACAACTAAATGTATTTAAAGCTCCAACTTTCTGTTTAAGAATAACATTTTTCCTGATAATGTAAAATATAAAATATAAAAATAAGATTTTTATAAAATGTTATTTTTATAAAACATAAAATATTAAAATAATGTAAAATATGTAAATATAAGATATATATAATGTAAAATATAAAATATAAAAATAACATTTTTAAAATGTTTTTATGAAAATATAAAAATAACATTTTTTCTAATATTCAATTTAATCAATTAATATATTTTATTTAAAGTATAACTAAGTGGTAGTATTTGGATATGTATTGCTTAATTTGAAAATTTGATGGAGATTTCTATTTTTCTTTTTGTTTTGTATTTCTTGATGAATTTTATGATAGTCAATGAACCTAATAAATGTAGTTTTAATCCTTTTTTATTGGTAAAGATTTGTTTTATGACTTCAGATATGGTCAAATTTGTAAATCATCCTTATTTTGCAATCAGTTTTGAAAAACCTTTTTTTATTTGTGCAAAATTTTGAGTTGAAAATTATATACTCTGTACTGCATTTCAGGGCAAAGTTGATGATTTGGATTTCAACTATCCAGGTCTTATTCTCATGTAAAATTTACAGAGAGGCAATAGTTCTATGCTCCAATTTATTTATTTTTCTTTTGTTTTTAAACACAGGGTTTGTCTCCCACACTGTTAGTACTTTCAGAGCTCATTTATTACGATTTTCTTAAAGTTTTTCTACAATATAATGTCAGATTTTATATTTTAATAAATACACACAAACATAGCTACACATTATTTTTTCAACATTTTCAGCTTTAAAACTTCCTCTTTAAAGACTCTCTCTTCATTGTGACTTTGAAATCTACAAAAGATAACTCCAGTTTTACCCACAGAAGAAGACAGCTTTTTAATAAAGCTATATATAATCTCATGGATGCATCTTCAATAATAATCAGTCAGTGACTAATTTTCATTTTAGTCACATATTCTTTGTTCAAGATTGGTGACAATAAGGTGCCATATATTAATTCAACTGGTTCATCAAATATTTTTGAGTATATATTACTGGTTACCTTTGTAGGATAATAAGTTATTAAGAAAGATAACATCTGTAGCTTAACTGAGTTTATGTTCAATTGGTGGAAATGGATAATTTTAAACAAAGTATAAATGTGATGCTCTGATAAATATAAGTTAAGTATACTATGTTTGTAAAGATGAGCTGTGCAGAGAATGTTCAAATCTACGAGGATGTTTCAAGCAGAACAAACAGCACATTATTAGTGCTAGAGACAGAAGAAGCACATCAAGTTGGAGAATAAGTTTCACAGAGTTTATTGAATTTTGGCAGAGAGGTAAAAACGGAGATAAAATACACTGCATCATATTGCTTGTGTTATAGATAATACAAGCAGTAAGTCATCCTATTCTTACTGATAACTTATTGTGTGTTTTCCGTGAAAATTGAATTCTTAAATTTACTCACATTTTCTGTGCATTTTAGGAAGAGTTGATCAAAGCAAAAATGATTTCTTTTGATTTGTACCTGAAACATGTGTTTGGTAGAAAATCTTTTCATAACAGATGTACTATATAAAATAATCAGGATGCACTGAAATCACTCATATCCTTCCTTTTATGACATGATTGCACAGTTAATTATATACATCCTAAACATGTAAAGAAAAAAGAACAGATGGCAAAGGCTGTTCTCTAGTTTAAAAAGAGATAAGTCCATGAAAATAACTTTATTCATCATGTCTTGAATTTCTTTGCTCAAATTATTTTGTTCTGTGGATAAGAAAATGATGCTGCTATTGAAGAAAACTCTCCAAATTTAAGAGCATAATTCTGATATCAAAGGTATTGATGTGTCTCAACAAATGTTAGTTACATCACTGCTATTGCTAGTGAAGAACATACAGAAATATTTCTTAAATGTCCATAGTGAACAAAACTTTGCTTGAAGGAAGATAATAAACTTCTGAGTTGAGAACACAGCTATTTGTAATTTTAGAATACTTTGTAAAACACATTATAAAAATGAAATTATAGACCCAACAAACGCTCACTATAATAGGCCAAGTGCCTTGAAGAGAGATCCAGTCCTCCCTTAAAATATGTACATTTATTTCACAAAAAAAAAATTAGCTTCTTTTCCAGGATTTTATATCACTGAAAGCATAGTTGTAGCCATCTATTTGCTCATTTGGAGACCGGGTGTCATTTTGTTACCTCTTCCTCATTATATGGCCACGAATTCAACTTTCCAATCACATAAACTTTGTCAAAAAGCAGTCCCTAACCTGTTTTCTTGAATCCATTCTTACCAACATACCATTTATTCTTTTCATGGCTTCTTGGGGATCTTTTTAAAATATTAATCACACTTTGCAACTCCTGTGGTTAGAACTTTTTAATGGTATGCTACTTTCTTTAGAAAAAACTCAAATCTTACAAATCCTTACATGTTTTAGCATCTGTTTTATTCTATGGTATTTTTGGCTCAGTTCATTAGCAGTATAGGATAAAAAGTCAATGCAAAGATTTTTAGAACCAAAGTAAAAGTCTCTAAGCTTAGTCATGTGTTAAATAGAATTATCAATATCAGTGATTGTATGGGGTAGTTGTAGGGATTCAGTAAATAGCATATCTTTTTTGTGAATGTACATTTTAATATGAAATCTGTTAATTAGATCTCTTTAATAACAATAGATGATTTGACTTTTGTAAACAGGAAATATCATAATTGTATATTTTCTGATCTTTTGAATTCATGAGGGATGAGGACTATGTCTGCATGCTCACCGTTCTCCTTAGATGATCTAGCCTCTGCCTGTCAAAATACTTGATAGAGTGGTTAAATGTCAGGAATGGAAGAATCATATGATTAAGCACAGAATGTGCCCCAAGTATGTGTTTCAGTTATGTTTTCTTTCAGGGCAGGATGTTAGTGTAATTCTATGATTGCTTAAGGGTAATACTGATTCCATTTCTAAGACTTAAGACTGGTTGGAACCTCTGGTAGACTCCCTTTCAACACTACAGGAAACTTAATCTTTCATATTTTCTTCCCTTAAAAAGAGTACCACTTCAATTAACGCTTGCCCTGTGAGCATCCCTGCATTATTTAACACAAAGTAGTTCCGAGATTTGTACTAAGGAAAACCATGACAGAAAGCTCTTGCGTGAGTTAGCCTGAGCTTTCAGGGAGCGCCTAATCCCTGTGCTCCATATTTATGAGAAATGCCAGCCCTGTCATAAAAGGATGATCAGATATGAAGGCAGGCCATTCCTTCTGACTTGTATAATGTTGCCTTTACCATAGAATGGAAACTTAAAAACATATTAAAGGAGGGGACAGAGTAGTCACGACATTTATTGTTCTGATACATTCTATACTGCATCTTCCAGATGACCGCCAAACTTTTACACTTGTTGACAGCCCTATTTTATCTCTGATATGTTTTTCTTAGTCCAGATGGGTAGCTTCAGTAGCCTCCCTGCCTGCTCCATGCCTACACACCACAGAGCTGTATGTGTGCTTTGTTCTCTACTGTTTCAGAGCATATGAAGGTAGAGGAAGGGAAAACTGCTGGACGGCTATAGAAATTTACTACGGCTACACTGAGAGATGGGAAGCAGTTTAAGTCTCTGCAGCCTCCACCAGGATTGAAAAGGTATCTTAGGGGGCAGCTGGCAGCTATTCCTTCCCAATGGAATCAGGTCTTCCCCCACTGTGAATGCAAGAGCCATTCACCCCAAAACTTACGAATTTTGTGAAATACAAAGCTACTTGAACCTTAATCATTCTGGAAAATGAAGGCATATTTCCAGGATCAATACCAAAATGGGCATTAGTTTCTAGACCCTCAAGCCCATTACGTTAGTTCTCCTTTGATCTGGGTCTCGGATTAGACAGGTTTGTTACTGACTTGGCTATTTATAATGGGCCTTCTTGCTGCTTCCGTCTTTTTTTTTTTTTTCCTGAGTCCAAAGCCATTGAAAGCAACCTCTAATATATTTTTTTTCCATTTTCCTTTTGGAAAGAAACAGTGTTCTTGGCAGGACTGGCAGTGTCTCGTCCCAAAGGGTCTTAAGTTATTCAGTGGCCTAAAGTTTCATTTCAGCTTCATGATGACTTTATCCAGTCCTTCTACATAACTGAACTTATATTTGCAAATACAAATCACTCTAGATGTCTAGGTTTGTGAGTTCTGCATTCCACTTGACTTCTTTGATAGGGCTGAACTGGGCAGTTTTGAGTACTCAAGGTGTGAAATAGTTGGGAAAGACAAAGCCAGCCAGGAAGGGCTTTTTGCAGCGAACCTCAGCAGGTTTAAAATTGACTCTAAAGTTTGATTTGAGAGTAGTGATGCTGATGTGAAAATGCTGGGTGGCGGAGGATGACAGGCCAATGAATCACTGGGATTTAAAGGATGGGCCCTTATTGGTGGAGTATGTATATTATGTCCTGAGAGAAGATACAGTTAAGTAAAGGGGTGGAAACCAGAGCCATAGTGAGGTCTGACGGCAAGAACAATGCAGGATTTGAGTGTGCTCTGGTGGAAAAAAGGAAAAAGCGTTACTGGTGTGAAAAAAAATCACTTGGAAACGGAATTCCATAGCAAAATGTGCCCTGCAGGAAGAGAGGTGCCCAGAGGTAAAGGAGAGAGCAAGGAAAGTGACAGAGTGATCAGGCCAAAGGCAACAAATGCTCCGGAGGCTAAGAGGAGTCCACAGTTGAGGGTAATAAAAGGGGAAATGGAGGGAGTCAGGGTTTCGTGGATGATAGAATCCATAGTAAAGGTGAAACAGTTGGTGGAGGGACAAATAGAAGATAAATAAACAGTAGAAAGAGCTGTGTGTCAAGGAATACCAAGCAAAGGATATGGATGTTTGAGTAGAAAAAGTGAGATAGAAATGTGGGGCTGATGTCAGAGTGGCTCCTGGTAGTAGGCATAAGTCCAGAGATGAAGGTACATGTTATCATTTAAATGTGGAGACCATTGTATGATAAAATTAGAATGAGAAAAATGGAAAACACGGGAGAAGAAGGCAGCCAATCTGTGGTGGAGTGAGGGACCATGGACCTCTACAGGTGTGATAACCCACCCTTTGTTAGCCTAACTGATTCTCTCTTTCTCAGCTGAGAGGTGCACAGACTCCATGCTAGCTTCTTGAGCTGCACAAACCTCATGCTAGTTTCTTCACGTGCTCCCCCTTTCCCTTCCCCTAAGCATATAGCTGGGCTAAGCTGACTACAAGCAGACAATGGAATGTCCTTACTGATAAGATACCGCGAGTTAAGATGAACCAGCCAGATGCACCTGCTGATAGTACCAGCCGCCCCTAGAAATGTGCCTGCTGATAACTTAAAGCCCCCATACCTGCAACTGTTTATTTTTCTGCAACAGTTTACCTTTTAACTTTTGCCTGTTCTGCTTCTGTAAAACTTGTTTTAGGTATAAAACAAGTTTTATACCCTCCCCTCCTTTAAGCAAGGTATAAAAGGAAACAGAGCCCCTTCTTCAGGGCAGAGAGAATTTTGAGCATTAGCCATCTCTCGGTCGCTGGCAAATACAGGATTCCTGATTCAATCTCAGAGTGCGACGCTTTCCTTCAACTCGCTCGGGTACAACACAGGCACCACCTGCCAAGAAACTGTCAAATAGTATGTTTTTTTTTTTTTTTTTTTTGAGAAGCGTTTCTCACAGGGTCGAGTAACTGGGCCTCTATAGGAAACAGTGAACAAATGAAGTCAAATTCCAGAATGGTCTGAGATACAGGGGCTGCTAATGGGTCTCTCATAAAGTCTGGAGATGGGTTGAAAATCAGTTTGACATGAGGCAGTCATGAAAGCTCTAGATGCGAAGGGAATACAGTAGCATTAGCATCTTTTGTGGGGTTCCCCTACAGCTGATGATGATCTATGGCAATTGGAATGTACACAACTCACAGCAGGGGTCTCAACAATATCTGGCATATTCAAGGTGCTTCTACAGGGAATTTTGAAAGACAAAATGCATCAGTTACAGCAAGAAGTATCCTAGTGCAGTTATGTGCACCTGACACGTAATGTCTAAACATAGTATGTGTATCTCTAAGTTTACAATAGATAGTTTACCCTAATCCTATGGTTTTCTTAAGCCTTAGACATTCTTTTTCCATATTGCCTCTTTCTCTTATCCGCCCTACACTGCTAGGCAACCCCAGAATAGCATAGTCTATGTTCAAAAGAACAAAGAAGAAAGAAGGGGAGGTGAATGATCTTTTCTAAGGGTAGGCATGATCTTTGTCAGTCATCACAGCTGTGATGTAAGTTTTCTAAGCTGGGAAACAAGGTTTTCATGAAATAAAGACAGCAGTCAAAATATCTGTGATGGATCTGCATGTAATAGCTTTGTGGGGAGGTGTTTTGGAGTTTTATACCCAAAGAAATCCAAAGTGTATAATAGTCAATAGGAATAATGGAAAGACTCACACCATGTATAACACTTTATCATTTATCAATAATTTTATGTAAATTATCTAATTATCTCCCCACAAATATCACATGAATCAAGATGAACATAGTGTTACTTCAAAGAATGCATATATGGTTTAGTGCAATTTAATAGCTTAATCTATAAACTACGTGTTCACAACAGAGCCCAGAATCCCTGACTCCAAAAACTACTGTTATTGCACCCAGTTATACACATGCCCCATCTCCAGTTCATTCTTTCATTGCAGAGGATGGGAAGGCCAAGAATGTAAGAAGCATCCCAAATTCTAATGACTTTCTCATAATCTTTCCCTCTGCTGATCAGCAATTCCATAGTCCTTGAAAGGGTGAATTCTTCCGTGAATTTTTGTTATATAGTTGATTTATATCCCAAACCTGCTCTTAAAAATCAGCTCCACATAGTCCACATAGAGTGTCTTCTTGTGGCATACCTCAACTTAGACCAGAGTTTCTCTGTACCATAATTATTGACATTTTGGGGCTGATGTGTTTTTGGGGGTCAGGGCTGTTCTTTTGTGGATTGTAGTATTTTAGCATCATGCCTGGCTTCTAGCTACTAGGTAATAGTAGGGTCTGCCTCTCCTCTACTGTGACAACTGAAAGATCCCAAAACAATGTCAAATGTTTCCTGAGAAACAAAATTCATCATATTTCAAAAGCACTGAATTTTATATAGACATCATCATCAGCAATTCTCTCATTTATTTGCACAAAACTTAGAGAACTATAGTTTTCAAAATACGTTGAAAGACTGACACTCCCAACTTTGTTTACTAAATGTTTTCATCTGACATGTCTTGGTAGACACCCTAGGTTGACCAAGTGACTATAACAGCATAAAAAGGTCCCACTTGGATCTTCTGCACTGAGCTCTCCTGAAACCAGGATTTATGGTACAAATGTCCGTGTTCATTGAAAACATGGAGTACATCTGTGTGCAACAAGAACCCTGGAGATTTTTAAACTGAATGTTTCTCAAACTCCCAGTTTGCCTTACTCTCAATCTTTTCTTCTCTATTTCATCTTTTTGATATTTTTGTTTGCATCTTTCCTTTTGCCTTCAAACAAAAGACTTGAATTTGTAAAGTGTTGTGAATCAATTCAAACATATAATTGTGCAATATTTGCATTCACTTACTTGGGGTTAAATTTGCTCCCCTTCTCATTCTCCCCTTCTTCCCTCCCTACCTCCTTTCCTTCCTTCCTTTCTTTTTCTTTCTTCCTTTCTTCCTTTGTTTATTTCTTTAAGTGAGGGACAGAGTTGCACTCTTGTCATACAGGCCGGAGTGCAATGGTGCAATCTCATCTCACTGCAATCTCCGCCTCCCCGATTCCAGTCATTCTCCTGCCTCATCCTCCCCGCTCATCCTCCCAAGTAGCTGGAATTACAGGCGCACACCACCACGACCTGCTAATTTTTGTACTTTTACTAGAGACAGGGTTTCACCACATTGGCCAGTCTGGTCTCGAACTCCTGACATCAAGTGATCCACCTGACTTGGCCACCCAAAGTGTTGGGATTACAGGCGTGAACCACTGCAGGCGACCTCACCTCCTCTCTCTTAAATTTTGTCTTCTGCAGTTATTTTAGCTCCATGAGATGATCCTTAAAACACTGATTCTATTTCTTCTTGTCGTTAGAATAAGCATTTCGTGCTATAAATTTTCCTGTTAGCACCACTTTAAGTGTATCCTACAGATTTTGATATGTTGTGTTTCTCAGCCTTTAGTTCAAAATATTTTAAAATATTCTCGTGATTTCTTATTGATTCATTAATTATTTAGAAGTATGTCACTTCTAAATATTATGGGGGTCCTACTAGATACATTTTATCATTTATTTTTAGTTTGATTATGTTAGAGATGCTCTCTATGTAATTTCAATTACTTCTATAATATATTTTTATGAATATTCTATCTATTCTTGAAAAGTATACATATTCTGCCTTAGGCACACAAAAGTGTCACTTTCAGTTGTAGAACTCGTAGTATATGCACTTTCCTTCATTTACTTCCAATATTTTTCACTTATGATTATTTGAGAATATTATGGAAGATATGAATTGTCTCTGAACTATGAAGAAATAAAGAGAGTGACTAATTGGAGACTTTTAATATTAATACAATAACTGGCATTATTATGATTTGGTTAGCTGATAAAATATATATATATATATTTCAGCAATCTGCCAAAATGCATAATTACTTCATTACTATTTAAACTATACTTACACCACAGTCTTGAAAACTACTAACATTTTTTTCTGATAGAAAACAATTAATTAGCTTTGCTATTAAAATTTTATAAACACATTTCTAAAATTATTACTAATTAGAAAGAGGCTGGATTTATAGTACTGTTATTTTAAAATATTTATTTGGAATTTAAATTTATTAGAAAAATTAAGAAAAATTTTACTTTCTTCTAAAATGTTCTGTACTATCATCTTTGTTGGTGACAACATGCTGTCATTTGACTTTCAACCCTGAATTTTAGAAAAATAAGGATATATTATTTAAATTGCACCATTCATTTATATTAAATGTGTTGTATTCTTTATGATCTTCTAGCATAGGCACTGTAAGAGAACTAAATATCTTATGAAACTGTGATGGCTCTAAAATATAAGCCAGATATTTTTAACTGTTAGAGTGTGAAGAGTAAATTTTCTTTTTTGTTTTTTGAGACGAAGTCTCACTCTGTTACCCAGGCTACAGTGCAGTAGCATGCTCTCAGCTCGCTGCAACCTTTGCCTCTTAGATTCATGTGATTTTCCAGCCTTAGCCTCCCAATTAGCTGGTATTAAAACATGTACCATCACACCCGGCTGATTTTTGTATTTTTAGTAGAGACAAGGTTTTACCATGTTGGCCAGGCTGGTCTCGAACTCCTGACCTCAGGTGATTTGCCTGCCTTGGCCTCCCAAAGTGCTGGGATTACAACCATAAGCCACTGGAACCAACCAAATGGAAACAGTTTTAAAACTATATATGCGTGAAAGTGTCACTTTCCTGGCAAGGAGGATATTTTTTGTCCCCATAAGTATGTCACTGATATGAAATAGACTACATAATAAATACACTAGACTCCAACACTTTATAGCTAAAGTTGGAATAGAAGATAAAGGTTTGCCATCACAGCATTAGTGCAATTAAAACCTTACTAATTCCCATACCTACTGCTATATTGGAAAGAGCAAATTACAATCAAATTTCAGGAAGATCTTAAAAGCTTTTTGGTGTCCATGCCATATCTCTCATTGTATTAAGTTTTTATATTTTTCACTATGAGAGAGATACATTTTTGCCCAACACACAACAGTCCCCGCACTCACTGATCCATTGAAGAAACCAAGCTCATGTACAAGTAACTACCATACAGAACAACAGGCATTATGGTTGAAATTTCAATAAGGTATAGTAATAGCAGAAAAATAATTAGATCTATTCCAAAAACTCCAAGGATTATCAGAAAATTCTGGGTGAATATGACATTTATTTTTTTAAGACATATAGCTAAGCAAATACTCTGTGTGCCACAAGAACAAGAACTCTGCCTTCAGTGGCATGAAGCAAAATACTCTAGGCAGAAAGTGAATATGTGAGAACAGAATAATAGCAAAACCTGTTACTCCCTCCCCCCAATCATTTAATAAATGTTTTCAAAACCCTCTAAATACATTGTTATTTTTGTATTAAATATGCCTGTAACATAGATGTGAGTCTATTATATTTCTTGACCTATTTCAATATGTAAATCCCTACCAAGAAAGGAAAAACTGTCCTCACATCACTTAGAAGAAAATGTCCTGTTGGCTCTTTCTGGCCTTCATTTTTTAGTGTCCTGCTTTTTTTGCTTTATAATTCCTCCTCCACATGGTACATCACACTCTAGAAATAAATAAGTAATAAACAAATAAATGGCACCACAGGGCCAATCTATGTAAACTGCATAATCACCTTGAGATTTTCAAGTCATTCCCTTTTTCTTAGGTGGCAGCCTCATCCCAAGGGGTTTTGGATTCTTTGTTTTAACATCAGAGAAATACTGTGTCCTGGCCTGACCTTGACAGATTAAAAGCTTCTGTGTCTTTCTGCTTTTTCTGTTATATAGAGGGCATATCCTAACACCTTAACTATTTTTCCCTTGAAATTGCAATTGCTACAATTGTAACTCCTTATAATTAAGTATTCAATTTATGCTTCAAAAGGGTGGTCAAACTAGGTAACCTTTAAGACTCCTTCCAACCCCCATATTGTTTAATTCTATATGTTTTTCTCTGACAGGGAGGAACTCAAGGAAGGGGAAGATTTGACGTTTAATTCCCTATAATTTTCTCTGTTCGGTGTCAAAAAATGATTACTGTACTAATCTGTATCTTAGAGGAAGGAAATGAAAAAGGAAACAGTGCTCTCAAGCCTCAGTGAAAAATTACGACCCAGTTTTAGGCGAATATAATAGAATGCTACCTTGAAAATTACATTTAGACTTTCTGTGTAAATATTTTATTTGCCTATGAAGTTTTTTAAATAGACACTAATATTAACTATTTGTAGACCTCTTTGAAGTCTATCTAAATAATTTGTTACTAGAAGAATGTACAACAATTTAAAATTTAGCCTGCTGTTAATGTAAAGGCAGACCATTGAGAGAGAATGAAGTTCTAGTTTTTAACCAGAGACTTCTGAGTTCTGAGGAAAACTGTTTCCTCCTACCCCTGACATTTTTAATTTTCTGATCTTTGAAAAAAGGATAGTAACTGGAATCTTGATACTCCTTAGAAAAATAGATGCCCTTTTCTACACATACACACACAAACACACACACACACAGCCTGAAATAGTAGTTTTGGGGCAATTAAAAAATTTACCTGACACATCAAGAAAATACACCAAAATATGAAGTTATATTCTTAAATCACTCGCATTTGGAGAATTATCAGCACTGCGCAATTCATAGTGCTGATAATTATGTAGTTCATAAGGCTAATAAAAATGTATCATGAATGCAGCTTAACAGCGTCCATGTGTTCTCTAGGGCCTTGCTGAATTTTTCAGTGCACAGAAACACTGCTTTAAATACATTCTGTACTTTAAATTTAAGGACATTGTTGTGCAAACACTGCCAGCATCCATTTTCAGAACTCTTTATTTTTCAGAACTTAACTCTGGACCAAGTAAAGCATAATTCCCTGTTCTACTCTCCCTTCAGTCCCTGGCAATCGGCTTTCTGCTTCTCTGAGTTTCAGTGTTCTACTTACCTCTTGTGCTTTTGTTTCATTTAACATGACAGATATCTTCAAGGTTTTTCCACGTTGCAAATTGTATCAGAATTCCCCTCCCTTTTTAAGGCTGAATAATATTCCATTATGCCCTCCCTCTCTGTCTGTCCCTTCTCTGTGTGTACACAGAGAATGTATGTGCATGAGTGTGTGTGTAAGTGTACATGCACATTTTTTAATCCATCCATTCATTTATGGACACATAGGTTGCTTCCAACTTTGGCTGATTTGAATAACGCTGCTATGAATATATATGGGTGCACTAATAGCTCTTCAAGACCATGCTTTCAATTATTTTGGGTAAATATCCAGAAGTGGAATTGTTGAACCATAAAGTTAATTCTATTTTTAAGTTTTGAAGAACAACCTTACTGTTTTCTGCAATTATGGCACCATTTTACATTCCTTAAAACAGTGCACAGGGCTTTTAATTTCACCATATCTCACCAATGTTTGGTCTTTTCTGTTTTTGCAAATAATAGTCATCATAATTGGTGTGCGGTGTTACCTCATTGTAGATTTTATTTGCATTTTTCCAGTGATTAGTGATGTTGAGCATCTCCCCTTTGTAATTTGTAAATTGGAACTTATTTGTCATTTGTGTATCTTCTTTGGTTAAATGACTATACAAGTCATTTGTCAACTTTTAAACTGAGTTGTTTGTCTGCTTTTTGTAGTTGAAGTTGAAGGAGTTCTTTACATATTCTGTATATTAACACTTTACCAAATATTTTTCCCATTCTATGGGTGTCTTTTGACATATGACAATTTTAAATTTTAAATTTTGATGTAGTCTACCTTATCATTTCTTTCTTTGTTGCCTATACTGCTTATTTAAAATCAATAAATCATTGCCAAATCCAATGTCAGGAATTCATAGTTTGCCCTATGCTGATTTTATAATTTTATCTCTAACATTAAGTCATTGATCCATTTTTAATCTTTTCATAATGTAAAGGGTCCAAGCTCAATTTTAAGCATCTGGATATCTAGTTTTCCAACTTAGAATCATTAGACTATGTATGCAAGGGTTTATATTCCAGTACCATTTATTGAGGGGCATCTCCTTTCCCCAGTGAATATTCTTGGTGTTGAAAATGACTCTTCTGTGTTTGTATGGATTTCTGAATTCTATGTTCTTTTGCATGCCAGCTTTGTACTGGGACTCACCCAAATCCTGTGGGCATTACTGCGTGGCTGCTGCTGATGCTCATCAAAGCCCAAGGACACTTTATTCAGATGGTGGTGAATCCTCCTGGGATTGGGTCCATCCTATCAGGGCTGTGGACTCCCGTCTGGCCCAGGGTGGTTCTAGAAATACCATCCAGAGGCAGAAACTTGGAATCAGGTGATTTAGGAATCTGCCTGGTGCTTTATTTTACTACAGCTGAAAAGGTACCCAAGTTATAAGACAAAGTCCTTCCTCTATTCTGCTTTTTCTCACAAGCAAAAAGAATCTTTCCCTCAGATGCACTGCTTAGAGGTGAGGGAAAGATGACACAGGCACTTCCACGGCTGCCACAGTTGGTCTCATACTGGGTCACAACCCAAGTTCACTGCCTCTAAGACCATCACACAACACCAGGGCTTTCAGTCTTCTTGGCCTGACTGCTGCTCAAATTTATTCCAGGTCCCAGGCCACTTTATTCAGCTGGTGATGAAGCCAACTGGGATGAGATGTCCTCCCACCACTGGGGCAGAGGATTCTTTTTGTCTGCCCCAGGCTGGTGGTCTAAAGGCTCCCTTCATGGGCATCAACAGAATTGTGAGTTGGGTTGGGTGTGCCTGTGACAACACAGCACTGAGTTCCAACACAAGGTCTCACGCTTGCTTCTCTCTCCCTCCTCCAAGCACACACATTCTGCATAGCCTGTAGTTGGGAAGGGGTAGTGTAAACTATTCAAGTTTGTCCTTCCTTTCCTCTCCAATGCCTCTTTCCTTGTTATTATGATAAAATCAGGTAGTGTAATTGCTCGCCTGTTTTGGGTTCTTATGAAGGTGCTTTCTTGTGTGGTTATTTGTTTAATTACGTGCTCCTTTGTGGAGATGATTGCTGGAGTGTTCTATTTGCCCATCTTCCTCTGCTGCCTCTCCTGTTGAATTCCATTTGCTAGCATTTTGTTGAGGATTTCTGCATCAAATTCAAGGGTATTGGTCTGTGTTTTTTTTTTTTTAATGAAACACAGAATTAAAGGCTCTATCTCAAATCTAGAGACTCAGAATGTGCACTTTAATGAGATCTCTATGTGGTTTTTAGACACTGCCCTGGGACATGTTTTCTCACCTTTATTGTTTGTTGACTTTATTTTAATCTCTCTACTTATAATAAAAATATGTACTAACACTTTCTCTATCATCTTAAATTTTTATCAAGACCTAGGGAACAGATGACCCTTATCTTTCATAATTAATTAAGAATCTCTGTAGTAAATGTTCCATTTTGGTTCCACAGGGTCTTTGCCCTCAGATGGTTTAACAAAAGTTTTGTTCACAGAAGTTTTATTTTTTTATAGACTGTAACTTCTGTCACATGCTCACATTAGCTTAAGCTATCCTAACTGTTCAAAAATTACTAATATAATGAAAATTATATGAACTCAGAAATCATACCTAGCTGGATTGTTCTTGAGCTTCTGTTGCCAACTGTGTGAACTTGGGGGTATTAATCTATCTATGACTCTCTTTTTTATCAGTCTTGATGACTAAATGACAGGGACAACAGAAAGCTCACATAGAATGCCTTTCATGTAGCAGCTCTGTAAATTTCAGCTAACACTCACATTTCCACTTGCAGTGCATTAAGCAGATGAAATATGGGTCTGATGAGAGTCTGTCAGGTCCCCTACTTCAATTCCTCTTTTCTTTCAGTTATAGAACTTGTGACTTACATCTGACATGTAGATGCCTGGATTAAAGGCTATTCCCAGCTCTCTCAAACGTGGTCATGTAAAAAAATAGAAGCGTTGTGGATAATAGGTACGCAATTCCATTAAAACAAATATTTTCCTTTTCTTTCCTCTTCCTTTTTGTCTTACCTAACTGGAGTGTGACTATTTTAGCTGGAGTGGAACAAACGTTTTGAATCTCAAGTTAGGAGGTTCTAGATGAGAATCACAGAACACCAAAATAAAATAAAATGGGCTTCCATTAATATTAGCTAATCTAGACACTTGACCAAAAGGGAAATAATTATAATAGTAAATTAATCAAGGTAATATGGTTTCAAATCATAATTTTACTTTTTAATATTTGAATAATATATTTAAACATTGTATTCCTCAATATAATAATTCAAAATAAGGAATAATAATTTATACACCTCAAAGATGCTGTGAAAATTAAATGAGATAATTCATGTGCAGTGTCTAGAAAAGGGGTCATACCATGAAGGCCTGTAAGTCAATTCCTGCCCTCTGCCTACTTTCCTAAATAAATTCTATAAATATTTTTTTGTTGTAATGCAGCCACATCATTTGTTTATCCATTGTCTTCAGCTGCTTTCATGATAGAGTGGCACCACAGTTACATAGTTGCAACTGAGGTGTTATGACCCACAGAGCTTAAAAGATTTATTATGTAGCCCTTCACACAAAGTAAGAAGTTTGCAGGCCCTTGATTGAGAACAAGAAACTGATCATTTGATTATGTATTTTATGTATATGAAACTACTGTAGTAAGGTGTTTTCTTGCTTATAAAGTGATTATATCACCAATTAACCTTCAAGTATGCATATGCTTAGGGATAGTTTTTGAGCAATGGGTATGAGATTTTACTAATCTAACAGTGTTTATTGATTTAATCCCCTTGAGGCCTATGGTATACATTTCCCAAAGGATGGAATGGATTATAGCTTCAGTCTGCAACCTCAGGACAGAAGATAACAGATTGGTCAATACCAGATGAAACCCATGGTTCATTAATTACTATTATGGGTTAAAAAGCCAGCCTATATATAAGCTCTTTTCCAAGCAATGACAGATTTGTCTCATGGGATGCAATCCACTAACCTTCACACAGTAGAGGACTGCCAGGCAAAATCAATTTCAACTCATTGAACTTTCAGACCCTAGAAATCAATGATTCAAATGAAATAAGTATTCTGAAATAACAACATAGGGAAATGCTAAAAGATTCGACTCATTTTTAGACAGGTAATATAGCACTTGATTTGAAGGAATTATATTTACTCTGATTAGAAACCACCCTAGTGTTTTCTATGCTTCTTGCTCTGACTATGATTGCAGAACTTTCAAGGTTGATTAAAGTTAAAGAAAAGTCTACTAGCCATTGCAATAGTATTTCTTCCAGTAAGTATACCTGGGCTGTGCAAAATACTTCTCAATAAACTATGTATGGACTGAAGTTTTAGGCTAAACTGTTTAATCAACCTATGTACCCTACTCTTACTGAAAGTATATTTTATATATTTGAGTTAACCACATTTACTCTTAAGGATTCAAAATTGTTACTGTCTTATGATGGTAATGTGATATACAGTGTAGCTTTCTTTATCATTGTACCATTTGTTTATGTTATTTACAAGATTAAGAAACTATTCAGTTAAATTAAATTCAAAAAAACTTTAATTTTGTCTCGCCTATGACAAAATACTCTGTCACTTTGAGTACAGATTTAAATTACACATGGTTCCTCTTTTCAACTAAAAATGCAATGTTTTGGGTACATTTATGCATACGCACACAGTTAAAAGTTAAAAGTAATGAAACGTAATAAAGGGTTTCAATATGTGAAAGACTTTAACACGGGGGTAGTTAGTTTAACAGCTTCAACAATTTTTTGTTCAATGTTATTATGTATGGCATTCCAAGCATCTGATATCTTATCAGTAAAAAATGAAAGTTTTATCCTTTTTGAAGTTAGAATTAAATAATATGGCATATGTTAGGAGTTTGGCATTTGGGATGGTCTTTGATGAATATTGGTGTACTTCTCTATTATGAATACACATAGAAGCATGGAAGAAAGACAGAGTCATCTTTAATAAGTAAATGTTAAACACATAGAAACTAAATTTAAAAATAGAGATGGTTTCATAGGCAGAATGAGTCCGTCCGTTCCTGGAAGACATAGAGTCTGGAAACAAACATTTGGAAATACAGGGATGTCTTAGAAGGAGCAAGTCTATATGAAAACAAAAAAAAAAGAAAAGAAAATACATGCCATTCTTTTCATTTTAAACATAATGTTTGTTGAATAAGGTTGGCTAGCTTGATGAAAAAGGGAGAGGAAAAGATCAAAGGAAAAACAAAAGATGATAAAATATCACATAATTATGGTTAGAGTAATTAATGTAACATAGTAGCATTTCAACAAATGTTTGTTGAATTGATGTTAAATTAATTTTATGTGTATTTGCACCCAGTTCTATGTGTCAATGATTATTAATGAAAAGAGAAGAGGTTCCTATGTGAAAAATTTTGTAAGTTTTTTGCAATGGGGTAGGTAACTTGTTGAATGTGAATTTACTAAACTGCTATGTAGGTTTCTCCATATTTCCAGAGTGATTGATTTTTATGTCAATTGCAAAAGAGAAAGTGGGCAATGAAAATTCACACAAACACACACACACACACACACACACACACACACACACACAGCCTCACATATACCTAGTAGCAATGCCCTTCAAGGAAAAAAAAATCATATGACACGGCTACAGTTATCTTGCAATCCCTTTCTGCCACTTTAAACAATTTAAACCCTTATTTTCACAAATACCTATGTGCCAAAATTGCAAAGGACATTTGTGATTTTTCCTTACTGAATCCTAGAATAATTAAGAGGGTTGTGTTAGAAAGAAAAAAGAGAATGAGCGTCTCCAAAATAGAAATAAAACAGGATGGCTCCTGTTTGGATATCTCCAGTTATCATCACAGTAAGGGGTTTGTTTCTAAGTAGCTGTTTTGTCCTTATTGGTTATGTTTCTGCAGTGATGATCTGTAAACTATTGAAAAAAAAATTTTTTTAAATGGACCTATGTGCTTGTTTTCATGGAACCAAAGAAGAAAGAGATGCTCAGAAGCTGGCTTCTCATGCTGTCCACAAACTTAAAAAGGACAGAAAACAGAGGTTTAAAGTCTAATGGGAGGCAGCCTCAGCCTACATCATGAAATAATTGCAAGAAATAACTTCTGTGAGAAAATGAGGTGACCCTAAACAGTAAATGGATAGACCTATAGAATTCTTCATGCACCTTTTTAAAAGATAATTTTCAATTTTAATATAATGTAGAAGATATAGAAAGTGACCTCAGTGGAAGAGGTGATATATTAATTTTGAGATCTACAGTTTAATCCAGTTCTTTTCCCCTTCCAGTGATGTGACCTGGGAAACTCATTTAACATTTTCTGGTACTATTTAATTACATGATTTTCCAGAGCTATTATTGCTCTTAAATACTCTTTGATGCTAGGAAATATTTTGCTGGACTCCATAGAGACAAAAACAAACAAAATCTCAATTAAGATGCAAACAAGATGCAACATCTAAAGACTTTGGAGTTTCAAAATAGTTCCCATCGCGCTGGTAAGAAGACTAATGAACAGTGAAATCACCTATTGCAAGCAACAGATGGAAAAGGGATAGAGGGAGGGAGACATTTGAAAAAGTCCATCACCTAGATAATCAGCCCCTGAATAATTCAGAGATGACTGCATTTCCTTTACTAACTGCCAGAACATTTAGCAAAACTCTTTGATATTAGTCCTCTGATTCTCATGAGGCGACTTACATCAAAACAAATGCTCTTCTGTAATGGCCCAGTATGAAGTAAAGAGCAGTAAGGATGCTTTTCCCATTTGTCAATCATTGGTGATTTTTATATCCAGCCAGGTTCTCCCTGCCCTCTGCCTTTCGAACCCATTCCACCCTATCTGCTCCCACTACCATTCTGTTGGTCCACATCACAGTACCACTTTCTTAGATTTTCGATGTAATGTCCTAGTTGCTCACTCTGATTCCAGCCTTCCTTGCCACTAAACATGCTAGCTACAAGAAAAGTCTTCTAAAATTTGTACCTCTTTATAAATATATTACTTTAAATAAAGTTTCACTTTAGCCTAAAATATGGAAACAAAGAAATTTTACACTTAGTCTTTACATAAGCTTCAAAAAATATTATCTTCGTAGAAATGTTGAGCTATATGGGAAAGACAGAAAGGAAAGAATAAATTTCATGTCTGTTTCTAACATACTCAGAAGTTAAGAAGAGTTTTTGATTTTTCATCCTGTTATTTGAGCTTATGAGGCTGTGAAACACTACTAAACCTTCGAGTTTCAGCAAATTGTTTATATATTTTTGTCCTGTGCTTGGCTGACACAATAAATAGGGGAAAAACATATTTTTCTTCCAGCCCAGATTACTTTATTCTAACACTTTATTCTGTTTATAACTGTTCAAATACCATTATCTTCTGTGATAAAAGAGAGAATATAATTTGATTTCATTTAAAAATATGGATCCATACCCACAAGACATTGCATTCATTTTTCAGCAAAAACCTTGGTTTTAATGATATGTAAGAAAGCTAATAATATTGAAATGTCAACAAATGTAAATGTTATAAAGCAATATATGACAAAATATGTTTAAAAATGTAGTTTTGTCACTGTTTTATTGCTTGAACTCAGTTGATTAATGAGTTAGCAATTTGTGTTAACTACTATTACTGTAATTTATCAACAATTCCTGGCAATTGTTGGCTTTCTTTGGACACATCTCTTCAATCTCTGCTTCTAGCTTCACATGAACTTTTCCCCTATGTCTCTATGTGTTTTGTTTTGTCTCTTATAAGGACACTTTCATTAGACTCTGTACCCATCCTCATCCAGTATGATCTCATCTTCAGCTTCAGATCACATTCTGAGTTTCTGAGTGGACAATAATTTGGAGGACTAGGATTCAATGTACCACACATTCCATGATAAAGTATTTTGGTGTAAGGGAGGTAGAATTCTTCCCCTACCTTCTTAGTGTATCCAGCTGGACCTAAGAATTAAATGGCCATAACACAGACTAAGAAGACAAAAACATACACGCTTTATTTAATAATGTTTGCAGGTACATGGGAACCCTCACAATAAAAAAAAAAAAGTCAAGACCCAAAGAAGTAATTAGAGCCCTAAACTTATGTACTTGGTTAAATGAGGAGTAGTACATTGTGAAAATGTGAACTGACAAAGGGTTTGGGGATATGGCAGATTATTATGGAAAAAAGTGACTCCAAAGGTAAGAATTAGTTTAACAAGATTTATTTGTACAGATCCCTCTTAGCCTCAACTGCCTGTCGGTGATAAGGATGTCTTCCTTCCACCGGGTACCAAGAGGGCACCTTTCACATGGGAGTTTTATCTCAAAAAGTCAGAGTGCCCTTCTGGTATCTGCTCTATTTCAGAGGCCTTAATTCAAAATAATTAATGACACAAAGTGGCAAATTTTTAAGTGGCATGGTTTTTTGAATGCCTTTGTCTAAGGCATGTCTAACTTGTAGGCAACTTTTTCGTCACATATTTCTGAGAAAGGAGATTGATTAACAGTATCAAAAACTGTGAGAGCTCAAAATACATAAAGACAAGCATACATTATGCTGGAAACAAGGTAACAAGAAAATTTTGGATGCCTCAAGCAAGAGCAATTGCAGAAGAATGTGACACATGTTGACAGCCATAAATTGAAGACAAAATGGAATAAGAAAGGATGCCTACAAGCAAGATAATTCTTTAAGGATATTTATTTTTTTATCTAAAGATGAGGAGCAGGGGAGAGATGATGATAAGTTTCTCCTAGAGAGTTCAATGGGAAAATGAAATTCATAAATTAACCTACTTAAATGATAAAGAGCTCAATAAACTGAATTTCTAGAAAATATTTATTTTTTATAATTTCTGATGCTCATATTACAATGAGCTTCTTAAGGTAAGGGACCAGCTAAGTATTTGCTATAATAGGTATTCAGTATATATTACACAGCAGTTATGACTTTATAGCAGGTATTCAGTACCCACTATACTATAATATTTATGTGTACAGAGCAATGTATAATCATTTCTGTTGCTCCTGTTAAATTCATTACATACATATATACATGAAAAAATAGATATTAAATACAAATATCTTTCTAATAATTGAATGGCCTGGAAGTGCTTAACCAAAAAGCTATTTCTGGGCATTACCAGAAAAACCGAAGTTTACTATGACGAGGAAATGAAGGCATTTAAGTCCAAGGAAATATAGCTAACTCTTCATCTCACTATTATAAAAAATTTTCTTGTCCTTTGTCTGTGATCCATTTTGTTTAGTGAATTGTGCAATAGGCAGATGCAATTTTATCAGGCTAAGAAGAAAATCAATCTTTTTTTTTTAACTGAATACAGGAGTAACAGTTATTTTTGGCTCATTGAAAGTTCCTGTGTAGAAGTACTTACTCTGACACAATTATGCAGGTTGTTTTGCTTATACTGATTACCAAATATATTTATTTGAGGGAAGGACACATTGCTTGTTAAACTCTCTGTGTCTGTTATTTATCTACCAGAAATCAGTGTATATAAGAGATTTCTGTCTACCCATGTCCCCACCCAGATGAACTGGGGTACATGAGAGATTCATGAGAACCTAACTCCTAGGATGCTCAAGGCTAAAAGAGTGGTGATTAGGATAAATCTCAAGCAATGCCAAGTTCATGTCACGTGGAAGGAAAGTAGCTGGAACAATGGACCTAACGTAGCCAAAAGCTAAAAAAAGAGAAAAAATGTTGTGTGTACATGTGTGTATAAATAATCTCAAAGCACATAGATAGACAAGTGAAGAACAGAGCCTAGAGCAACTCCTGAGAAAAATTAATAAATACATAAAATGAGAGATGAGTTTACTTTCTTGGTTAGTTTCTTTTTTCACAGTTCTTGTGAAAGCTGAAAAGGACTTGTTTCAAATAATTAAATAAGATATTCCAGAATAAATATTTTCATACGTGGCAAAATAGAGAGAGGAATAAGAAGCTTACATCAATCCAAAAAGAAATCCATTACCCATCATTTTTATTTTACTTTGGAAACCACCTCTCATGATTATTTGGCAGATCTTCTTAAAAGACAAAACCTAATGAAATATGGAAACAATATTCATTATATTGTAGTACTCTAAAGGATGGATACTTGTAATTAATATAGGCTGAGTATAAACTTCTTAAGTTCATTATTATTATTTCACCTTGTTATTGCACCTGTCAACAGTTAATGAAATAAGGAGTAAAGATGATTAAAAGATCTTTCGATTAGAATCTTGGAGAAAAACTGAAGTTTTATAATGCAAACTCTCTTTCCATATATTTACATGCAGGACCCCCTTCCACACACCTTATACAAAAATTAACCTGTGAGATTTATTAAAGACTTAAACGTAACACCTAAAATCATAAAAACTCCAGAAGAAAACCTAAGTAATACTATTCAGGACACAGGCATGAAAAAGGACATTATGACTAAAACCCCAAAGCAATTGCAACAAAAGCCAAAATTGACAAATGTGATATAATTAAATGAAGGAGTTTCTGTACAGCAAAAGAAACTATCATCAGACTGAACAGGCAACTTACAGAGTGGGAGAAAAGTTTTGCAATCTATCCGTCTGACAAAGGGGCTAATATCCAGAATCTACAAGGAACTTAAACAAATTTACAAGAAAAAAACAAACAACCCCATCAAAAAGTAGGTGAAGGATATGAACAAACACTTCTCAAAAGAAGGCATTTATGCAGCAAAAAAAAACATGAAAAAAAGCTCATCATCACTGGGTATTAGAGAAATGCAAATCAAAACCACAATGAGATACTATCTCATGGAGCCAGTTAGAATGTCGATCATTGAAAAGTCAGGAAACAACAGATGCTGGTGAGGATGTGGAGAAATAAGAATGCTTTTACACTCTTGGTGGGAATGTAAATTAGTTCAATCATTGTGGAAGACAGTGTGATGATTCATGAATGATCTAGAACCAAAAATACCATTTGAACCAGCAATCTCATTACTTGGTATTTACCCAAAGAATTATAAATCATTTTACTAGAAAGACGCATGCACATGTATATTTATTGCAGTACTACTTACAATAGCAAAGACTAAAAAAAAAACAAATAATAGACTGGACAAAGAAAATGTGGCACATATGCAGTATGGAATACTGTACAGTCATAAAAAAAGAATGAATTCATGTCCTTTGGAGGGAAATGAATGAGGCTGGAAACCATCATCCTCAGTAAACTAAAACAGGAACAGAAAATCAAACACCATATGTTCTCACTTGTAAGTGAGAGTTTAACAATGAGAACACATGGACACAGGGAGGGGAGCATCACACACCAGGGCAAGTAGGGGTCGGAGGAAAGGGGAGGGAGAGCATTAGGACAAATACCTAATGTATGTGTGGCTTAAAACCTAGATGACAGGTTGATAGGTGCAGCAAACTATCATGGCACTTGAATATCCATGTAAAAAACCTGCACATTCAGCACATATATCCCAGAACTTAAAGTAAAATTAAAAAGAGGAAAAAAAGCAAAGACTAAACCAAAAAGTAAAAAATAAATAAATAAATAGTCTCCCTTTAGAATATATAGCAGATTTAATGAGATAGGACATGCTGAAATAATAGGCAGCAGAGAAAATTAAAATATATATTGAGGTATATTTAAAAGAAAATTATCATACTGTGTTTCCTCAGAAAATTCTGACCCTTTATACAAATAATAAAATGACATGAAAATCAGATAAGGATAATAAATAATGATAAATATTGTTTAACTGCTCTCAGTGTTCTGAGATTGATGATGTAATTTTAATCTATTATTCCAAATTGTTCTATTAAACCTAAAGGTAAGACATACATAAAAGTAAATGTTCACATACCACTGTACCAGGCAACAGAGGAGTGTCACATGTATCTTAATAATAGTAGTCATCAGAATTAACATTGATTAGAATAAATTTAAAAGTTATCTTGAAATCTAATTTTTCTTACTATTTTTTCAGAAGAACTGAAAAATGCAGAAGATGAAAAATGCATTAATTAAAGGAGATAGGCATGGGATCACAAATGTTAAATATATGTTCAAACAGGATAATATAAGAGCTAGAATAAATATAATTTATCAAATAATAAACATGGCATTTACTCTAGGATCTCTACCTCTGTTTTACAAAATAAACTCTTATTTGTCAAGAAAATGAACAAGCTGAAAAATGAGTAATGATATCCAATTGCTTAAGCATGAGATATAAAGAAATATAAGCCATAGACCTACTCTCACTTTCTCAAGGGGAAATGTAAATAAAAGAATGATCATAATTTACCACTTGGTAGTATGTAGTTCTAGTTCATTCACTTTCTTCCCTTACAAACCCTAGTAATGCAAGTACTACTGTCCTTACATATGCAAAAACATTTCCAGTCGTGTAAGGCTAGAGGATAAATTGCTAGGCCAAAGGTGTGTACATTTTCATATTCACTTCAATATTCACCGAATATTCCCAAATTACTCATGAAATTATCAAACCAATTTGACTCACAAAAATAACAATCTCCTTAATGTATACTAAGGGACTTATAAAATTATTTTCCTCATAGTCTTTCTCAATTGGGAATTTTTATCTGAATCACAAAACATGGAGAATGAATTGAGTCATTGTCTTCTCAATTCTCCCAAGGGTGGAACATAACCAGTACCATCCTAAATCAATTGGACAGAGTATATAATTCATTACATATGTAAAACACCTTAAGGGATTATGTCTTAATAAACTCCTGAATCCTGGTGGAGAAAAGCTGTATCAGTAGGAGAAATAATATCCTATTGAAAAACTAATTTGTATTTTACTGATTAGGAATGAGGTCCACTTCTTGTCACTGTTCTGTATATGATATGTTTTCAATAAACACTAATTATTTATAATTCCAGAGAATCCCTTTACTATCAATCTTATTTCACTCCAACCTGCTCTACTTCTTATTTTTTATATGATGATTTAACCTTCTAAAACACTATGTATTTATCAGTACACTTCTTATTGCTTATCTCTCTCTGTTAGATGTAAGCTTACATTGGCAGTGATCTTGTATGTTTGTTCACTGGTGTTTTTAAAATACCCTTTAGATGCTTTTATACAATCTAGATATTAATGCTTTTTGGTTTTCAACATTGCAAATATCCCTTGATACTCTGTATGGCTGCTTCTTTATTATTATTATTATCATTATTCTTTTTGAGACAGAATCTCTCTGTGTCACCTAGGCTAGAGTGCAGTCGTGTAATCCTGGTTGTTTTATTTTTTGTATAGGTGGTGGTATCACTGTGTTGCCCAGGCTGGTCTCAGACTCACAGGCTTAAAAGTCCTCCTACCTAGGTCCCACAGAGTCGTGGTATCATAGGCATTAGCCACCACACCTGGCTTGGCTGCTTATTATAGTATTATGTCACATACAACCTTCTACGTATTCTAAAGGTCTTACAGTTCAATGTATAGTTTATCCCAAGAACCAGCATACTGAAAAAAATATGCTTATGCAGCTATTATTTATTCTTTAAATTTATAGTGTCTCACATTAATATAGCTGATCAAATATTAAGTTAGTATTATTTCTTTTGTAAAAATTTTATTGAGGTAAAATAAAATTACTCTTTTAACGTGAGCAAATCAATGACATTGGTATATGAGCAACGCTGGAAAACCACTGATCTATCTAGTTCCAAAACATTTCACTCCTCCAAAAGAAACCAACCACATACCTATCTATACTAAGCAGTCCATTACTTCTTCCCTCTCCTCAGCCCCTGAAAACCACTAATCTGATATTTTAGATTTATCTATCTGAACCTTTCATATAAAATGGAATCAAACAACATGTTACCATTTGTGTCTGCCTTCTTTCACTTATACAATTGTTAAGGTGTAAATCATTGCAGTATCCACCAATATATCCTTCCTTTTTATAGCTGAATAATATTTATTGCAGTAATATACCACCAATTGGTTACGTATTCATCTGTCGATAGTCACTGGGTTGTTTTCATTTCTTGACTATTGTAATTAGTACTTCTATAACCATGCATTCACATGTATTTGCTTGAGTATTTGCTTTCAGTAATTGGGGGCTTATATCTAAGACTGGAATATCTAGGTTTAATTACAATAGTATGGTTAATGTTTTCCAAAACCACCAAACAATTTAAGTTCCCACCAGCAAAATACAAGGGTTTGATTTTCTCTATATCTTTAACAACATTTGCTTCTTTAAAAAAATTATCATAGCCATTATTGAGGGTGTGAAGTGGTTTCCCATTGACTTTTGGTTAGCTTTTTTATCATAATGATATGAAAATTTTCTTGTGTTGGTTATTTGTAAATATTTTGAAAGAAATATTTATTCAAATTATTTGCTTAATTTTAATTGAGTTACTTGTCTATTTTGATGAGATGTAAAAGTTATTCATATATTCTAGATACTAGATGATTATCAGATATATGATTTGCAAATAATTTATGCCACTCTATAGATTGATATTTTCTCACTTTCTTAATAATGTTTTGTGAGTCCTACATTTTTTATTTTGATTAAGTCTCATTTAACTCTAATATATTTTCCAGCTTTTACTCAGCCATTGGTGTCATATCTAAAAATCTATTGCCAATCCATTGTCAGGAAATACTGCGCTATGTTTTATTCTAAGATTTTTGTAGTTTTAGTTCATACTTAGGTCACAGATTCATTTTGAGTTAATTTTTGTATACGGTGTGAGGTAGAAATACAACATCATTCTTTGCATATGGATTTCTAGTTGCACTAGCACCATTTGTTAAACAGACTATTTCTAATGCATGGTCTTGGCACACTTGTGAAAAATCAGCTGGTTACCAATGTAACTTTTTTCTGGACTTATCAGTTCTATTCCATTAGTCTACAAATATCTTTCTGCTAGTCTGACACTCTTTTGATTACTGTAGATCTGTAGCAAATGTTGAAATAAGCTAGTGTGAGACTTCCAACATTTTCTTTTGTTTTGCCTATTAAGATCATTTCCAATTTTATAAAAATTTGAATTTCTGCTTTTCCATTTCTGCATAAATGTCCACTAGAATTTTGATAGAGATTGCAGTGAATTTGTAAGTTACTTTGGGTAATATTTTCACCTTAATATTAAATTTTCTAATTAATAAATTCATGAAATATTTTCATTTGTTTAGGTCTTCTTTAATTTCTTTCAGTAACACTGAATTTTCAGCATACAAGTCTTTCCTTCCTTGATTTAATTTTGGCCAAGATATGTTCTTTTATATGCTAATTGTTAGAGGAATTGATTTGTTAATAATCTTTTCAGAATGTTTACTGCTGTTGTAGAGGAAGAAAATATTTGTGCCTCTTGATATGCAACATTCAGGGATGTATTAGCTCTGACAGGTTTCTGTGGATAAGATTTTCTATAGCTAGGATCGGATCATGTCCTTTGCGATAAGAGTGTTTTCTTCTTTTTCAATTTGAATTTCTTTATTTATATTTCTTACTTAATTATTTTGGGTAAAATTTCAAGTGAAACATTGAGCAAAAGTATTACAAGTGAATACCCTTGTCTTATCCCTGCTACTGGGGGATATTTAAGTCTTTTGACATTGAATATAATGTAAGCAGTGGGATTATGTAATTGTTCTTTATTCTGTTAAGGAAGTCTTCTGTTCCTAATTTTCTGAGTGATTTTATCAAAAAAGAGTATTCTACTCTGTAAAATGCTTTTTTTGTATGTTAATTGAAATAATCACATGACACTTTTCTCTCATTATTTTATTAAGGTGACGAGTCTGACACTGATTATCATATGTTTAACCACCTTTTTATTCCTGGGATAAATCTTACTTGGTTATGGTGTATAATGCTTTAATACACAATTGTATCCAGTTTGGTCATGCTTTGTTGAGAAGTTTTGCACTTTTATTTATTTATCCTTTTTCTGTTATGTGTTTTTCTGGCTTTGGCATCTAGGTAACACTAGCCTGATTGAATTAAGTCATGTTTTCTCTTCTTCATTTTTGGCAGAGTTTGAAAGGGATTGGTGTGAATACTTTTTAATGTTTGGTAAAATTCACCAGTGAAGTCACTGTCTTAGGTTTTTCTCTATTATATTTTAGTTTCTGCAGTTTCCTCAGCGGTAGTCAATGTCAGTGATGCCTGAAAATGTTTCAGTGGCCTAGCATGCCAGAGGTTGTACAGCTGCTCTGCCATGTCACTTGAAGACTGTTGACTGCGGGCAGGGTTGGTGGGCTGGTATCTCTGACCCTGCACTACTATACCCACTTGAAACTAAAGCCAATACACCTACCACAACTAACTTCAAAAGACACATATGTAGGTGGGAAAGTTTTCCTATGATATCCACTCTATAAAATTAGAAGAGTCAACCATTCTTTCAGATGCATGTATGTCAATACTGAGATACAAGAAATTAAGAAGAAAGAAAATACGATGCCACCAAAAACTACCCCACAATAGTTCTCCAGTAATTGTCCCCAAAGAAATTGAAATTTATAAATTACCTGAAAATGATTTTAAGAACACTCAGTGAGACACAAGACAATACTGACAGACAACAATTCATCAATTCACTGATAAACAATCAATTCATGATGTAAGTTAGGATTTCCATAAAGAGATAGATATTATTTTAAAAAAGCAAATAGAAATCCTGGAGCTGAATCCAAGACTACAATGAGTGAAATAAAATATATATCATTGAGAGATTTTTTTTTTTTTTTGAGATTGAGTCTTGCTTTGTCACCCAGGCTGGAGTGCAGTGGCATGACCTCAGCTCACTACAACCTCTGCCTCCCAGATTCAAGTGATTCTCTTGCCTCAGCCTCCTGAGTTGCTGGGATTTCAGGCATACACCACCATGCCTGTATAGTTTTTATATTTTTAGTAGAGACAGGGTTTTACCATGTTGATCAAGCTGGTCTCAAACTCCTGACCTCATGATCTGCCTGCCTTTGCCTATCAAAGTGCTGATATCACAGGTGTGAGCCAACATTTCTGGCCTAATTGAGAGCTTTAACAGCACACTGTTAAAGTAGAAGAAATAATTCTTGAACTAAAGACAGGTCTTTTGAAATAACCAAGTCAGAGGAAAAAATGTAGAATGAAGAAAACCCATGAGATCTATGGGACACCATTTTCTATGTCATTCTTCAGCTCTTATCCACCTGAGAATCAAACTGAAAAGCAGTTTGATTCTCAGGTGGATAAGAGCTGAAGAATGACATAGAAAATTGTACAAAAATAATTGGTGAAAACTTCTCATGTCTTGGGAGACATATAAACATTCAGACCCCTGATGCTTAAAAGACACCAATTTTATTAAACCCAAAAAGGCTCTCTTCAGGGAACTTTATCATCAAACTGTCAAAAGTCAAAGACAAAGAGACAATTTAAAAAGCAGCAACAGAAAAGCATAAGTCACATATAAGGAGATCTCTATTTGGAGATTATCATCAGATTTTTCAGCAAAAAACTTGCAAGTCAAGAGAGTGAGATAATATTTACAAATATTGTGTAATAAACTACCAGGAATATTATACCCATCATAACTATCCTTCAAACATTAAGAAGAAATAATATATTTCTTAGAAAAACAAAAGCTGAGGAAATTCATCACCACTATACTAGCCTTACAAGACATTCTTAAAGGAATGCTTCAACTGGAAGTTAAAAAAAAAGTCAATAACTATTGTAAAATCACAGGAACATATAAAACTCACAAACAGATGTAATCTTATAATCAGATTTGGAATCCACCTTTACTATAATGATAGTATGTAATCTTTCAGGTCTCTAATGTGAAGGTCAAAATGATCAACAATAATCATACCTACAATAAGTTGCTAAAGAGTACAGAATGTAAAAACATGTAAATTAAGGCAACAAAATTATAAATTATGAGGAAGAGAGTAACAGTTTGAAATGTTTGTGAACAAAATTAAGTTGTTATCAGTTTATTACAGAATTTTGTAAATAAAAGTTTTTTATATGAGTCCCAGAGTAAAAAGATTAAAGAAAAAAATCAGAGAAGAAAAACATTACAGTAGATACAGATATGAGAAAGAGAAATAAACCAAAGCTTATCACTAGAGAAAATTATGGAACCACAAATGTAAATGAGAGAAAGAAAAAAAATCTAAAAAAATAACAGCAGAAAACAATAAAAGGGTTGAAGCAGTTAAGTCCCTCTCTATCAGTAATAACATCAAATATAAATGGAATAAATTCTCTAATCAAAAGACATAGAGTTGCTGAATCTATTAACAATAAAAAAAGACTGAATTCTATGCTGTCTACATGCTTATGTTAGACTTACTTTACATGCAAAAACATACATAAAATGAAAGTAAAGTGATAAAAAATGATACTGCATGCAAATGAGTATCAAAAAAGAGCAGGAGTAGCTACACTTTCTGTATCAGTTCATTTTCATGCTACATAGAACTACCTGGTACTGGGTAATTTATGAAGAAAATAGTTTCAATTGACTCACAGTTCCACAGGCTTAACAAAAAGCATGGCTAGGAAGCCTAAGAAAACTTACAATAATGGCAAAAGACCAAGGGGGAAGCAAGCATATCTTACCACTCTGGAAAAGGAGAGGCAGTGAGAGAGCAAAAGGGGAAGTGCCACATACTTTCAAACAACCAGATCTTGTGAGAACTCACTTACTGTTATGAGAACAGCCAAGGGCAAGTCAGGACCCATGATCTGCTCACCTCCCCTCAGCCCCCTCCCTTGACACAGGGGAATTACCGTTGAATATGAGATTAGGGTGGGAACACAAAGCCAGATGGTATCACTTATGTTGTTTAAAATAAAATTTCAAGTGAAAAACTAAAAAGAGACAAAGGTGGTCATTATAGAGTGATAAAATGGTCAATTCAGCAAGAAAACGTAGTAAGTGTAAATGTATATGCACCCAACACTGGAAAACCCACATACATATAAAGGATTTTATTAGATATTAAAAAATTAATAAAATATAATAGTGGGATCCTTTATCACTTCACTTTAAGTAACACATAAATCATCTACAGAGAAAATCAACAAAGAATCATCTGATTTTAAATGCACTCTAGATTAAATTGACATAATAAAAATATTTACAGAATATTCTACCCAATATTCTGGGTAGAGTACACATACCTACAGAATACTCATCCTCATCAGCACATGCATCTTTATCCAGATTATATGGTAAGCCACAAAATAAGTCTTAATACATTTTTAAAAACCATATCAAGTATCTTTTCTTACCACAGTAATATAAATTAGAAATCAATAACAGAAAGAACCTTAAAAATTACACAAATGCATGGGAAGTAAACAATATACTCCTGAACAATTAATAGGTCAGTGAACAAATTAAAGAAAAAAATTTGTTTAAGTTCTTGAGACAAATAAAAATTAATCATACCTACCATCGACATAAAAGTAAGAGTAAGTATGGGATAAGTAAAAAGTAAAAACAGTTTTAAGAGAAAAGTTTATAGTGACACATGCCTACATCAAAATATTAGAAAGATCTCAAATAAACAACCAAATTTTGTCCCTTAAAGAACCAGAAAAACAAGAATGAAAAAAACAAAAATTATAGGAAGAAATAAATACCAGAGCAGAAATAAATGAGAGATAAGCAGAAATAAATGAGAGAAATAAATGAGAGATCCACGAGATCAACAAAATGAAAAGCTTATTTTTTGAGAAGATAAAGAAAATTGACAAGCCTTTAGTTAGGTTAAATAAAGAAAAAAAGAGAAGATTCAGATATATAAAATCATACATAAAAATGAGAAATTACAAATCATACAACAGAAATACAAAGAAGCATATGATATTATTGTGAACAACTTTAAACCAACAAATTGGAAAACCTAGAGAAAATGGAAAATTTCCTGGGCACACAAAATCTATCAACATTTTGTCATAGAGAAGTAGAAAATCTGAACAGATCAATAATTAGTAATTAGATTGGCTTCACAGCTGAATTCTATTAAACCTTTAAAAAAGAACTAATACCAATGCTTTGCAAATGATTCCAAAAACAAAACAAAACAAAAAAAAGGAATTCTTCCATACTCATTCAATGAGATCACCATTACCTTAAAACAAAATCAGAGAATACACACAATAAAGAAAACTATAGGCAATACCTCTGATGAATATAGATGCAAAACTTCTCAACAAAATTCTACCAAACCAAGCTCAATGGCAAATTTTTAAAATATGTATTTACCATGATCAAATGAGATTCACCCCTAGAGATGCAAAGATGTTTCAACATATGGAAATCAGTAAATGTGATACAGCACATTACAGATTCAAGGATAAAAACCATATGATCAGTTTAATAGGTATAGAACAATATCTGATAAAACTCGACTTCCCTTCACTATAAAATCTCTCAACAAATTAGGTTTGAAGGAATGCATCTCAATACAATAATGGCCATATATGGCAATTCTAATGTCACCAGAATAAGAAAATACTGAAAGCTTCTCCCCTATGATTGGGAACAAGAAAAGGATGCCCACTCTTACTACTTTTATTCAGTATAGTATTAGGAGTGCTAAACAAAGCAATTAGGCCACAAAAACAAATATACACCATTCAAATCAGAAAGATGAATGTCAAATTGTCCCGGTTTGCAGACTACATGATTATATACAGAAAATCCAGACTCCACCAAAAAATTGTTAGAACTAATAAATAAATTCAATAAAGCTAGAGGATATAAAATTACCAAATACAATCAATCATGTTTCTATTGTCAAAAGTGAATGTCCTTTAAAGAATTAAGAAAGCAGTCTTATTTACAATAGCTGCCAAAAATTAAAATGCCTAAAAATAAATGTAACCAAGGGGAAAAAGATCTCTACAATAAAAAATATATAGGAGATGGGGGATGGAGGTAGCAAACCACCATGGCATGTGTATACCTATGTACGAATCCTGCAAGATCTGCACATGTACCCCAAAACTTAAAGTAAAATTATAAATAAAAAATACAAAACATTAATAAAGGAAATTGAGGAGGACATGAATAAATAAATATGTGCCATGTTCATTAATTAGAAAAACTACAATTGTTAAAATGTCCATCCACTGAAAGCAATCTACAGATTCAATGCAATTCCTATCAAAATGTCAATGACATTCTCACAGGAAAAAAAGAATTCTAAAATTTTCATGAAACCACAAAATACCATAAATAATAAAAGGAATCCTGAAAACAAAAGCAAAAATGGAAGCAAAATACAAAAGTACAAAGCTGGGGCATCATATTACCTGATTTCAAGATATACTAAAAAACAATACCAGCCCAAGCAGTATGGCATTATCATAAAAATGGACACACAGACCAATGGAACAGAACAGAAAACACAGATATAAATCCATGCACTTACAGCCAACTAATTTTTGACTAAGTTGCCAAGAACAGGCATTAGGGAAAGGACAGTGTCTTCAATAAATGGTGGTAGGTAAACTGGATATATACATACAAAATAATAAAGCTATGCCCTTATCACTCTCATCATATAAAAAATCAACTGAAAATAAAGCAAAAATTTAAATGTAAGACAAAAAAATCTATAGAACCACTAGAAGGAAAAAAGCTTTATGACATTCTTCTTGATAAGGATTTTTTGGATAAGAACTCAAAGAAGGCCGGGCATGGTGGCTCACGCCTGTAATCCCAGCACTTTGGGAGGCCGAGGCGGGTGGATCACGAGGTCAAAAGATCGAGACCATCCTGGTCGAAATGGTGAAACCCCGTCTCTAGTAAAGATACAAAAAATTAGCTGGGCATGGTGGTGCGTGCCTGTAATTCCAGCTACTCAGGAGGCTGAGGCAGGAGAATTGCGGTGAGCCGAGATCGCGCCATTGCACTCCAGCCTGGGTAACAAGAGTGAAACTCCCTCTCAAAAAAAAAAAAAAAAAAAGAATTCAAAGAACAGTCAACAAAAGGAAAAGAGAATAATGAGATCACATCTAAGTAAAAAGCTTCTGCATAACAGAGAAGATAACATAGTGAAGAGATAAACTACTGAATAAGAAAACACTTGCAAACTATAAACCCTAGAAGGGGTTAATATAAAAAATATATTAAACATCAAACAATAGCAAAAATTTTTAAAAATGAAAGCTAAATAATTTTTCTAAAGATGAGCAAAAGACACGAATAGACATTTCTCAAAGGAAGATGAACAAATATTCAACATGTATATAAAAAACGTTCAACATTACTAATCATCAGAACAAAGCAAATCAATACTACAATGAGGTATCACCTCTACCCAAACTGAATGGCTATTATCAACTAAAAATACAACAAAAGCTGATATGGATGTGAAGAAATGAGATCACTTATGCACAGTTGATAAGAATATAAAATTAGAAGAGCCATTATGGAAAACATCGAAGATCCTCCCAAAATTAAAAATAGAATTAACATATAATTCATTAGTGCTTCTACTGGGATCATACCTAAAGATAAAATTAGTATGTCAAGGAGACACCGGTACTATTTTTATTTTACTGCAGCACTATTCATAGTAGCCAAGATACGGAATCAACCCAAGTATCCATCAATCAATGAATGAACAACGAAAATGTGGTATACTTAAGCAATAGAATATTATTCAGCCATACAGAAAAAAAAAAAAAAACTTTCTCATTAGTATTTCATGTGTTGCTAGACTGAAGGCCTCAAGTGCTTTCTGGTTGTTGGCTGAGACCTTCCTTAATTCCTCATCAGGTGAGCTTCTCCGTGGGGCAACTAGTTTCATCAGAGTAATCAAGTGATAGAGCAAAAGAGGGAGAGAAAGTCAATGCAATGTAAGGCACAGTCTTTGGTAAGTTAATTTTAGAAGTGAAACTCTACCACTTTTGCCATATTTTATGTTAAAAAAATGTCATTATGTGAGCCCACACTAAAGAAGAGGTGATTATAGAAAGTCATGAATACTGCAATACATGATTTGTTGAAACATTGAAAGCTTTTTCAGAAGCTGCCAAACACAGCATGGTATATTTTCAAAGTACCATGTTAGCCATACACAAAGTTTCTCCAAGCTATATTAAGTTTACGTATTAAATAAACTAGTATTGAGATTTTCATCAGAGGGTGCATTACCTATATGCAAGTATTGCATTAGGTTTTTGCACAATATGACAAAGATTACTATAAAATTTTAATGTATGATAAAATAATTCCTTTGGTAATATTACCAGATCAAATTATATTATTATAAAATAGATTAATAGATACAGAAGCAATTACACAGCATTCCTCAACAATAAAACATTCTCTATGAACTTGAGTTGTGTAGAGTAAGTGTTTTCATTATCCAGACAGCCAAATGAGGTCCAAATATCAAAAATATACAACTTCCACGTCTAAGTGTCCTTAAAGAATGTTTATTGTCTAGGGATTCCTTTACATTTTATTAGTTTAACTTATCTTGCAGAATACATGAACACCAAATTATGTATTCTGATGAAGTGTTGGACGGATTCAAATTCTGTATATTAAAAATCAAGCAATTTGTGGCAAACATATGAAACATCTACCAAGAAAAAAGAGTTTCTTTATTGAAAAAAGTGCTCCTTTGAGAGTATGACACAATTAACTATATTGATTAGGTTTTTCTCTCAAAAAAAATTATTTTAATTAACATTTTATTATTAAAATAAATTATATTTATGACATAAAAGTTTTAAAAGTTCAGTTGTGTAGGAAGTTAAAACTTATCGCTTTATTCCAACTTCATTTCTCATTCTCCAGAGACAAGTAATACTTATGGTATGTGATTCCCTTCATTTTCTATGCCAAATCTATTTATTTATATGGGTTTGTATGTGGAACTGGACGCATAATTTTTCTCCATAAATAGGGTCATGATTTAATACTACTCAGACATATTTGATTTCTGTTAATGATGTTTTGAATATATTACCTTTCACTTGTATGTGTGCATATATATAGTCTCTATTCTATACATTCCATTCCATTCCTTCAGTGTACTTTACATATTTAAGTAGTTTCATAAGCATCAGTAATTGTTTTCCATTAATGCATGAATGCTGTGATGAATATACCTTCATATACTCACTTGCTCTTTTGTGAGAAGTGCCAGGTGAATCTTTAAAATTAGATAGACACTTCCAAGTAGGCTTAAAATTTTTTGTGTCAGATTGTATTCCTATTCACTTCTTTGAGAGCATGTGTTTTCTTACACTTTGACAACATAGTATACTGTTCATTTGTCACATAAAAGTTATCATCTTACTGTTTTCATTTTCATTGTTTTAATAAGATCACACATTAATGTGTTTGTTTTCATTTATATTTTGTTCCTTGTGATGCGTAAGTTTAACCATATTTTTCTCATTTTAATGTATTTTCTGCATAATAGGAACTATGCCTGTGTTGACATGTGCTGCAAATTTCTCTAGCTGCTTATTTATATTTTGGCTTTTGTTTTAACAGGGTATACCTATCTATCTATCCACCAATGTAGCAATATGGTCTTGTTTTGTTTTGTGGATTTTATGGAAGGCTTAAATAGAAATATTTCCATGTGTATTATTGTTTTTAAGTGACATATTTATAGTATTATTCTTCTATTTAGAGTTCTCGTGTTTAGCTTTTATTTAAGTGAAGAGTTTATTTAACTTCAACATTTTCCACTCAATTATACAACAATATTTTTATTACCAAATTGTCTATTTCTGGAATAAATTTCATTCTTTTCTCGCTAATTTGAAATGTTACTATTAACTTCTAGATAAGTTCTAAAAATATATATTTCTCTAAAGAATTATGTTCCTCTTTATCTATCTTATAGGAACTCTTTAAATGGTAATATATGTTATAACATATAAATTTTGGCAACTATTTTTTTCAAGTTGTTCCTTTTCAAAATTTTCATTAGTATTTGTACATTTTTTTAAAGTTCCCTAAATTCTGTTGACATTATGGTTGAGATCTCATCAGTTTAATAAATAAATTTAATGAAAATACGTAGGTATAATTAAGATATATATATTATATAATCAAATTATATATGTAGATATAAACAACCTATATATAAGTGATATATATTTGTTTGTATGTATCTGTATATGTATATTTGAGATAATAGTCAAATAATTCAGCATAATAAAGTATATAAAGTAGCATTTAGTGTATTCAGGATATTGTAGAGTAATCACCTCTGTATAGTTGCAAAACATGTTCATCACCCAAAGGGAAACTGTTGGTAAAGACAGCAAGGTAGTTTGTTGCCCTTTGCATAGCAATCAAAGAGTGGACTTGGGGCTGGAGGATGCCCTTACAATTAAATAAAAAGACCTTCCTTACTGTGTGTGCTGGATGTAACTGTCTACTTGGAAATGCTTTTCCTTCTTTTGGATTTGATGAGCAAGTTTGTTCTACTTAAGTGTGTAAATTACAAATGGCCAACCCCATTGCTTTATCTGTTCCTGTTGGGTTGCTGGTCGGGAGTAGGGTCCTTCATCTGCAACACAAAAGATGTGTACGCAGACCATCTCCTTGCATCAGCTGCAAGGTGAGGTCTGCTGGCCATGGAGACTGAGGTTCATTTTTGAAGCCGATCTTTGTTTTTCTATCTAAGTAAAAGTGTTCCATCCAGTGCCTGTGTGAGCCATATCTTTCTTGGTGATGCCAACATCTGCAAACCATGCACTGGGTTAATATCATGGGACTGTCACTCCTGTTGGAGGGCAGCAGGTCTCACTTCTGTGTTCTCTCTCTCTTATAAACATAAAGACATATACACACACACAGATGAACACATATATATGCATGTATATCATATAATTATTAAATAGGTTTTTGAGGTAACAGATAACATTAAATGAACAATTTTAAAGCTACAATTCAGTGGCATTAGTGCATCTACTATGTTGTGGAACCATCGGCCTTCATCTAGTTACAAAATAGTTTTTTCCCTAAAAGAAATACTGTATCCATTCAGCTGTCACTCATCCAGCTGTCCTCTTTCATCAGCCCCTGGAAACCACTAATCTGCTTTCTGTGTTTATAAATTTGCATATTTAGAACATTTCATATACCTGGAATCATACACTGTACACCTTTCATGTCTGGCTTGTTTCACTGAGCATAACGTTTCTGAGGCTCATCCGTGTTGTAGCATGCAGCAATATTTCACTTGTTTTTATGGCTGAATAATATTCTATTTATTAATACATTGTTTTCTTTATTCATTTTTCAGTTGATGGCTACTGAGGTTTTTGTCCACCTTTTGACAACTGTCTATAGTACTGTTATGAATACTTGTGCACAAGTTTTGTATGAATACCTGCTTTCAATTTTTTGTAATATATATATCTAAAAAGAAAATTACTGAGAATTCCGTGTAATTTTTTCAGGAACCACCAAACAGTGCTCCATACTGGCTAGTGGTTCACTGAGGAATTTGACATTCCCTCCAGCAATGTATGCAGGTTTCAGTTCCTCCACATACTTGTTAATACTTTTTTGTTTGTTTGTGTGGGGTTTTTTTTGGTTTTGTTTTGTTTTGTTTTGTTTTGTTTGAGACAGAGTCTCACTCTGCCACCCAGGCTGAAGTGCAACAGTGGGAACTCAGCTCACTGCAGCCTCCACCTCCCAGGTTCAAGTGACTCCCCTGCCTCAGCCTCCCAAGTAGCTGGAATTATAGATGCATACTACCATGCCCAGCTAATTTTTGTATCTCTAGCAGAGACAGGGTTTTGCTTTGTTGGGAAAGCTGGTCTCGAACTTCTGACCTCAATCTGTCCACCAGCCTTGGCCTGCCCAGTGCTGGGATTATAGGCGTGAGCCACCACACTCTACCTATGTTTTTGTTTTTAAATTACAATTATACTATTGCATGTGAAGTGTTATTGTGCTTTTGATTTACATTTTTTTTAAGGACTAACCAACAATGTTGACTTTGTTTTTGAATGCCTGTTGGCCATTTGTATGCCTTTTTGAGGTCTTCTGCCAATTGTTTTAATTGAGTTACTTGTCTTTTTGTTGTTGAAACCTATGAGTCTTTTACATATTTTGGATACTAGATTCCTTTCATATATAAGATTTATAAACATTTTCTCATTGTGTAAGTTTCTTTACCTTTCTTGATACTGTCTTTTGATGTTCTATTTTTAATTTTTATGAAATCTAATTTGTCTATATTTTTCCTTGTTGCTTCTTCTTGTGAAGTCATTGCCAAATCCAGTGCCATAAATCCATTTCTCCATGTTTTCTTCTATGAGTTTTACATTTTAACATGTGTATTTTGATCTTTGATTTATGTGAGTTAATTTTGTATATGTTGTAATGTAAGGGTCCAATTTCAGTCCTTTGCATATAGATATTCAGTTGCATTAGAACGACTTGGTGAAGAGATTCTTATTCTTTGTGTCCTTTTTATAGATTTAGGGGATACAAGAGCAGTTTTATCATATAAAAATTAAGAGACTGTTTTTTCCCCCATTGAAAATCTTGCCAGTCATCAAAATATTGAGTAATTTTTATTTTATTTTATAGGCTTGTTTTTAATGGACACATAAACATTTTATATATTTATAATGTACAATATTTTGTTTTAAAATATGTGTGCATTTTGGAATGATTAACAAGGTAATTAACATAAGCATTACAGCTATCTTGATGTAATCACACACATCATTTTTTTGTGGTGTAAAAACTTAAAATGCGCATATATATTCTCCAGCTGGTGATATATTTCTACATATATAGCCAGTAGTGTGATTGCTGTTTCATATAATAGATCTATTTTTCATTTTTGGGAGGAATATCCATACTATTTTTAATAATTATTATACTAATTTACATTCTTATCAACAGAATACAGAGTTTCATGTTCTCCACATCCTTTCCAACACTTGTTAGCTTCGTCTTTTTGATAATAGCCAGTGTAACAAGTGTGAAGTGGCATCTCATTACGGTTTCAATTTGCCTTTTTCTGATGATTAGAAATGTTCAGAACTTTTTCATATACCTGTTGTCTATTTATATGTCTTCTTCTGAGAGATGCCTATATTTTAATGTTTTGAATATTCTTTTGTCTACTGAATATTTTTGACATATTTCAAATAATATTTGCATATTTATTTTTATATTTACTGATAGAATTTATTATGGTCTTTACTATTTTTAAAATAAGTGACCATTACTGTTTTAAAATGCAGAAGTATTTATTCATCTATACTTACTCAGTGACCACATGAAATTTATTTTGGGTTCTAGTGTTTGTTTTTCTTTTCAAAATTTTACATGTGCAAAATGATGTCATGAATTAGCAATATTTGGGTTCCTATTTTCTAATATTTATACCATGGAAATGGTATTAAGTAGCAGATATGTGATCCATTCACTTCCTTTACTGAGAAGATGCTCTCAGGTCATCTACACAAAATTCATAGAAACATTTTGCCTGCAGTCATCCAGTAAAATGATCAAGTGTTCATATCAGCATTATTCACAGAAAAACAGGTGAAAACAATGCAAATGACCATCAACAGATGACACAATAAATAAAATGTAGTATATACATACAATGGAGTATTATTCAGTCTTTTTAAAAAATGAATGAATTCTGACAGATGTTATGACTGGATGAATCTTGAAGACATTATGCTAAATGAAATATTGTATGAGTAAAACTCTGTGAGATACCTAAGAGAAGTGAAATTCATTAAGACAGAAAATAGAGTGAAGATTTACAAGATGAGAAAGAAAGTGGAAATGGGAAGTTATTGTTTAATACGTAAAATGTTTTAGTTTGGGAATATTAACAAAACGTTTTGGAGATAAATGGTTGTAATGCGAATAAACTGAACTATATATTTATATGTAAACCCATGTGAATGAAATGAACTATACATTTAAAAATTGTTAACCTGGTAAATTTTGTGTTCTATATATGTGACCCAAATTAAAATATATATATAACATTATCTTCCAGAGTGAAAGCAGTACTCTCATATTTTGCATACTTCCAAAAAAAAAAAAGAAGAAAAAGAACAAAAGTCATCCTCCAGTTTCTCTAAAACTTGCTTTCAGAACCTGAGGCCAACCATGTCATTACCGTAGACGTACACAGTTCTCAAATACAAGGATATTTCCATAACCCTGTGACAATTTACATGCAGAAAGACTCCAGTGAATGCAAGAGAATACTTCAGACCTAAGGACTGTATCATTGTTTCACTTGAAGCAGAAGCAGCCAAAATGGCTGCATCAATCCTGACATACTGAATATGGAGTTTGTCTTGCTTCAACAAGAGAGAAGGAGATCCAGAGGATTGACTGGGACATTTCTGGTTGGGAATGTTAAATGTGGGACCATCCCTGTGGACAACACAACTGATGCATAAGGCACAATATTCCACAATGTAGACAAACCTGCTCTCTGCTGAAGCCACTAACGTGTATACCAGTTTTACTCATGAAATCTTCTTTGACCTAGCTAATTCTAGATTAAATACTTCTACTTTTGAAACTGTTTACGAACTTCATTTCCTCAAGAAGACAAAATAAAAAACAACTCTAAAATTCAAGTTATTTGATTTGGCTGCACACAAGAGCAGTTTTGTCTCCTAATTGTTTAACCACATCCCTCCATAGCTTCAGAATATTATGCGTCACATTTTGAATTATTTTTCATGTAGAACTCAACAAAATATAGAATAATTTTTAGTATGTAATTGACAATAGCACTTGCTAAGTTTGCAGTTTGTAGGCTATGTTTACTTTTGTAGCTAATTTTCACATAACCTGAGAAAAATACTATCAATGAATAAGATGAGAATGAAGGCTGCGGAACAACAGAGCTTTTGTACTCTGTGATCAAAAATCAAAATACTTCCTTGCTAAGACAGCTGTCCAGGTATGATATAGAGCAAATTGCTGCTGTCTTCCCAGTAGACAGTTTGTCACAGTTTAACCTATTTCTCCAAATATACTAAATGCATATAAAATGTGAACGTGGGTGAATTTTAATTAAAGAAAGTGTAAATGGAAAGTAGAAAGATTTGAGGGAGATGGATTTGGAGATAATTTGAGTTGATGATATTACAAATAATAATAATAATACCTTCCAGAGGTGTACAAAAGATGTGTATGTAATGTCTTATGGCTATATTTGGGGATGAAACATACTCAATTAACAGTATCTTCTACTTTTCCTATAGTGCACAACTTTCTTCAGTGTCAAATGCTAAAGCTATGCACAGTAGCTTGATTGGCACTTTTCTCATCTGGCCTTTTATGTATATTCTATTAATATTTAAAACGTAATTTTGTCAATAATTTCATGTTGTGATTAGCTTTGAAGAAAGATGAAAAAGTGATGGGTCTTATATATGGGGGGAGGGTTGCCTACTGGTATAAGGTACTAATCTCCAAAGCTAAGTACCAAGTGTATTACATTTATAAAAGTTTTAAAATTGCAGGAATTTGTAGTATATATTTTAAAATCAAGTTTCTTCTGTTAGTTTATTTAGTAGTCAAATCTTTAAAGGTAAATTGAATCCACAATGATGAAACAGGTAATTCCATTATACACAGAACAGAAAAAATAAGAAATTCTTCTACTTTATTTTTATGTATTATATTAACTTTATATCCCAACAAGATAAAGAGAGTAGGAAAAAAAAAAGAAAAATGCAGGCAAAGAAACTTAATGAACTTAGTTGCAAAAATAATTGTGTCAGAGCAAATATAGAAAATATTTGATATTATTTGAAAAATGGTACATAATAGTCAAGGAAGATGTATGTCAGAAATAAATTTTTTTTTGCTAAACTTTAGAAAATGTGGTAGCTTAATTCACCACATTATTTTCAAAAATTGAAATAATACGGTCAACTCAAAAGATGCAGAAATATATGTGATGGAATTCAACACTGGGTCATAATAAAATTACATGAAATTAACAGGAGCATTGCACTTTCTTAGTTTCATGGAGGATAGCTATTTAAGTAAACAGCCATATGACGGAGTATATAATTAGTGAACTATTAGATGCATTCCAATTAAATTTAGAAACAAACAAGGAAGATTGTCCTTAATGAATAATTCTATATAGTCAACACTGTTTATAAAAATTTTGCAAGTACAAAAAGATGATAAGTAAAGTGCAAAGGTGCCTACGAACTAAAAAGAACACCAATATTATCTGTATTTTACAGTTGAATGGGTGATCTACATAAGTAAAGTAAGCAAACTATAGGCAAAATAGTGTAACCTTTCTAATTATAAGGTCAATATAATAATAATTGATTTTACTCCCTGTTAACGAACAGCAATAGTTAGACAATCTAACTTTGCAATGAAAAATGTATGCAGAAAAACACTAATAGAACACATGCCTGCAGCTTATAAGACCTTTGGAAATATTTTTTGGAAGTTTTAATATTAAACAAAAAATTGAAGGCAAAATTTTCATAGTTGAAAATACTCAAAATCATGATGGCATGCACTCCAAACAAATGAATCTATATATCTACTACAAGTCAAATTAAATGTTCCAAAATACTTTATTAAGGAATTGGATGAATATTAAAATGTATATAGGTGGGCAACGATTCAAAAATCACCAAAAATGTTGGAGAGAAGAAAATCAAGTGGAAGAAATGTCTCTCTTGGTAACATGTTGCTATTTAAAATAAATGTCATCAAAATGGTGTGCTATTAGATTGGGGATAGATAAATACTGTATATATAGCAGGTAAAGGGCTCAGAAACAGATAAACACAAATCTTTCTAAGCTAGCAATTTCTGCAAGAAGGATTTTCTTTTTATCTAGCACCTTTAAATGATACGTCATTTTCAAACTACTTAACTTAGGAGCCAATTTCATGAGACTTCTGGTGGTCAAGGATGCAACCATTTGAGTAGCATAACAATGATAACTGCAGTAGATTGAAATGTATAATATATCTTTGCATTCATGAGTTCATAAGGATATTAAAACAAATTTAGAGTAATCTTTAGCAGTTTCTAGGGTTTATATTTTTTAAAATTATTAATGATAAAAGAAAACTACTTCTCTTTCATTAAAAAATCTTTGCATTAGGATAGTAAAATCATTAAAAGAGAAGCTTTTTAAATTATAGAATTATGCCAGCTGGTGAATAAGGAACAAATATTCAAATTATATTACCACCATTTAAAAATAAACTGATGAAATGGTGGATCTAGTCTTTAATATGGCTGTGAGAATCACACAAAAATACTAGATCACTGGTTATAATGTGCCTCCGATACAAACAAACAATACTTCCAATGACGTAATGCTGCCAAAAAAGAAAAGCTGACCTTGAACTGTATTTCAGTTCTACCAAATGCTTTTAGAAAATACTGAGGATAGTGAGTAATATTAAGTCATGCTACAGCTAAATCAGCCAAAGTCAAAATATGGATAATAAGATATTTTCGAATCCGGATTATGAAAAAGCCTAACCAAGAAACCATGTACAAAAATATTTTTCAACAAATAAATTGGAAACTCCAAGAACAGAATGAGATAAGCCAAATGGTTTTTCAAAGACTTTTATAAAACCTATCAAACAAATGCAAATCTACCATACCAAGATACAGATATGGATTGTATTTAAAGTTATTTTGAAATTTTTATTTAAGAGATAACTGGGAAAATTTCAAAACTGATGAAAGACCTGATGGTATTAAATAACTATTGACAAGTTTGTTGAGATGTGAAAAATTATTATCACTATGCCTGAAAAACACCAACTGATATTCTTTTATAATTGTTTAGTAAAATACTATGAATAAAATGTTAGGGGGGTCTGGGTTTGTTTCAAAATAAACCTGTGTATAAGAGAAAGTGGAAGGGTTATGGATAGAAATTAATGACTATGAATCATTAATTGTGGCCCTACCACAATTGTGGTTGCTTTAGATTTCTAGAATCTGAGTAATATATATTACCTGAAGGTCTTGGGGCTAGCATCCAGTGCCTTGTTTTTTTGTTTTTTTTTTGAGACAGAGTCTTGCTCTGTTGCCCAGGCTGGAGTGCAGTGCCATGATCTTGGCTCACTGCAACCTCCGCCTCCTGGTTTCAAGCAATTCTCTCCCTCAGCCTCCCTAGTAGCTGGCATTACAGGTGCCCGCCACTACGCTTGTCTAATTATTTTGTATTTTTAGTACAGAGGGGATTTTACCATCTTGGCCAGGCAGGTCTTGAAATTCTGACCTCGTGATCCACCCACCTTGGCCTCCCAAAGTGCTGGGATTACAAGAGTGAGGCACCATGCTCAGCCTAGTGCCTTTCAAACTGAATGCTCTCTAGACTTTTAGTTTTGAATACTGTAGCTACTAGGCACATGGGGATATTTAGATTTCAAATTGAGTTTAAAAATTCAGTTCCTAGATAGTATAAGCCACATATAAAGGGCCCATATGTGGCCCTTTATGGCTGCATATGGCTAGTGGCTATTGTAATGGACAGCAGATATATAGAATGTTTATAACATCACAGAAAGTTCTATGGGATAGTATTAGCCTAGGGAATTTCTTTTAATAGTCAATCGCTGGTGAAAATTGATACACGTAAGCTGTTTCGATAAGCTGCCTAGGACATAGCTGTTATATGATAAATATCATGCTGATTTCATGGCTTTTAGTATAAAGAATCACATCTAGCATAAATTTTTTTCTTCTTAAATTAAATGTAAGACTGTATACTGTGAATTTTAATTAATTTTTGTGAATTAATAATCAGAATAATTATCATCCTAATATTACAAACATTTATATGTAACAGGCATAAGTTTATAGAGTTTAGTTAATATATTCATAATTTCATAGCAAACAGTGGTAGGTAAGTTTGGTCTCCAGCACTAGGAAGGTCAAAATTATCTTTTCTATAAATAAGATTAAAATGTGTAAACACTTTATCATAGTGTTTATCATATAATAATCATTTACTAAATGAAAGCTATCATTGTAATTATTATAACATTCAATCTATATGAATTGCTCAACTAATTTTTAAATGAAGCAACATGAGTAGAAAATACATATCAAATGTATTTTATGAGAAACAAGTATATAAATATATCAGCAAGTATAAATAAATACAAGGTACCATTAAATAAACAAAGATCAAGGGATGAGAGAAATAATGAATAATTCAACTAAAATACATAATTAGGAATGCCTGCTAGAGTATAGACAGATGGCATTGCTAGTTTATAGCTACTGGTAGGATGTGATATTGCCATCAGCTTGGTAAAGAATTCTTATATTGTGTATCTTCACAAAGTAAATTTTTTCAAATATTCAGTTCTGAGAAACTTTTTACTTGCATCATATGCTGTTTTCTTTTCCTTTCTTATTTTTATAAGACAATTAAGAAAACATACAATGTCATAGTTCCTGAAATTTTCCAAGAAAGAACTTTAACTATGTTAAAAATGTTCTCTGCAAAAATTTGCTTTGTATCAAGGAAGCTGATTCCCTTGTCAAAGTCTTGGATATAAAATATTTATATTATTAAAAAAGGATACTAAGTGAAATGACAAAAAATATATTTAAACCTCTATTTTAATTAATCTATATTCCATGGCCTGATTTTTAAGGGCAGTAGTAAATTTGTGACCAGTTAAGAAGCAAACAGATTATAGAATATGTCTGGAAAACTGTGTTTGTGTGATTTTAGTTGACCCAGAATGCTAGCACTTATACCATATGAAACAGAGAATTCTCTGCTGTATATTGTCTCTAATGATGGCATTAAAAGTTATTCAAAAGAATGGGAGAACATAGGAGCAGATTTAAATGCTGGAAGGATATAAAATGGTAAAACCTGAAAAAATTAGTATTGTTTACATTTCAAGTGCCCATATTCTTTCTTGGGAATAATATAGTAAAACAAGAATACACAAATTAAATCAAAATAATGCATTCTAAGCATTAAAGAAAGGTTTCTTGTTTTCCTGACAATATTGTACAGCTGAAATTTTAACAAATATACATGAAAACATGTACAAATATTACGATACAAGTAGAATATCATTCTAGTCCTTGCAATGTAAAACCGAGCTTATGTAGACAAATGTGGTTTTATTAGCAGTTATTACTCATAATCACTGATGTAGAAAATGATCATAATTTTATCCACACAATGAGAAAACAGAGAAGATTTTGATTTCAAACTTATGTGAAACATAGAAAAATTTGCAATGTAAAAAATCTATATTAGACACATCTTAAATCATTATAACCTAATTCATATCAAAATAAAAAAATTAGAAAATCAAATTAGTGTATGAAAATACAAATTGAATATACATATTTCACAATACAGTACTAATCTTTCAAACATCTGATATTCCCATTCATAAAATTTTCAGTATATTTTAGAATGTTGATGCAGATCTTTGGGGGAAAACAGATATCAAGGGGGATAAAAAGAACTTGATTTAAAAATAATAGAAGAAGAAAAATACCATGGCTTCTTTTGAATTGGTAAAACTTTAAAAAGATTTGTTTTCTTATTTAATACACTCTCAGTTGATAATTGTGTTGGCATTTGAAACAATATGACTGATTTCTTCTGTCATATCTTGCTTGCATATTTGAATGTTGAGTCTTTTAGCCATAGAGAATCTGTTTCTTATTTAATCTAAAGTGCTGTTATATTTTCTACAATACAGCATGATTTTTAAAATGTATGTATCATTGTAAAATTGAGGTTTTTTTTCCTCTCCTTTTATCTGTGTACTTAATGGGGAAGGCCCTGTTTTGACCTTGTAAACATAATTTCTCTGAAATTCTTTTCTTACTCAAAATATTATTTAGAATTTTATGCTTCATGTTGATGAATGATTATGAAATACAAAGTAATAAGAAACACTATTCAAATGCAAAACATAAGCAATAGTAAGTTAGACTTCTTTTTTTTTTGAGCCAAGGTCTCGCTCTGTTGTCTAGGTTAGAGTGCAGTGATATGATCATCTCTCTGTCTCTCTCTCCACCCTTCTGTTTATATTTAAATATAAGGTACATTTGTTTTTCTTTGGTTCCTTTGATTGTTTGTTTGCTTGTTCTCAGGTCACTAATCTACTCTTGTTGCCTCTCTATCCAGACTTGATTTTCAGTGTTCCAGTTTATGTTTTGGGGGTTTTATTCATTTTTATTTTGTTTTTTCTTTTCGTATCTGCTTTAAAATTTTTAGAAATGTGCTAGATTTAATCCCTACTTCATTTCTTTGGGTCTTTATATGCAAATTATTTTCTTCCTTATTTATTCAATTTGTCCATCTCCCCCCAATTTAATATCTGATAGTCTTATACCATTTGTCATATCCATCTTGTTGGCTCCCAGTATTTTGAATTTTCTATTTTCTTCTTATAGCTATAAAACCTTCAATTATTACATATACATTTTCTACAAATTAATTTAAAAAACTGACCCAATAGAAAATAGGTAAGGAGTTTTTTCGACAAGCATAGTCCACAAAATATAAAATGTCCTCAGCCTAATCAGTAATCACAGCAATTTCTAACTTAAACACCAAGAATGCATTACTATATGCCCACTGGATAAACCAAAGGATAAAACAATTATCAGTAGAGTGTGTTAGCAAGGATATGAAGCAATAGGAACTCATGTTCCTAGTGAAAATATACCTTGTCACAACTACTTTGTAAAAATGTTTGGCATTACCTAGCAAATCTTGTAAAACTGAATAGATGAATTTCCTATAGTGGTTGAGAATAGTCTAGCTTTAAGATGGGTGTGACAGGCAAACATGACCAAAGGGACTTTACAGATGTTGTGATGGTTACTAATTAGTTTACCACAAAATAGAGATCATCCTAGAATATCTGGTGGGCAAAACATAATCACTTGTTTTTTTACATACAAAAGCTTTCTTTGGCTCATGGCAGAAAAAGAAATCAGAGAGACTGGATGCATAACAAAGGTAGATTGTGGTTTTAAGACAAAAATTTCCATTTGAAATAGAATGTGCATGACCTTAAGAGGCCAACTGCAGCCCCTTGCTAACAGACAGCAAGAAAATGGAATTTTAGCCATTCAAACACCAGGAACTGAATTCTGCTAGTAACAGGCAAGAGTTTGGGGAAAAAAAAACTTAGGACTCCAGACGGGAATGCAGATAGTGAACACTTTGATTTCACCTTCCCAAGTCTCAAGAGGAGACTTCAATCATATCACCCTGCACTTCTGTCCTACAAAGCTATGAGCAAATCAATGGGTATTATTTTGACCCATTAAATTTGTGGTTTGTCACACAGCAACAGCAAATGCATACACCAGGCAAAACAAGCCTTCAGGTCTCAAAGGCCAAACACATAAAAATGAGTTTCTTAATCTCCCCTCTCTCTCATGATGAAAAGCTATTGTAGGCTTAGGAATGAGGTTTTCTACTTCCCACGGAAGTTACTCATGGAAAAGATGGCAGCCTTCGCAATTAAGAATATCATTGGTCATATAACTAAGGAGCAAAATCAGTCTCAAAAATTTCCAGTGGTTCAAAATTGACACATATCATTCTGCTCAAGTTTAATGAGTTGGAACTGAGGAAACTGCCCTTCCAAACAGAAACAACTAAAAAGCATTGTCCCATGATTCTCAAGAAGGAAATGGGACTGGATGACAGTAAATACTAACAAATTCTGTCCTTAATGTCACCTAATAATTGATTACTTTTCTTTCCTCACTCATACATTTTGTTGTCTCTCTAATCACTTTTATTCATATTTTAAAATTAGCCAATTATGCTAAACTCACATTTTTAAATTGTAATACCTTGACAAACATAGTCAATGACACCTGACATATACAACTGACATTCTTCATTCTATTTTTCTTGAGAGTTGCCCTCTTTAAAGTCTACCCTCTTAAGTTACCCCATATACCTTTGTAATTAAACTTTTCATTTTGAGGTAATTGTAGACTCCTATAAGAGAGAAATCCTATTACCCTTTCTGCACATGTACCCCGGGACTTAAAGTATAACAAAAAAAAATGGCTACAAGATTTATATCAAAGGCATTCACTGAGATAATTAGACGTGTTTCTCATTTCCATTAATGTCAATCATACCACACATGAGACATTATTTAAACACTTAAGAATATCTTAATATATAGAGTAGCCCTAAAGGATAATGCACATTGAGAAAATCTATAATATTGAGCAGCAATAAAAAATATTTTCTTTTGAATTTAACTATTACCTTATGTGGACATTATTCTGTTTGGAGCTTCCTTCCCATCAAATGGCCCAAGATATAATTTGACCTTTGAGCTTCAATTGATAAGGAAAGCTTTTGAGATTATCATGATCATCAATCACTGTTTAAGTTGTTTAGAAAAATATTATCTATAAGAAAATTTAAGAATTAAATAATTATGTACCATTAAGTGAAGGTATTTTTTTTATTTTTATTTTATTGTACTTTAGGTTCTGGGGTACATGTGCAAAACATGCAGGATTGTTGCGTAGGTACATACATGGCAATGTGGTTTGCTGCCTCCGTCCTCCTCACACCTGTATCTGGCATTTCTCTCCATGTTATCCCTCCCCAACCTCCCTACCCCCCACTGTCCTTCCCCTAGTCCCTGTAACAGACCCCAGTGTGTGATGCTTACATCCCTGTGTCTATGTGTTCTCATTGTTCAACACCTGCCTATGAGTGAGAACATGCAGTGTTTGGTTTTCTGTTCTTGCGTCAGTTTGCTGAGAATAATGTTTCCAGATTCATCCATGTCCCTACAAAGGACACAAACTTATTGCTTTTTATGGCTGCATAGTATTTCATGGTATATATGTGCCACATTTTCCTTGTCCAGTCTATCATCGATGGGTATTTGGGTTGGTTCCAGATCTTTGCTATTGTAAACAGTGCCTCAATGAACATACATGTGCATGTGTCTTTATAATAGAATAATTTATAGAACTTTGGATATATACCCAGTAATGGGATTGCTGGGTCAAATGGAATTTCTATTTCTAGGTCCTTGAGGAATTGCCACACTGTCTTCCACAATGATTGAACTAATTTACACTCCCACCAACAGTAAAAGTGTTCCCATTTCTCCACATCCTCTCCAGCATCTGATGTCTCCAGATTTTTTAACGATCACCATTCTAACTGGTGTGAGATAGTATCTCAATGCGGTTTTGATTTGCATTTCTCTAAAGACCAGTGATGAGGAGCATTTTTTCATGTTTCTTGGCCTCATAAATGTCTTCTTTTGAAAAGTATCTATTCATAGATATTTCTTTAAACGTTTAAAAAGTGAGAATTGTAAGAATTAAAGAATAGCAAAGGTAAACTTACATCAATCATTACACATAGGCATAATTTTGGGCTTGTGAAGAGCACTTTTAAATTTATTAAATGTGACTATAGTAATGATGTGAGTACAATGCAAGAAAAAAATAAAAGAAACCTTAATTATGGATAATCATATATTAATTAGTGCGTGGTAGCTTCATTTAAGTATGTGACTTATTACACCCATCAGAAATTATTAGAACCCCCAACTGCAGTATGGATAAAACTTCCCACCGTTCAAAGCTCTTCCACTTTTGTATCCAAGTAACACATATCAATTTAATGTTTATATAAGCCATATTTTTATATGGCTTATATATTTGTTTATATAAGTATATTTTACCTTTATCTTGACTCTATTAATTCTGATATTATTCCAATTTATTCTCATACTTTTATTTCTGTATTCATTCAATAAATATTTGTTGCCTTCTTTCTGTATGTCAGACACTATTCCAAAGAATCAAGTAGCACAAATTCCTGCCCTCCTAGGGCTTATGATCCATAAATAGTTGTGTTCGGTAGAGAGCTCCGCCATCTTTCCCCCAGGTCTCTTGCCCCCGCCTTCCCCTCAGGCTTCCTGCTGCCTTGAAGAAAAGCCCGCCAAACCAGTTCTGTTCTGCCCAGCAACGACAAGTAGCCAATCGTCGCAACAGAAAAGCCCGCCAAGCCTCGGCCTATCCTGACCCAACACATAACCCTCTGAGCCACCTC
>CM052648.1:60647946-60668300 GCA_028533165.1 Leontopithecus rosalia | reverse complement strand
AGTGTTGATAAGTTGGTTATTTTCCATGTGGATCTCTTCAAAGGAATGCTTAAATATTCACACTGTGTAGCAGATGGATATCCCCACAGCAAAGGAACTAAGACACTAAGGTAGAAGATATAATACCTTTTATGGTCTATCTGCTGAGTTCAAAACTTTCACTGTGACATGGATTACTGGTGACACAGTTCACCCTAGTAAACATGGGAGATGAACTATACAAAGGCATAAATACTAGAAAGCAGTGTTCATTGGAAGTGATTTTTATGACTGTCTAACATAATATATCAGAAACTCTTTTCAAGAAAACCAAGGAAATACATTCAGGACATAGACATAGGCAATGACGTTATGACTAAAACACCAAAAGCAATGGCAACAAAAGCCAAAATAGACAAATGAGACCTAATTAAATTAAACAGCTTCTGCACAGCAAAAGAAACTATCATCAGAATGAACATGCAACCTGAAGAATGGGAGAAAATTTTTTGCAATCTATCCATCTAACAAAGGGCTAATATCCAAAATCTAAAAGAACTTAAACACATTTACAAGAAGAAAAAAAACAACCCCATCAAAAAGTGGGCAAAGGATATTAACAGACACTTTTCAAAAGAAGACATTTATATGGCGAACAAACATATGAGTAAAAGCTCATCATCACTGATCATTAGAGAAATGCAAATCAAAACCACAGTGAGATACCATTTTACAGCAGTTAGAATGTTGAAAATTAAAGTCAGGAAACAACAGATGCTGGAGAGGATGTGGGGAAATAGGAATGCTTTTACACTGTTGATGGGAGTGTAAATGAGTTTAACCATTAAGGAACACACTGTGGCAATTCCTCAAGGATCTAGAACTAAAAATATCATTTGATCCAGCAATCCCTTTATTGGGTATATAACCAAAGGATTATAAATCATTCTACTCTAAAGACACATGCACATATATGTTTGTTGCAGCACTTTTCACAATAGCAAAGACTTGGAACCAACCCAAATGCCTATCAATGACAGACTGGATAAAGAGAATGTGGCACATATACCCCATGGAATACTATGCAGCCATAAAAAAGGAGTTCATGTCCTTTGCAGGGACATAGATGAAGCTGGAAACCATCCTTCTCAGCAAACTAACACAGGAACAGAAAGCACAACACCGGATAGTACAACTCATAAGTGGGAGTTAAACAATGACAATGTATGGACACAGAGAGGGAAATATCACACATTGGGGCCTCTTGGGAGGTGGGGGGCTAGGAGATAGATAGCATTGGGAGAAATACCTAATGTAGATGACGAGTTGATTGGTGCAGCAAACCGCCATGGCGTGTGTATACCTATGTAACAAACCTGCACATTCTGCATATGTATCCCCAAATTAAAGTTTAATTATTTTTAAAAAGTGAAAAAAGAACTCTTAAAGATGTGATATATCTCATGTATATTTCTAGATTTACAAGAGAGTTATAAAATGATAATTTCCATTTTCTTCAAAATTTTCTCTTCCAAATTCATATATCTTTTATCTATACTAACTCATAAAATCAAAAATAAATGTTTTCATCAAAAAACAGAATATATATCTTATTTGTTGTCACTTTATATATGCTTTATTTCTCTTACATCCACTTTTTTTCTGAATTTATATATTTTTTATTTTAGTATGTATAATACTGTTTGTCAATTAAACAATATATTATTTGGTGTCCTATGCCACCTCAAACTATTGGATTGTCACTTTTTTAACCCAGAACCTTAGAAAATTCTAACAGTTTCTGATTACAGAGTTCCACTTGTGCTTGGTACTGATGTCAGTAAATATTTTTATAAAATTAAATCCTTAAATTTTATTGAGACAAAAATGTTTCTTCTTCATTGTATTAGATTTCAAATCAGTTTTACAAAGTAGTCAGGACTTAAACTTATTAAACAATAAAAAAATAGAATCATGCCAAACAAATGAGATGATAGTTTGCCTTCATGATTTTTGCTCAAATGCCCTTTTCGAAAAGGTTTCATTTTTCCTTGAGTAACAAGAAACGAAGTTAAATCAAACAACTACAAAAGTAGACAACATAAGAGAGAGCAGGGAGGACATTGTAAATTGTCTTGTCTCTGTTTGAAGACCCCGTTATCTTTTATAATTTAGGCAGATCATCATTATGGTTAAGAATATAGGCACCTGGGTCTTAGGTTAGAACCTCAACTCAAATTTTTACTAAATGTGGAATCTAAGGCCTTGTTTTCCCCATTTTCAAAGGGAATAATATTGTTATCAATTTTGTTGGGCTGTTGACGGCATTAAATACTAAAACATACATAAAGTGCTTATAATAATATCTGGTTGCAAGCACTCAATAAGTTATTATTTTTAACAAAACAGACATTTTTTTCTACAGCATGTGTACAACTCGAGATACTGAGTCATTTTCATTAAGTGTACATTTTGCAGCAAAAATAAATGCATCTATTTGTGTAGTAATTACCACCTTTATTGAATTCATGGTTTCTGACATACCTTTCTGCTGAAGTGTATGAATCAAATTATTTTGGTTACATTTGATTTGGCCATAATAACAGAAAGATATTAGAATGTTTTATTTTGTTCCTTTTCTTTCCTAGGTTTTCACCACCATTTGAAATAAGTAAATAAATGTACAGATTTTAAAATATGTACGTATGTTTTGTGTGTATGTATACATATTTTACATATATTTGTAAAATATATATAATGTAAAAAATATAAAATATATATATTTTACATATATATTTAACATTATATATTTTACATATGTATATTAAATATAATATATAGTTATAATATATATTTAAACTACATATTTTTAACATATATATGAATATGTTCTCTAATGGTCAGAACGTAAGATAGACCTTTTGGCTGCATGTCCCTCTGACTTTTCTCAGCTGCAAAAGCAACATTGTTTCCCAAGTTCCCAATTCCCATTGTTTATCCAATATTTGATTCTTCATTCTTTTTATAACACTCTTATATGTACTAAATCTCAGCTTTACAACTCTTACATGTACCAGGAGAGAACTTGTGGTCCCTGTCACTAAAGCACAGATTTAACATGATGGTAGCAATTTGCTCCTCTGAGCCTCAATAAGGGAGTACTGAGTTTCTCAAATTGCCAACTGCCAGTAGAAAATTTCTTTTAGGAATTGCATAAAACTAAAAAGCTTCTTCACAGCAAAGGCAAAAATCAACAGAGTGAAGAAACAACATACAAAATGGGAGACAGTATTTGAAAACCATATATCTGATAAGGAGATAAATTTCAAAATATATAAGGAACTCAGCTCACTAGCAGGAAAGTAAATCACCTAATAAAACTGAATGGTCAAAGGATATGAATAAAGATTTCTTAAAAAAATACACAAACGGCTAATATGTATACAAAAATATGCTCAATGTCGCTAAGGGTAATGACAATTAAAACCACAGTGAGCCAACACCTCACACCTGTTAGGATGGCTATTACAAGAAAGATAGGCCGGGCGCGGTGGCTCAAGCCTGTAATCCCAGCACTTTGGGAGGCCGAGATGGGTGGATCACGAGGTCAAGAGATCGAGACCATCCTGGTCAACATGGTGAAACCCCGTCTCTACTAAAAATACAAAATATTATCTGGGCATGGTGGCGCATGCCTGTAATCCCAGCTACTCAGGAGGCTGAGGCAGGAGAATTGCCTGAATCCAGGAGGCGGAGGTTGCGTGAGCCGAGATTGCGCCATTGCACTCCAGCCTGGGTAACAAGAGCGAAACTCCGTCTCAAAAAAATAAAAAAGGAGTCAAGCGCTGAAGTCCCTAGATCAGCCTGTCACCTCATTCAATGGAGACCGCCCCAGGTCCGTGATTCTTAAAGTGTGGTAATACCAGGACCAACAGCATCACAGGATATCTTGTAGAAAGTGGTGATTCCTGGGCCCCACAAAGACTACGTGAACCAGAAATGTTATGATTGGAGGCCAGCAATCTGTCTTTTATTATTATTATTATTATTATAGATGGTGTCTCACTGTCACCCAGGCTGGAGAGCAGTAGCACAATCCTGGTTCATCTAAGCTGCAAACACCTGGGCTCAAGCTGTTCTCCTGCCTCTGCCTCTTGAATAGCTGGGACTCCAGGCACGTGCCACCAGGCTCCAGCTAATATTGTTAAAAACTATATTTTTGTAGAGCTAGAGTCTATCTATGTTGCCCAGGTTACATAAAAAGGACTTAAGCAATCTCCCTACCTCAGCCTCCCAAAACGTTGAGATTATACCTGTGCGCCTCCAAGCCCAGACAATCTGTCTTTTAATAGGCTCTCTAGATGATCCTAATGAGCACTAAAGTTAGTACGCTTGATTTAATCCATTTCAATTTTGTATATTTCTTACTAAAGAACACAGATTTCATTAATGTAGAAATGTTTCAGTTATCCTCTTCTAATACACGTTATTAAACAATCCAAAATGATTTTTCTCATCTATCTGTAAGAAAAAAAAAATAAAGCAATAAAGCAGAGCAAAACAAAACAATTCTGGCCCCAATAAGTTTCTGACCTAGATTTAAAATGAAGTTAATTATTGGTGACTGAGATGGTTATATAATTATTATGGTTAGGTTATATAATTGCTATGGTTATATAGAGATATGGATATGTATAGTTAGGGAGTTAGGTGTCTGAAATCCTCTTAATTCTAGTCATTCATACCTCTAGAGTAATGCTGACAAGCAACCATTAGTAATATTTGTTGATGGGAGGCAGTGTTGGCTATATTTGCCCTTGAGAGACTACTCTGGCCGGGCGCGGTGGCTCACGCCTATAATCCCAGCACTTTGGGAGGCCGAGGCAGGTGGATCACGAGGTCAACAGATCGAGACCATCCTGGTCAACAAGGTGAAACCCCGTCTCTACTAAAAATACACAACTTAGCTGGGCATGGTGGCACAGCCTGTAGTCCCAGCTACTCGGGAGGCTGAGGCAGGAGAATTGCTTGAACCCAGGAGGCGGAGATTGCGGTGAGCCAAGATCGTGCCATTGCACTCCAGTCTGGTTAACAACAGTGAAACTTCGTCTCAAAAAAAAGAAAAGAAAAAAAAGAAGAAAAAGAGAGACTACTCTGTCCTGTGTACAGAAACTCAGAGAAATGTGTGTGTTGGTGTGCATGTGTCTGCATATATTAGACTACTTACTGTGAGTCAAGCACTGATCCTCCTATTGCAGAGACTACTTTCTGTTGTGGAGAGGATGTAGACAATAACAAAATAAAGGGAAAGTGATGAAAGTGACCAATTGTGGGAATAGTTTGTCTATTTAGGGTGAGGTTAGGGAGAGCACTTGAATTAAGTGACGTCTGAGTAGACTTGATATAAAGTGAATATCTAAGTTCTGCAGAAACCTGGATAAAGGTGTCTTTATCCAGGTATCAGGGCTTGCAGTAAAGAGCTTGGGACATGGGATCATGTCCACCTATCTTCAAGTTCTGATCCTGTTTTTTAATTAACCATCTGATACCTGAAACAGTTACTTAAGTTATGTGAATCTTAACATACCTCAATTGAAAACTGTGATGTTAATATGTATTTTAAATGTTCAGATAAAGATTAAAAATTCTAAATATGTTAAGTGACAAACACAGCTCCTGAATATAGCAAACATGCCAGTAATGCTGCATTTTATTGCATTCTGAATATTTTAAGCTGCTTTAGAGTTTTGCTGTATCAAATACAACTAGTTTTCTTTCTCTTTCATTCTCATCGATTTATTCAGCATCAATTTTTAGCACTATCTAAATGAACGAGGCACTTTTTAAACCACATTCCTCATAGACATTTAGAGCAGAACCCTAGAACTGCTTGTATTTTCTGTCCAGCACATCCAACATCGGCACCTTTACAATTCATATTATCAGTAAGTTATTTTATGTCTATATATAGCCACTGGCACTTTGTACAATACATATTAGTCCTTGAGACCAATGCATGCTAGCAACATAAATATTTTCAGAAGCAAATACACTTTAGAAGGTGTTTTTGTCCATACATTAAATCTCCACCTTTTGGCCTCATTATATATTACAAAGAATGCCTTGAGTTATTTGACAAATTGCTTCATTCTACATGTTCTGGAGTGGTGTGACTATTGCATACGTTTTCTCAATAGCACTTTTTTGGTGGGAGCAGTAGGAGCAAAGAGACAATAAAAAATAGCTCAGCTGTCTTAAGAAGGTAAAGAGCTGACAGATACGGTCAAAATTAGAGCGGATAAATTTAGCATCTTCCACACTGCATTATTGTTTACCACTCTTTTGTTTTCCTATTTTTAATGCACTAGCAAGATGTTGTCTAGATAACTGTCATATTATTGCAGAATAAGGAAAACCGTCACTTATATTGTCACCATGTACAAACAATTTAGAAAGAGTATTATTACATTCACACATTCATAGGTTATAGAGGCTTAAACTATGGAGTCTGAGAAGAATCCTTTTGGAAACAAAATGACATGATATATAAAATGTCCATGACCTTGAGCCTACTAATTTTGTCTGGCGACTTATCTTTAAAACGTAGTTTACAATATAAGAAAAACTGTACATTTTAAAACAACTTAAAGAGTGTAATTGGATTCTTTGCAACTCGGTGGATAAGTGCTTGAGGGGATGGATAATCCATTTTTGATGTGCCTCTTTCACATTGAATAATTGTGTCAAAACATCTCATGTATGCCATAAATACATGACAGATATGACCTTTAACAGACAGACTTCTAGGTATCAGTAGCTGGTTGCCATGTCTTTAAAGGCATTTAATCCTTCTGCAAAATATTTTTTGTAATGGCGAAGTTGTCTCCTTCTGCTTAACAAAGAAATATACATGAGCAGTTTATAATTATTTTGCATAATAGAAACAAGGAATATTGGGCAAAAAGCTAGTGTAAGCAAGAAAAAATAATGTGCCCATAAAAATAAAAAATAAATAAAATGCATGCTTATATTCTTTTAGTCTTAACTATTTAAAGGCACAGTTATTTGGATATTGTCGTTATTCAGTTGGCTGAGTTCTTTACACATTCTGGATACTAATAATTTATTGGATATATGATTCACAAATATTTTCTCCCATTTTATAGGCTGCCTATTTACTCTGTGAATTCTTCACTGCACAGCAGTTAAGTTTGGTATTATTCCATTTGTCTTTTGTGCTTTCTTTTTTCTGTAGTTTTCAGTTAAGTTTGGTATTATTCCATTTGTCTTTTGTGCTTTCTTTTTTCTGTAGTTTGGGTGTCAAATTCAATAAATCCTTACCAAAACCAGTGTCATGAAACTTTTCCTTAGTGTTTCCTCCTAGGAATTTTAGTGTCATATCTCACATTTAGGTGTTTAAGACATTTTGAGGTAATTATTTGAATATGGTATAAAGTAAGGATGCAACTTCATTTTTTTCATATGAATGTCTGGCTTGCCTAACAGTTTGTTGAAGAGGCAATCTTTCCCCCCTGTGCAGCCCTGACACCCTTGTTAACAATTATTTGATCATATATGTGAATGTTCATTTCTAGGCTCTTTATTCTCTTCCACTGGTCTGTATGTCTGTTCTATGCCAGTACCACATTGTTTTAATTACTGTAGCTTTACAATATATTTTCTAATCAGAAAATATGAAGCCCCCAGTTTTTCTTTCTCAAGACTGTTTTAGTCTTTCATGATGCTTTGAAATTCCATACAAATTTTAGGATGGTTATGCATTCTTACTTTACTAATTTTCACATCTATATTAGAGTTGACATGGTAGGGAGAATCAAATTCTAGCTGTCTTATGGCAATGCCTTGGCTATTCTGTGTTATAAAGAGATTGATTGCAAAGTTTTCAAATATGGAATGCTGGCTGGGTACCTTTTCATCTTCTTGCAGTTCTAACTACTCAAGACACTGATGTGAGAGTGTCATTTGAGGCCAGGAGTTCAAGACTGTAGCTAAGACCCTGCCCCTAAAAACAAAAACAGCAAAAGAAACAAAAAACATAAAACAAAGCTGCAATACTCCTTCTGCAAGACCCAGTTACTTGCATAGATCTAGGTATATTGTTGTTTGATTGCATTTTTATACTAGAATGAAACATTCTAATGGACAAATTTAGAACTCACCTTAATATTTTCTACTACTGTGAATTTTTACAAACCATTTATATTATTCCTTAAAATAAATAGCAGCTGTAATACAAGTGTAAGCTTCATATTAGCTCTCCTTATTCAATGCTGCTAAAACAAACCTGTTCTGTCTTCTAACTTTTTCCTTCATTCTAATGTAGGTCTAGAAGTTCATTTTCTCACTAAAAAAACTTACCCACATTGAACATTCTGCTATTCTGCTTTTCTGTTTTATTCTTTTCTTTTCTTTTTTCTTTTTTTCTTTTTTTTTTTTTGTTTTTTGAGATTGAGTTGCCTAGGCTGGAGAACAGTGGCCCAATCTTGGCTCACTGCAACGTCCTCCTCCCGGATTCAAGCAATTCTCCTGCCTCCATCTGCCAAGTAGCTGGGACTACAGGCTCGTGCCACAACGCCCAGTTAATTTCTTTTGTATTTTTAGTAGAGACTGGGTTTTACCATGTTGGCCAGGATGGTCTCAATATCCTGACCTCATGATCCACCTGAGTCAGCCTCCCAAAGTGCTGGCCTTACAGGCATGAGCCACTGGGTCTGGCCTCTATTTTCTTTTAATTAACATATTTATTTATGAAATATTGTAAGTATATGAAAAAAGCAAAAGAAAAGAATGGATTATTTTACTCTTAGATAAATAGATGTGTCATTGGGCACAATTGCTCATTATTTCTTTTGTTAAAAATTAAATGAATGTCTTAACCTATTTATCAATTTTTGTATCTGCTTACATAAAGGTTGCTATTACATAAAAGAAAATGTATATAATTTTCCTGTATCTTAATATTTTTACTGCATTATATATATATATATGCATTCATATCATAATAGCTAGCATTTATTGAAACCTTACCATAGGCCAGATACTTTGCCAAATAATTTGTATGCATTAACTCATTAAAATGCTATCCCTACCCCATGCAAGAGTTATCATACTGTCCCCATTTTAAAGATAAATACTTGGAATACAGTGTCATTTTACTCTAAAGTTTCAGATTGCACACTTCTTCTTCAACCTTTCTTTCATTCAACCTGCAGATTATTAGATTTTTATAACTTGGAACATGTAAATCATTTATTTTAATATGGAATAAACTGTAAATGTTTACCCGTTTTCTTACAGTGGAAAGTTGTCATTTGAAAACTCTGCCATTGCAAATAGTGTTTTGTTCAAGTGTACGTTGTACATATGCTTGAAAGTTAGTTTAGTATAGAAACTGGAAGTTATTAGTATTAATTATTTAGCCCAGATGTGTGTTTGCTAAACAGTGGCAACACACTTTAAAATTTACTACAAATAAATAAAGGTTTAACATTTGGCCTGTATTGTTCCAGCTCTACTTTAGTACATAACCCCATTCTCTTTCTTTAGAATGCACAGAATCAAGATGGATGTGGATTTTTGTGTCTTCCTTGTTGCTGTGAAATGTCCATCCTTGGAAATGACCCTGTATAAATGCCTGGTGCAAGCTGAGGGACAAGCCGATACTGCAGTCGTCGTGTGTCAATGCAATTTACATTGACCTTGGTTTTAATTTGAGTAACTGGACATTCCCTGCAGGTTGCTGTGATAAGAGCAGCTGTAAACTGGGCATCCCAATGAGATAAAGCCAATGCTTTATCACAGTATTTCTTGTCCCATAATCTTCTGTAAAGCCAATTATGCATAATGTTAGATTAAAGCCTATGTGTCATTTGTGCCTGATGGCCAATTTGAAACTCTAACAATTGACACTGGTTGGACCACTACTTATTGCCATATTTTTTCTTCAGAACTATTCTACTAGTTATACTCAGGACACTAGGAATTATTAAACTTTTGTCTCTAGATCTATTCTAGCAAATCTATGCATTAAATAAACAGCATTACTTTCTCTATATCTTTATCAACACCTGTTTCTGAAATTTTTTTTGCACTTTCCAAACCTGGTGCCAATATTAACTCATGTTGTATATAATTTGCACTTAACTAATTACACTGTAACTAATTACAGTGAAATTTTATGTTTCTGCTTGTATTTTATTTTTCCATTATGGGTTTTGTGGCACTAATCATTCATATACTTTGCTCATGTTTCCATAGAGCTGATTTCCTGTTGATTTTAAAGAGTTATATTCTGGACTTGCTTTATCAAAGGAAGCCACAAAGGTAAGAAAGAGAGAGTAATAAAAGTCACCGTCTTTCAGAGTCTAATATGAGAAGTAACAGTTCATCACTTTCACTACATTTTATTCACTACAATCAAGTCACCATGTACACATATCTTAACACACATACACACACACATATAAGGGAACAGAGGTCTGAATGAGAGGAGGGTTCATTGAGGCACATTCAGAATTTACCTCCCACACCTTACAATCTCAAGTTATCAGAGTTGATCATCCCCTTGCATCCCTACTTGCAAATAGAAAGGAAAGGGAAAAAATTAAGTCAACAATACAATACATTTTTTTCTAACATAATGATCTCTAGTATCCCAACCTGAGTCCTTCCATGGAATAGTTATAACTAGATGATGTGAGATAATATAAATCTTCTTATGGTTTTGTACTTTGCACTGATGATGGTGCATTCCATAGATGGGCTATGGTTTAAATGTTTATATGAAACCTTCAATCTCTCTCTCTACCTGTGCTTCCCTAGAGTATCTCTCTACAAGTGATTCTATGGTACTGCCTAATTAATTGAGGACTTAGGTAGTACTATATTTGGTTCTCAAATTATCCTGTCATTATAATATGGAATAAGAATACTACTTTTCCATTATAACTCACTGAAACCAGATGATGCTAAATCAAAAATTATTTTCTTACTATTTTAGTTCTTTTTGTTTTCCTCTTGGTAGATGTATATGTTTATTCTTTTATTTCATTTTTAAATAGATCTACTTGATTCTGAAGCACTATTAGATTCATGGTGATATTTTATTCCTCAAATTTCTATTTTAGGATACTGGTAATCAAAGTTCTTGGGCATAACTTTCTTCTTTGCACACCTACATTGATTAGCTGTTTCAGCTTTTACGTATGTGCAAAATTTAGAACATTACAAGACTGTCAACCACCAAAAGGTGTTATTTTAAGTTTCTTCTTTTATTTTTAATCTAAGTAATAGTCAAAACTCCCTTCACTTTTTTCTTAACCATCAGCCATGAAAGGTTGTTTCTGTATCTTTTGCCTTAAAGTCTCAAGAGCAGAGATTTTGTCCCTGCCTTAGAAAAGGTTGATAAAAGAGATTCCATCCATTGTGAAGCTCTAAGGACATGACCTGTTCTCTGCTTCTAAGGAACAAAGTGATTCATTTCTGTCATTTGTAGTTGAGATGGCTGACGATGGAAATTACAGTTTGCCTTTTTACAGTAACTAACTAAACGTTTGACTCTTTCCTTCTTTCTCTTTTTCTTCCTCTGTGTAGGTGGTGTGTGTTTGTGTAAACATACGTGTGTGTGTCTGTGTGTATATATATACATGTATCTTTTATACTTGTATGTACGTATATGTATATATATACTACACACATATGTGTATATGTATATGTGTATATATACATGTATATACATGTATATGTGTATATATATACATGTATATGTATATGTGTATATATATACATGTATATGTATATGTGTATATATATACATGTATCTTTTATACTTGTATGTTCGTATATGTATATATATACATATACACATACATATACACATATGTGTGTATGTATATATATATATACATACATACAAGTATAAAAGACTATGTATATACAAAGTATATGTACATACTTATGTATATATGCACATTGTAATAAGAATGCATAATTTCTCAGGACAAAATTAAGAAATTAAAAAACTATCTGGCAGGACACAGTGTGTTTTCCATCTTTTTTTTTTACTTCTTTTAACTTTTATTTTAGGTTCAGGGGCACAAGTGCAGGTTTGTTACATAGATACACTTCTGTCACGGGCCTTTGTTGTGCAGATTACTCTTTTTACCCACGTATTAAGCCTAGTACTCAAAAGTTATTTTTCCTGATCCTCTCCTGCCTCCTACTCTCCACCTCCTGATAGACCCCAGTGTCTGCTCTTCCCCTCTATGTGTACACATGTTCTCATCATTTAGCTCCCACTTACAAGTAAAAGCATGTGGTATTTGTTTTACTGTTCCTGTGTTAGTGTGTTAAGGATAATGTCCTCCAACTCTATCCATGTCCCTGCAAACAGTATGATCTCATTCTTTTGTGGCTGCATAGTATTCCATGGTGCAAATGTACCATATTTTCTTTATCCAGTCTATCACTCATAGGCATTCAGGTTTATTCCATGTCTTTTCAGCCTCCTTTTTGTAACTTATAAATGATCTCTGAGCAAATTGAATGCATAGGCTTTGCACTGCTGTGAACTCAGAAGCTTATTAAACTCATCTTATTTTGGAGATGACCAAGGCTTGAAGCAAGGATTTCCCCCAGGTTTTTCCAAAAATTTGTTTTGTGTTAGGTAATAATAGAAACGTATGTGTCTTGATTACACAGATTTCATCTTGGAAACATCGAAATATAAATATTTCTTGCACAGAGCCAACTACTGATTCCCTCAATCCACAGACTGAAGAAGATCTAATCAGCAAATTCATTGAACTATAAGTTTAGATGTGAAATAATGCAAGCAGGGATAAACATGTAATTTTGAGATTGAGTTTTACTTCAGTATTAAAGTATGACTACTAAGGCTCTGGCAGCTTCTCTCTTTCTCAAAACATGCACTAATCCTTAGCAGTTTATCGTTCAACGATCATCCTGGGTCAAGGTTTGGGAATCCAGAACCAGGTCATCAGTAGCAATCCATAATACACAAACACACTTTCCCTCTTTTAATCACTGGCATGGAGAAACAAAAGAATTATTTACCAGATATCTAAACCTTTTTATGTTAAAGCTCAAAACCTGTATTATACATTTGACCTATTTGGGGATACAAAATAATAACCTAACTATAATATACTTAAATTTTATCCATCCTTCCACAAGGAAGAAAAAACTGAAACTTGCTGCTCTCCACATAAACCTAGTTTGTGAAATTATATTCAAAGTAGCAATAGTTTGTCTCATTTGAGCTGTTTGGTGGAGCAAATTTAGAGAATGAGGTATGTTACCTTGGACAGTCATGACTGATTCTTTGAAAAGGGCTAAAGTTGCTATAGTTGTGAGGATGACAGCAGGAACTCTGCCTAGACCTTCCATTCATTTTGCCATGTTTTCTGATAATGCAATGACTATGGATACCTAAATTGTGCCAATCACTGCTTTGTCATTTGCAATATGAGATAATGTACCCAAAGGATCAGTTTCTAGATATCTGAAATGTCTGTAAGAAGGGCAGCATGACATCTTACTTTTAACAGAACAATTCTAAATTATAGGATGTACAAAAGATATTCTAAAAATGTGGCAAAGGAGATTGGAAATAGCTTGTTTGAAGAAAAAATTAAACAAATAACTATCTTATCTGTTCAAATATTTCAATACATTTTTACACATGTATTACAATATATTTTCAGAGTCTATTCTCTTATATATCACACTCAACACCACTAAACTGTAAGTTCTGGAGTACAGGGATAATGTCTTATTCAGTTTTGAATTTGCAGACATTGGCAAGACACAAATAACCTAACCCATGGTCAGTAAATAATGGCTAGATAAATTCATACGTATATGTACAATTCATTTTCCATTACTTCCTCCTTTTATATAATGCTAAAAGTCTCTGTCAAACATACTATTTTACTTTATTTTGTAATTTTATCATTTTACATTAGTTTTGTATTGATTCTCCCAGTCAATCTAAGAATTGTTTACTTTCTGTTTAAGCCTAAGATGATATACGTTAGATAAGCATTTTTACTCATTTCTCCAGTTTATCTTCTTTGGACAAGCGGGAAGTGCATTTTGTTATAAATAATATTTAACATTTTACTTCCAAACTGCCAAATAAATAAATATCCTAGAACAATTTTTACATACTAACCACTAGCTAAATGCATTCTTTACATAAAAATATGTTTAATTCCCACAACCACCATTTGCGGTAGATATAATTAACAATTATTCAAAGTTAAAATCATAGGTTTAAATAAGTTTTAAATTGTATACTTGTGAATCAGTAATTTATATCAATTCTCAGATATTTACCTGTTATAAACAGATTCTGACTTTATACACTTTCACACATATATGAGCAAAAACACTGACTCTACTCTAAACATCAACACCTGGGTACATCACAAGTATGAATCTTTTTGCCTCAGGAATTAAACCTCAGAATAGCAACTGTAGAGATCTACAGCCATATTTACTCTATAAAAAGTCAAATAAATTACTCATATTATTTACGTGCTACAAAATGGGAAGGAAATCTCCTATTTTGTAGGCAATTATGTGATAATTAATAGAAAAGATTTTATATCCATATTGGAAGAAATAAATGCATATAAATAATTGCTCATGTATATTTTAAAAAATTGAATAGCTTCTTTTAGAAATGCTGCAAGATAATGGTTATTGTTTCTTGATATTATGGATTATTTGATACCATTGTTTTTCATAGTAATTACAAAATAAATATATATCCAGCTACATATTTTACTACAACTATTCTTTCAGGCTGAATATAATTACAGAGAAATTTTAGAACAGTTTTAGCTAACATTAGGAATTTGATAAATCATCATTAATCAATTTAATTCAGTTATCTGTGTATCTCTCTTCATTTTTAAAATGAGATTTTACTATATCAGTGTTTTTATGATTTTGACAAATAATAATTGTATATGTGTGGGGAGTACAAAGTGATGCTGTGATATATGTATATAATATAGAATAATTGAATCAAGTTAAAATTAACTATCTATCACCTCAAATATTTACCATTTATTTTTCCTGTTTAAATGGAACATCGAACCCTTTGACAAACATCTTCCCATTCATCCCAACGCCCAGACTCTGGTAATCAATACTATTCTCTGCTTCTAAGAGATTTATTGCTTTAGATTGTACATATAAATGTGAACACATGGTATTTGTCTTTCTGTGCAGAGATTAATTCCCTTAGCATAATGTCCCCCAGGTCCATGCTTGCTGCGGCAAATGACATTTCGTTTGGGTCGAGTTACCTAGTGTGTGCTTGTTTGATCAACGTTAATTTTTTAAACCTTGTTTGAGGAAAACATCTATACAGTTTTCCATAGTGGCTGTACCAGTTTGCATTCCCACTGACCATGTACAAGGGTTCCCTTTATTCCACAACCTTATTAACATTTCTCATCTTTCTTTTTGATAATGACCATTCTGACAGGTGTTCGGTGATAAATTATTGTGGTTTTAATTTGCATTTTTCTAAATGACTAGTGATGTTAAAGGAGAGCATGGCCTCTCACATTTCAACTGGGCAATTCTAAATTATTAGATGTACTTGACTAATACCTGTTAGCCACCTGCATATCATTTTGTGAACTATAAGATGGATCTATTAGCCATCTGTATATTTTCTTTTAAGAAATATCTATTACAATTTTTTCATTTTTAAATTGGGTTGTTTTCTTGATGCTGAGTTATTTATTATGTTAATTGCTTTCGTTCTTGTGCAGAAGCTTTTGAGTCTGATGTAATCCAGTTTGTCTATTTTTGCTTTTGTTGTCTGAGCCTTCGGAATCTAATCCAAATAAAAAATAACCCAGACAAATTACATGTAGCTGTTTCTGTCTGGTCGTTTTATAGCTTCAGGTCACATGTTTAATTCTTTTTTCTTTTCTTTTTTTATTTTTTGAGATAGGGTCTGGCTCCAAAGCCCAGGTTGGAGTGCAGTGGCAGTATCTCAGCTCACTGCAACCTCCACTCCTGGATTCAAGCCATCCTCCAACCTCAGCCTCTCAAACACCTTGGTCTACAGGTGGTGCATGCCACCACACCAGGCTAAATTTTTTTTTTTTAGGTGGAGTTTTACTCTGCTACCCAGGCTGGAGTGTAGTAACATGATCTCAGCTCACTGTAACCTCCACCTCTGGTACTCAAGCCATCCTCCCACCTCAGATTCCCAAGTAGCTGCCACTATGCCAGGTTAATTTTTGTATTTATTGTAGAAATGGGGTTCTGACATATTGTCCAGGATGGATTCAAACTCCTAGGCTCAAGCAATTCACCCACCTCAGCTCCCAAAGTGCTGGGATTATAGGAATGAGCCAAAGTGCCCCATTTGCTTAATTATTTAATCTACTTTAAGTCAACTTTTGTATATTGTTTGAGATGAGGGTCCAGTTTTTTTCTTCTGCATGTGGCTATTCAGTTTGCTCAACATCCTCTATTGAAGAGACTGTTCTTTTTCCATTGGATAATCTTGGCATCTGTCAAAAATTAATTGACCATTTAAAGAAGTGGTTTGATTTTATACTTTCTGGTCTCTTCCATCGCACAATGTGTTAATTTTTATGCCAGTCCTATACTGTGCTAATTACAACAGCATTGCAATATAGTTTGAAATGAGATAATGTGATGCTTCCAGCTTTGCTTTGGTTTCAGAAGGACTGGTATCAGTTCTTCTGTAAATGTATTGTACAATTCACCAAAGAAGCCCTCAGGTTTTGGGGTTTTCTTTCATGAGATACCTTTTATTACTTATTCAACATTTTTACTCACTATTGGTCTATTTCTATTTTCTATTTTTTATGATCCAGTCTTGGTAGATTTTATGTGTCTAGGAATTTATTCACTTCTGTTACAGGATACTTGGGGTGACACTTCATCAGCTGGAAACCCCTTTGTCCAGTGGCACCTCCAGTATTTATCATGCCCACTGGGCTTGTTCCCACTCTGCGTGGCAGGCTGCAGTTTCTCATGTTACCAACCTGGATCCCTCACCTGTCAAGGGCGAGCCAGGTACCCAGCAGCAAGCGGTGTGTAAGCAAGACAGCGTGGGGTCTGGGCACTGCACACAAGCAGGTATGCTGGCTGCTGCAGCAGAGAAGACAGCTCCAGGCACTGGCACAGGCACTGGTTCCATGTGAGGCTGCAGCTGGAACAGATGTATAGCAAACAACTTCCACTGTGGGCACCAGCGTCTGGACAGGGGGAATGTGGTGGCACCTAAACACTCAGAGATGCTAGAAACTGCAGAACCCCAAAGAGGATGTTATAGCCCTGGCATGGAGAGCCTGTGGGTCTGGACTCCCCAGAGGGCTGCAGCTCTTCTCTCTTTCACGTTGCCTGCAATGTAGTGAATGGAGAGGGGCATTTCAGCCCTGTTTGTATTATAGTTCTCAGTCCTACCATTTAGCCAGTACCAAGTTCTTATCCTACGTCCAGGAAGAATAAGGTATATGAATACCTGGAGGGTAAGCAAGGCAGACAGGAGCCTCACTGAGTGACAGAAAAGCTCTCAGGGGACCTGCACTGGGTAGCTCCTTTCCACAGAAGGTCGTTTGATAAGTGTCCAGCTCTCAGTGGAGAGGAGACCCAGAATGGGTAGCTCCCTTCCTCAGGCAGGCCATCCTGATGTGTCAAGGAGAACCAAATTGGGTAGCTTCTTCTTGTAGCTTGTAGTCCTGATTTCTGTGTGCATCTGGCCAGGTCCAGAGAGTTTTATGGGCTCAGAAGGGAGGAATTGCATGATGACTGGTCCATGAGTGCCCATGAGTGGGCTTAGAAAAAGCACTATGATTTCTCACTTCTTACTCCAGTGAGAAGGGGAGACTCCAACTGGAACAGACAGACTGGCCCTCATGCTTTAGGCCATCCCTGGCTTGAAGGTTGGATTTCACCAGGGACCTGCCCCTTTTTGCCCAGGAGCCTGTCTGCCTCCTGCCACCATCAATCATGCTGTCCACAGCGCCCAAGCTGTTCCTGCCAAGGGGAGCCTGCTGGCCCACGTCAAGCCCCCCTTTCCCCCTTTCAGCCTCCCTCCTATGTTTGTCAGCACCCAAAGTATGGAGGAGGCCAGTGTGGAAGGGGACTGCCGTGCTAGTGTCACCCCAACGGCACACACACCCAGCCAAGTTGTGACAGTGCTCAGACTTAGCTTCAACTTTGCTCCAAAATCAGAGCAGTCACCAGGAACACGGAGAAGCCATGCTGTGGGAGCAGGCACTTCTGAGCCTGTGGGGACAGGTGGGCTTCCCAGCCCCCTGGGAGCACAGGGATGCCTGGGTCTGCAGCTGCAACTGGCTGACTGCAGCCAAGTCCAGGAGGATGGGGCTCCTGCTCTGCCAACTAACAAGAGGGCAGGGGTCCCACATGTTCCTGGCTCCCACTGGCTCCATGAAGAGTGCAGCCCCAGCTGGGCTTCCCTGTAGAAGCAGGTGTCATCACAGGAGCCTCTCCAGATGCGCTGCTGCTGCCATCACATCTACTAAGTTATCCAATTTGTTGGCATGTAATTATTCATAGGAAATTTTATGATATTTTATATTTCTGTGATAACAATTATAATTTCTTTTCTTTCATTTCTGATTTTTAAATTTGAGTTTATCTTTTCAGAAAACAAATTCTTGAGGTCATTGATTTTTCTCTTATTTCGTTGTCTCTATTTCATTTATTTCTTCTCTCATCTTTATTATTTTATTCCATCTTCTAACTTTGAGTTTAGTTTGTTCTTCTACTTCTAGTTCCTTGAGGTATACAATTCAGTTGCTTATTTGAGATCTTTCTTCTTTTTGCTATAGCACGTATTCCTATAAGATTCCCACTGAGAATTGTGATACAACCCATAAGATTTGGTATATTGTGCTTCCATTTTCATTTGTCCCAAGATTTTTTTAATTTCACATTTTCCTTTTTTGTCAGTGCCTGAACTACCTTTATTTAGTTTTTAAAAAATTATTATACTTTAAATTCTGGGATACATTTTCAGGACATGAAGGTTTGTTACATAGGTGTACACATGCCACGGAGGTTTGATGCACCCATCAACTCATCATCTACCTTAGGCATTTCTCCTAATGCTCTCCCTCCTAGCCCCCCACTCCCCAAAAGGCCCTGTTATGTGATGTTGCCCTCTCTGTGTCCATGTGTTCTCATTGTTCAACTCCCACTTATGAGTGAGACTATGCAGTGTTTGGTTTTCTGTTCCTGTGTTAGTTTGCTGAGAAAGATGGTTTCCAGCTTCATCCATGTCCCTGCAAAGGTCATGAACTCATCCTTTTTTATGGTTATATAGTATTCCAAGGTGTGTATGAGCCACATTTTCCTTATCCAGTCTATCACTGATGGCCATTTGGGTTGGTTCCAAGTTTTGCTATTGTACTTGACTCATTGATTGTTCAGGCTTAATTCCACATATTTGTGATTTTTAAAAGATTTCTCCTCTTGTTCATTTCTAATTATATGATATTTTGAAAAGATCATTGATATTATTTCAATTCTCTTGAATGTGTTCAGACTTGTTTTGTGGCCTAACATATAATCTATCTTGGAGACTGTTCCATGTGGATTTGAGAAGAAAATGCATTCTGTTACTATTTGCTTGAATGTTCTGTATATCTGTTGGGTCCATTTGATCTAAGTTACAGTTTAAGTCCAATTTTTAAAATTAATTTTCTGTCTAAGTGATCTACCCATTCTTGAAAGTGGAGTATCAGTATCTTTTACCATAATTTTTTTCTAATTTATGTCTTCCTTAAGATCCTCTAATATTTTCTGTATATATTTAGAAGTTCCAATGTGTTTTTTTTTTTTTTTAACATCAGGCACTTTCTTTTTTTTTTTTTCTGCTTTGTGGAAAATGGGTTTTTTTTTAAATTTTTAGTGCATTTTAGGTTTTGGGGTACATGTGCAGAACATGCAAGATAGTTGCATAGGTACACATGTGGCAGTGTGTTTTGTTGCCTTCTGCCCCCTCACCCATATTTGGCATTTCTCCCCATGCCATCCCTCCCCCACTCCCCCCCCTGCTGTCCCTCCCCTATTTCCCCCAATAGATCTCAGTGTGTGGTGCTCCCTTCCCTGTGTCCATGTGTTCTCATTTTTCATCACCCGCCTATGAGTGAGTATATACGGTGTTTCCTTTTCTGTTCTTGTGTCACTTTGCTGAGAATGATGTTCTCCAGATTCATCCATGTCCCTACAAAGGACACGAACTCATTTTTGATTGCTGCATAATATTCCATGGTGTATATGTGCCACATTTTCCCAGTCCAGTC
>CM052648.1:60623116-60647446 GCA_028533165.1 Leontopithecus rosalia | reverse complement strand
AAAGCATTTTGCTCAGATTCCATGTTAAAATATATTGAAAATATAGGAAAATGCACCTTTATTAACTTTCAGATATGAAATGGACTTGAAAAGTGACATATGGGAGGCCGAGGTGGGTGGATCACAAGGTCATGAGATCGAGAGCATCCTGGTCAAAATGGTGAAACCCCGTCTCTACTAAAGATACAAAAAATTAGCTGGGCATGGTGGCGCGTGCCTATAATCCCAGCTACTTGGGAGGCTGAAGCAGGAGAATTGCCTGAACCCAGGAGGCGGAGGTTACGTTGAGCCGAGATCGTGCCATTGCACTCCAGCCTGGGTAACAAGAGAGAAACTCTGTCTTAAAAAAAAAAAAAAAAAAGAAAGAAAAAAAAAGAAAAGTGACATATACAGATGAGAATTGAGTAGTAGTTAAAACATTATGAATTCAGGGCTAAGTCTATTTTCTGCTGCTGTATCAGAATACCTGAAACTGGATAATTTATAATAAAAATAAATTTACTGACTTACATTTCTGGAAGATGAAAATTAAATATTAAGGTGACAATTTCTGTTGAGGGCCTTCTTGCTGCATGATTACATGGTGGAAGTGTAGAAAGGCAAAGAGAAAAGCAAGAAAGAGAACAGAATACCCTTTTACAGCAGTATCAATCCCACCCCTACCAGCGAAGCCCTCCCTCATGGCCTTATTACCTTTTAAAGGTTCTGCCTCTTAAATACTATTGGAATGGCAATTAAGCTTTAACATGGGTTTTTACGAGGGCAAAAATTAAAATCATATCATTTTGCCCCTGGCATCTCAAAACTCATATCCTTCTTATGTACAAAGCACATTTGTTTCATCCCAAAAGTCTCAAAAGTGTGAATTCAATTCAGCATCAACTCAAAAGTCTAAAATGCAGAGTCTCATCTAAAACAGATATGGATGCGATTCAAGGTGTGACTCATCCTAAGGTGAACTTTTCTTCAGCTGTGAGACTATGAAATCAAACAATTTCTTTACCTTTAAAATACAATGATAGGACTGGCATTGGGCAGATATTTCCATTTCAAAAGGGACAAATAAGCAACAAAACGGAGATAACTTGTCCCAAGTAAGTACAAAACCCAACAGAGCACACTACGTTAAATCTTTTTGTCTTTTTGTTTTCTGTTTTTTTGAGACAGTCTTACTCTGTCACTGAGGCTGAGTGCAGTGGTGTGATCATGTCTCATTGCAGCCTCAACCTCCCAAGGCCCAAGCAACCCTCCTACATCAGCCTCCTGAGCAGCTGGGACCACAGGCAGGTGTCACCACATTCAGTTAATATTTAATTTATTTTTTTTATTTTTTGTTAGAGACAGGGTTTTCCTCAGGCTGATCTCAAATTGAGCTGAACTGATCCCTCTGCTTCAGCCTCCCAAAGTGCTGGGATTATAGGCGTGAGCCACCACACCTGGCCTAATATTAAATCTTAAGGCTCCAGAATAATCTCCTGTGTGTGACTCTATGTTCCACCTTCCAGACACACTGGTCTTCCCAAAGACATAAGACCTTGGGAAGCCCCACCCTACGGCTTTGCTGAGCTCAGACCACACAGTAACTGATGTGCAGGAGTCTTGCATCTGCAGCTCTCCCAGGCTGATGTTGCACACTAGCCATTTAATTCTGGGGTCTTCTTAGAGGTCCATCCCCTCTCCTCTGGCCCAACTAGGCATCACCCTAGTGAGGACTGTTTGAGAGCTCTGTCCTTGTGGCTGATCCTTGCAGCATTCTTTGAAGTGTAGCTTAAGGCAGCCATGCTTCCACAACGTGGGCACTCTGCAAGCTTGCAAAGTTAGCAACACGTGCACACCGCCAATGTTTATGTGACCTCTCCATTCCAGAGTGGTGACTGGTCTGCACCCAGGTCCATGGCCAGGGTTGCCAAGCCATGCTGCACCAGAAGAGGAACAGACATTTGAGGTGACACAGGCAACAACTCTATAGTCCTACAGCAACCTCCTGGGGAAACTTACCTTCAAGGTCTTAGAGCTGTGAGCCCATGATGGAGGGGCAATTTCAAAAATCTTCAAAATACTTTCAGGCTCATTATCCCATTGTCTTCATGAATAGCTCCTGGATTCTTTCTCTCCATACTAATCTTATCGAATGGTCACTTGGTCACATCCTTTTTTACTCTTGAACGGGTCTTTTTATTCTTTACATAGCTAAGTTCCAGATTTTCCAAATTTTTGTTTTGCTTCCCTTTTGATAAATTCTATCTTTAATTTATCTCTTCTTCCATTTTACTATGTGCAATTATGAGAAGCCAGGCAGCCTTTCAACATTTTGCTTAGATAGTTCTTCAGCCAAATATCCAAGTTCATTACTCTTAAATTTTGCCTTCCATATAGCCTTATAGCACAATTTAGCCAAATTATTTGCCATTTTATTACAAGGATGGGCTGTCTGGTAATTTCCAACAATACTTTTCTAACCTCTGTTTGAGATGTCACCAGAATGGCCTTTACTTCTATCAGCATTATAATCAAAACCACTTAAGTAATCTCTAAGAAGCTTCACACTTTACTGGAACCTCTCCTAAGCTCTCACTAAAATTGCCCTGAATACTTCCTTCATGGCAATCTAGGCTTTTTCTGACCTGTTTCTCCAAATTCTTCTACCCTAACACCTTTTTCCAATTTCAAAGCCAAGTTTACATTTTCAAGTATTTATTATATTAACAGCTGAGCTCCCTGGTACCATACCAATTTCTGTCCTAGTTAATTATGTGCCCCTATATCAGGATATCCACCACTAGGTCATTTATAATGAACAGAAATTTACTGGTTCACAGTTTTAGAAACTGGAATGTTTAATATCAAGTTGCTGATACTGAGCAAGGGCCTTATTGATGCTTCCTCACATGATGAAAATACAGGAGGGCAAAGAGAGGGTGAGAGGGAGAGCAAAATGGGTCCAAACTCATCCCTTTATAAAAGCATCAGTCTGACCCAGGAGAGGGCAGCTCTCATAACCTATTCGATGTCCCACTTACTAACACTGTTATAATAGCAATTTCATTTCAACATGAGTTTTGGGTTTGGTGGGAACAAGTGTTCCAACCATAAAAGGGTCAATGTAGGTTGGTGAGAGGACAGTGACCCTCATCTAATCAATACTTACTTATTCACTATATGTTCTATGTCAAGAACATAATTGGAACTGAAGATATAGCAATAAACAAAACAGAAAAAAATCTTCCTTATCTGGAAACTGTGTTACAGTGATGCTTTTCTGTTCCTGTGTGTGTGTGTGTGTGTGTGTGTGTGTGTGTATACATACCTACATATTATTGCATTTTAGGTTTGGGGGTACATGTGAAGAACATGTAAGATTGTTGCATAGGTACACACATGGCCGTGTGGTTTGCTGCCTTCCTCCCCATCACCTATATCTGGCGTTTCTCCCCATGTTATCCCTCCCCAACTTCCCACCCCCAATGTCCCTCCCCTAGTTTCCCTCGACAGACCCCAGTGTGTGTTGGTCTCCTCTCTGTGTCCATGTGTTCTCATTGTTCAACACCCACCTATGAGTGAGAACATGCGGTTTTTTATTTTCTGTTCTTGTGTCAGTTTGCTGAGAATGATGGTTTCCAGGTTCATCCATGTCCCCTACAAAGGACACGAACTCATCCTATTTTATGGCTGCATAGTATTCCATGATGCATATGTGCCACATTTTCCCTGTCCAGTCTATCATTGATGGGCATTTGGGTTGGTTCCAAGTCTTTGCTATTGTAAACAGTGCTGCAGTGAACATTTGTATGCATGTGTCCTTATAATAGAATGACTTATAATCCTTTGGATATATACCCAGTAATGGGATTGCTGGGTCAAATGGAATTTCTATTTCTAAGTTCTTGAGGAATTGCCACACTGTCTTCCACAATAGTTGAAGTCACTAAATTATTAGTGACTCTTAGGGGAACAGTGTGTGGAGGTGCTGATGAAAACAGGCATACAGATTGTATTAACAGAAAGATGGATTTTGTAGTAAAAATGCCCTGAAACAGAGGGAGTAAATTAATTTGGTAAGTGTTACAAGGAAAATAAGTTGGAGTAGTTTGTAGATGCCTAACTTTGTTATAAAAATTACCAAGAAAATATGATATAATCAAACTAATGCTTTTAAGTGTAACATTCAAATCAAAATTCCCTCTGGTGTAATTTCAGTTTTAGCAGACAAGATTAAAAGTTAGGTAACGAAAAGACAGAATCCTAAAGCAAGCTAAATGTTACTTTGGAGAAAAGACAACATAATAAGTTATTCACCTGACAGAAAGATATCCCTCATCTATATAAAAACAGATGTACAAAAAAAGAAAAAATTGCTAAAATAAAAATAAAAAATAAATTTCCCAACTATATGTCCTCAAGATTGTGTTATTGATTGTATAATTTTCACATAATGTAATTATAAATATTTTAACCCTCTTCATGACTTCTCAAATATTCTGTTACCATATAGGTCTACAAACACAACAATCCATGTTATAATTAGAAGTGTATAAATTTTTCAGTAATACTGTAAAATAGTATGTAGTCAGTTGGAAAAAATTAAAACTTGGTTCTCAAATCTCCAGAAAATATTTTCATGCTAGATAAACATATCATATATACATATATATTTTGCATACTGTTTCAAATTTTGTGTACAGATGTAAAACTAGCATTTTCAGCAAAAATAAATTCCTTTTAGAAATATGAACTAGCAATTAGACATCTGTTGTACTGTTTGCCTTTTCATTATGTTCCTTTTTAAAACAGTAAACTACAGGATTTGCATATTTGATATAAATACACAATTCATCATAAACAATTATTTTATAATTTTTTCCAGATTTCATGACAATCTTATAATAATGAAGGCCAACTTCTACACTTGAGAACAGTTTGAATGAATGATTTATATATTGCAAAAGTAAACAATTATGATTTATATATATTTTAAATCTCTGAATAAAATTATGCTAAACATATATTCATATCCAGTCTTATCTATTGTATCACACTGTTTTTCACACTCTATATTAAAATATGTTTTTACGCTTTGTTTATTTTCATGTGTAAAGTATCACCTTCTGGAGGACAGAAACCATCTCTTTTAATCCACTTTTTAACTTTGATTGTTGTTTTGAACAAAAGGGTCATAAATTCATTATGACATAATAGAAGAATCAACAAGCGAAGAGAAAACATCAGGTGTAAACCATTGAATATAAGTCAATAATTATCAACATCTAATTAACTCTTAATAAATCAATGTAATTTTCTTATATCTACCACTTTATGTCCTAAGGTGTACACCATTTAAATTCCATAATAAGAAAATATAATGATGTGTATGATTTGAACTTTAATATAGTAATTTCAATGTCTTATTATATTTTGTAGATAAAAATACAAATTTATAATTGTTTGCCCTTTATTATGTGACTTCGGAAAAACTCTCGTTCAACATGAACATTCAGGCTGTTTTGGACCAGCAGTCTATAGTCAACATCTTATTCAAGATTAGTTCCCAGAAAGTAGTCTTCAGCATTTCTGGGATGGTTGAAAAGAGTTTACAAGATATTTCTTCTGTTCTTTGTAAACTAACATTATGCTGAAATGCTCAACAAAACTGTTCTGAATTATTAGCAAGTGATTGCTTGTGTTTAGGGCTTATTCCCTTGGAGCTAATTATTGTTACTTTTAGTACTATTATTATTATTATTATTCCTCTGGACATGAGATGAAAAATGCACAGGGTAACTATTATCCCCATATGCTACTATGAATGCTGTCCTTCATAGTTTGTCTTGTTCCACCTAATCTTAATTTAATCCACATTATAATCCCATAAACCATGCTTTTGAATTACAAAAATGCTAACATTACAGTGCCCAAATTTAAGTTAAGTAAGTCTAATACTGAACCTAAAGGTCTCAGATGAGTAGAAACCTTGTGAAAGGTCACTTTTTCCCTTCTCTTAGAATATTCTCAAGTCACAGTTTATTTCATTTCATTTTTTGTTCTGTTTTATTTTGTTTGAGATGAAGTCTTGCTCTGTCACCTAGGTCAGAGTGCAGTGGCATGATCTCTGCTCACTGCAACCTCTGCCTCCCAGGTTCAAGCAGTTCTCCTGGCTCAGGCTTCCAAGTAGCTGGGATTACAAGCGCATACCACCAGGCCTGTCTAATTTTTGTATTTTTAGTAGAGACAGGGTTTCGCCATTTTGGCCAAGCTGGTCTCCAACTTGTGGCTTCAAGTGATCCACCTATCTTGGCCTCCCAAAGTGCTGGAATTACAGGCGTGAGTCACTGCACCCGGCCAAGGCACAGTAGTTTTGAAGGAACTACATTGGTCTGACATTGGTCTGTAGCAAAAATGTGTTTTTTGTGTGTCAAATAATCACAAAATCCTGCTCAAAATCCTTCCATAATTATGATTGAGCCATGGAGAAAATGCAAAAAGAACCTCTCCTGTCATCTCTATATTACACTGGTTTATGCAATTTTCCACCACTAATTACTTTAACAAATGCAAATATTATTTAAAGTTATTAATGATATATATACATATAAAGTATAGGAAAATGTAACCACCCTGCTGCACTTTATACGTGTGTGTGCACATGAGCCTGTTATGAAACTTTTCATTATCAAAATTTCAGTGAAGCTTCATACACATCCAAATGCAATGGAAAAAATATACTTATCCATGCCACAATAAAAATGTTTTCAATTCAGTAGATATGGATCTGAAAAGAACATCTAGCTCAATAGCTTTCTTTTACAGATGGGAACACTAAAATCGAGATAAGTGTCTTGTCTATGTCTCGTGCAGTTTAATAGAGATAGTACGTGAGAACTTACAACTCTTGACTTAATGCAATGTTTTCTTTTCATGTCACTGTATTTTTTCTTGTTACATTTCTAAATGGTGCACCTGTTTATTTCACCATCACTTAAGCTTTTTTTCTTTGCATATAAACATTATTCTAAATTTACTCCTATCAAAATCCCAACATCATCTCCCAAAACCCTTTCCTTTGTTTCAGCTGTTTCACATCAAATTACTTTTGTTTCGTCTTTACCCCTAATACATCCATTCCTTTAGAGATACTGACTACTGTTTCTCATATAGCTCTGATCATTTGAGACATACATTAAATATTATTTTGTATAAAACAATATTCTGATTTATCTGGGCAAATTTTATTCTCTGTAACCATATAGATCCTCAAATTTGCTTCTGCAAATTGAAAAATTACAGGTTACTTGTGCAATGGTTAGGATGGCTTATTTTGAATTCAAATCCCTGGGAGAAACTTCTGGATCTTCATTTTATACTAAGATTGTCCTTCAGAAACCAAGATAGTAACAGCAAAACAGCGAGAACTGTTTCATGTTGTAAATTAATAAAGTTCAAGATAAATATTTGATGGCCTTTTTGTTTTATATTTTCCTTAAATTGGATTGGAATTACAGGCTTCCATGTTTCTTTCTCTTTCTGTCTATCTCTGTGTATAAAAACATATGTGTGTGTGTGTATACAAACACAAATATATAAATTTATAGCATAATCATAGTGTTTACAAATCACAAATGGGCCAAGAGAATTTTTTAGAAGACGTTCGTTATATGTGTGAAAAAAATGAACTGGGCATCTTTAATGTTCCAACACATCATCTAGTCTAAAGTGTTTTCTGCAGAATCCCATATTAGAAGTACAATGATTTGACATTCATAATACAAAAGACACTTGGATTTAACAGATATTTGCAAACAGAGAATCATCCCCAAACAAGTAAAACAGATGTATATTAACACCAGAGTTGAAAGAAATAGTTGGAAAAGAATTTCAGGTACTAGCCAAAATTAATTCTCCTTGAAGCAATGTATTTTGTTCTATCATTGCCATTTGTATCACAGCTTTCCTGTTCTTGGCATGGCAGAATTTGCACATATGCTATGTTTTTTTATGCATTCTAACAGTTCTTTTCACTGACAGTTTAATTACTAGCACTTAAGCAGAAAAACTTTTTAGAAAAAGAGAGTGAAGCTGATTAAATTTGCAGCTAAGCACAAAGGAAGGAAAGCAACCTTCTAGCTATGTAATTTCAATTATTTTGTGATCAAAATTATGTAATAAAGTATACTATTTATAGATAAATGTCATCAAGGGTGAAATGTTTATCCAATATCATTTATCATTTATATTCTTTAGATTTTAACAGATATGCAAAATACAGCATCAAATGTATTCAGGATGTCATAACAATTCCCTATGTTTTCTTTTCCTAGTTTTCTCCTTACAAAATAGTACTTCAAAATTATGAGAGAATTATGAATGTGGACTTTTATTCTGATGCAGAATAAGAAAAACACATCATCTCTTTTCTTAAAACGAAAAGTATGGTTTGTCATTACTGATATCTGTTTATATATAGTGATCGTGATTCCTCTACTTCAGCAATCTCCTACAGCATTAAATCATCATTTCAATATTATCAACTCATAACAATATGATTAAAGCAATAGTTTTCAAAGTGTGGTCTCTTCACTGACAGCATCATTACATCTGGGAAGTTATTAGAAATAAAAATTCTCAAGCCCTACTTAAGACTCATTAAATCAGAAACTCTAGAGATGGGTTCTATCAATCAGTATTTAACAAACCTTCCAAGTGATTCTGACATGGGATAAGGAAATATTCCCAAATAAAAAAATACATATTAATATAACAATACTGCAGAGAGCACTGGGCAAGGCAAAGGTTAGTAGTGCTGTGAGACCAAGGATGCTTCAGTGACCGAAGACCCATAAAGCCTTTGGCAGCAAACTCCAGCCTGGGACAGTTTCAGGCAAGCCACTCCAACCCATGACAGCTGCCATATGGGCTGTGACTAGCAAGGCCTTGGGCGTAAGTTTACCTGGAGGTTTGGGGATCTAATCTCTTCCCCAGTGTGTCCAGCAGGTGGCATTTCCAGTTAAAGAAGAATATTGTGGAACTTTAAGATTTAATATTTCCTGTGCTGGGTTTTGTATCTGGTTGAGACTTGTTATCCCTTTATTCTACTTCACTTTTCTCTTTTAGCGTGGAAATAGCTATCTTATGACTGCCCTACCATTGTAATTTGGATGTACACAACTTGTTTGATGTCACAGATTCACAGCTGGAGAGCAATTTACCTTAGGATGAATCGTACTTTGAGTTTCACCCAAATCTGATTTAGATTATATTTAGATGAGACTTTGAGGCTGGGCCAAGTTAAGACTTTGGGGGTTATAGAAATGGAATTACTGTATTTTACATAGGAGAAAGACATAATTTTGGGGGTCAATGATGAATGCTATGATCTGAATGTTGATGTCCTTCCAAAATTTCTATGTTGCACATGAGTCCCCAATGTGATAATATTAAGAGGTGAGGCCTTTAATAGGAGATTATGTCATGAGGGTGGCACCTTCATGAATGAGATTATATCCTCATGAATTGAATTAGTATAAGGCTGAAAGCTTATTAAGCCTCATACAAGAGGCTTGAGGAAGTCTTCTGCCCACTTCTACCAGGTGAGGACCCAGTAATAATTCACCATTTATGAGGAATGGGCCCTTAGCACATAGAATATGCTAACACCCTGATCTCAGACTTCCTAGTCTGTAAAACTATGACCAAGTCTGTTGTTTATAAACTACCCAGTGGAAGATATTTTGCTATAGCAGCTAGAATGGACCAACACATACATTAATTTGAATCAGAGATGTTTATGACTAACGCTTCCACATTTAGAAAATGTTAAAGTCCTTTGCATGTATGAAAAATAAAAACATAATTTTTTGTGTCTTTCCAGATTCTGTTTTGTTTCTTAGTTCAGCACTCTTTTGAGGCTCTCACATAAACTCTAGTAGCTTATGCCATGCAAGTGCTTTTATCTGCAATTATAAAATTACTTTGTATATTTGTTTTCCTTCTATTGTAATATAGTTTATGAGTTTATACATCAGGAACACCAAGCCCAAAATTAACAGAAGAAAAGAACCAATTAAGATTAGACCATAATAAATAAAATTGATATGAAAATACAAAACATCAGTGAAATAAAAGTTGGTTGTTTGAAAAGTTAAACAAAATTGATAAAATATTAATGACACTAAGAGAGAGAGAAAAGATCCAAATAAATAAAATCAGAGATGAAAAAATACACATTACAACTGACACCACAGAGATTCCAAAAATCATCAGTGACTACTCTGATAAACTATATGCCAACTAATTGCAAAATCTAAAATTAATGGACACATTTCTAGACACATACAACCTACCAGGATAAAACCATGAAGAAATCCAAAACCTGAACAAACTCATAACAACTAACAAGATTGAAGGCCTAATAAAACATATCCCAGTAAAGAAAAGCCTGGGACCCTAGGCCTTCACTGCTGGATTATTTCAAACACTTAAAAAAAGAAGTAATATCAATTCTACTTAAACTATTCTGAGAAACAGAAGAGAAGGAGGAAATAATTCCAAACTTATTCCACAAGGCTAGTTTTACCCTAATACTAAAACCAAACTAATACTCCTAACAAAATACACACCAGTATTTCTGATGAATATTGATGCAAAAACAAAATATTAGCAAACTGAATTCAATAAAATGTTGAAAAGATCATTCATCATGACTAAGTGGGGTTTATCCTTGAGATGCAAAGATGTTTCAATATATATGAATCAATGTGATACATTATCTCAATAGAATTAAGGACAAAACTATGGAATTTGATAAAATTGAACAACACTTCATAATAAAAACACTGAATAGAAGGAACATATCTCAACATAATAAAAGTCATAAATGGCAGATATACAGATAGTATCATACTGAATGGGGAAAAAATTGAAAGCCTTTTCTTCAGGGCCTGCAAAATGACACAGATGCCCATTTTCACCACCATTACTCAATACAGTATTAAAAGTTATAGGTAGAGAAATCAGAGAAGAGAAATAAATAAAGGGCATCCAAACTGGTTTATTGCTTCCAGATGATACAATCTTTCATTTGAAAACAAACACTGAAGACTCCACAAAAAAATGACTGAAATGGATACAAAAATTCAGTAAAGTTCCAGGATACACAATCAACATGCAAAAGTCAATAGCATTTCCATATGCCAAAAGTGAACAATCTAAAAAGAAAATAAAAAATGTAATCCCATTTACAATAGCCACCAATAAAATTAAACACATAAGAATTAACTAAACAAGTGAAAGATAACTATAATGAAAACTATGAAGCACTAATGAAAGAAATTGAAGACAACAGCAAAAGTTGGGAAGATATTCCATACTCATGGATTGAAAGAATCAATATTTTAAAATGTCTATACTACAGAAAACAATCTAAGTATTAATTGCAATTCTTATCAAAATACCAACGAAACTTTTCACAGAAAGGAAAAAAATAAAGAACTCTATAATTTGTATGGAAACACAAAAACCCCAGAATAGTCAATCTATCCTGAGCAAAAAGCTCAAACCTGGAAGAGTCAAATGATGTGACTTCAAATTATGCTACAGGGCTCTAGTAAACAAAACAGCATAATACTGGCATAAAAACAAACAGATCAAAGAGACAGATTAGAGAACCCATTAGAGACAGATTAGATATTTTAAATAGCTACAGTGAACTCATTTCTACAATTTGATCTTAGCCAAAAGGCTGAGAAGCAATGAACTCATTTTTGACATAGGTTCTGAGAACATATACTGGGGAAAGGACAGTCTCGTCAATAAATGAAGTTGGGAAAACTGAATACCCATATGCAGAAAAATGAAATGAAATGCCTATCTCTCACCACAAACCAAAATCAAATATAAGTGAATTAAAGTCTTAAATCTAAGACCTCACACTAGAAACCTACTAGAAGAATGTTAAGAAAAATCTTCAAGATATTAGACTGGGAAATATTTCTTGAGTTATACCCCACAAGAACAGGCAAAGAAAGCAAAATAGACAAATTGGATCATACCAAGTTTAAAAAGTTCTACCCAGGGAAAAATAAAAAAGCAATCCACACGGTGAAGAGACAAGGCACAGAGTTGGGAAAAATATTTGCTAACTATTCATATGAAAAGAGATTAATAACCAGAACATATAAGGAGCTCAAACAACTCAATAGATAAAATATCTAATTTATAGATGAAACATCTATTTAAAAAAATGGGCAATAGATATAAATAGGTATTTCTCAAAAGAAGATACAGAAGTGACAAACAGGTATATGAAAAGATATTCAAAATCATTAACCAGCAGATAAATGTTAATGAAAACTACAATTAGATACTATCTCATCCCAGTTAAAATGGCTTTTATCTAAAAGTCAGGCAATGGCAAATGCTGGCAAGGATGTGGAGAAAAGGGAACTCTCACACACTCTTGGTGAAAATGTAAATTAGTACAGCCACAATGGGTAAGATATAAAGGTTCCTTAAAAGTCTAAAACAGAGCTAAAATATGATTCAGTAATCCCACTGTAAGGTATACCCCTGAAAGAAGGGAAGTGAGTTTATTAAAGATACATCTATACTCTCATGTTTATTGTCGCACTATTCACAATAACTAACATTTGGAAGAAATCTAAGTGTCCATCAACAGATGAATGGATAAAGAAAACATTGTACATATATACAACTGAGTATATACAATTGTATATACAATTGGGTATATCCAACACACACACACACACACACACACACACACACACACACACACACACAAATGAGATTTTGTCATTTGCAATAACCTGAATGGAACTGAAGGTCATTATGTTTAGTGAAATTAGCCAGGCTCAGAAAGACAAACTTTGCATGTTCTTACTCCTCTGTGGGAGCTCAAAGTTAAAACAATTGAACTAATATAGACAAACAGTAGGATACTTACCAGAGATAGAGAAGAGTAATGGGGATGGCGAGGGATGTTAAATGGGTACAAAATAGTTAGATAGAACGAATAAGATCTAATATTTTATCCCACAACAGGTTGACTACAGCCAACAACAATTTATTATACATTTTAAAATAAATAAAAATGTGTAATTAAATTATGCATAACACAAAGAAAGGATAAATGTTTGAGGGGATGAATACCCTATTTTCCATGATATGATTATTATGCATTGCATGCCTTTATCAAAACATCTCATGTACTCCATAAATATATACACCTACCATGTACTCACATAAATTAAATTTCTTACCTACCAAACCCACATAAATTAATTTTTTAAAATGCTATCGACTCAAAAGATGAAGAAAAGGTATTTCATAAAACTTAACATACTTGCATGATAAAAATTCTCAACAATTTAGGTATAGGAGAAATATCCCTAAAGATAATAAAGACAATATATGACAAGCTCATGGTTAATATAATACTCAATAGTAAAAAGCTGAATGCTTTTCTTCTAGAACCAGGAAGAAGACAGGGCACCCACTCTCTTCATTTTTATTTGACATTATACTGGAAGTGTTATTGAGGACATTTAGGCCAGAAAGAGGAATAAAAGCCATCCAAATCAGAAGAAAATGGAAAATTTGTTTCTGGAGATGCTTGGATCTTATATAGATAAACTATATAAACTATATAAATTTTATATATAACATATTTGTAAAATATTATATATGTATATTTATCATATAAAAATCTTATATGATATTTTTCCCATGTTATCCCTCCCCAATCTTCCCCCAGCTGTCCCTCCCCTACCACCCCACAAAGGACCCCAATGTGTGATGCTCCCCTCTCTGTGTCCACATGTTCTCATTGTTCAATACATGCCTATGAGTGAGAACATGCGGTGTTTGATTTTCTGTTCTTGTGTCAGTTTGCTGAGAATGATGGTTTTCAGATTCATCCATGTGCCTGCAAAGGACACAAACTCCTCGTTTTTTACGGTTGCATAGTATTCCATGGTGTATATGTGCCACAGTTTCCCTGTCCAGTCTATCACCAGTGGGCATTTGAGTTGGTTCCAGGTCTTTGCTATTGTAAACAGTGCCACGATGAACATTCATGTGCTTGTGTCTTTATAATAGAACTATTTATAATCCTTTGGATATATATCCAGTAATGGGATTGCTCAGTAAAATGGAATTCCTATTTCTAGATCCTTGAGGAATCGCCACACTTTCTTCCACAATGGTTGAACTAATTTGCACTCCCACCAACAGTGTAAAAATGTTCTTATTTCTCCACATCCTCTCTAGCATCTGTTGTCTCCAGATTTTTTGATTATCGCCTTTCTAACTGGCATGAAATGGTATCTCAATGTGGTTTTGATTTGCATCTCTCTAATGACCAGTAATGATGAGCATTTTTTCCATATGTTTGGTGATGAGGGCATGGAGGCAGCGAATCACCTTGCCAGGTAAGTACCTATGCAACAACCCTGCATGATCTGCACATGCAACCCAGAACCTAAAGTACAATAAAAAAAAGTTATGTATATTATTTAGAAAGAGGAGGAAGAGCAGCAGGAGGTGGAAGAGGTAGGTGTAAAGGGGAGAAGGAAAACAAGAGAACAACTAGCCATTTCAGCAGCCACTTTTTGTGCTTCTCTCTGAAGTGACATCAAGGTTCATTAAGAACAGGTTTTCATCAAACCTCTGATTAAAGGTAATAGTCCTGAGAATCTTGCCCTAATCACCGGTCCCAAATCCTCATCTGCTCCAATAGCACTTTCTACATGCCTTTAATTATGCACAATGGTATTTAGTTTTATTTTGTTGTAGTTCTTTGCTTCCATTTGATGAGTTGTTGTAGTCGTAAGCACAGTGCCTGCCACGCAGCAGGTATTGTATAACTGTATGTGGAATGAACTGAAAGTCTAGGCAATGCTACATGTCACAGTGCTTAGCAGCATCCCTCATTGCAGAGGAGCTGCCTCGCATTCCTGTGGAATCTTGTAACTCTTCTCTAATTTGGATAATGGTAATGGTTGCAAAAATCTGTATTTGGAAACACTTGTTCCCAAAATAAAAGGAGCTGTAACACACACACACACACACACACGTGCATGCACACACACACACACAATCTTATATATAGAATATCCAAAAGACTGTAACCATAAATTGTTCAACTAACAAAGAAATCCAGTGACATTTAGAATATAAATCAACATACTAAAATCAGCTACATTTTATAAAACAACCAAATACTATCTGGAAAACATATTAAGAAAACACCATTTAAATCAGTGTCTCCCAAGATGAAGTACTAGAAAAATATTTTAACAATGATGTATACTACAGTATGAGAAATGAGGCTCCTCTCTAAAAATCATGTTAAAAATTAAACCTCAATGCAACTGAATTAATAGGTGTGGCCTTTGGTATGTGATTAAGTCATGTGGGCTTCACCCTCATGAATGAGTTTTGTCTCATTATGAGAGGTCTCTGGTTTGAAAGGAGTACCTTTTCCCCCTTGCATATATTCTACCATGTGAAGATGTAGGATTTCTTTTCTCTGGAGGATTCAACAAGACATCATCTTGAAAGCAAAGTGAGCAGCTCTCACATTCACCAAACCTGCTGGCACCTTGAATTTGGACTTTCCAGCCTCCAGAACTGAGAACCAATATATATCTGTTCTTTATAAATTACCCAGTCTCAAATATTTTGCTATAGCAGCATAACTGGCTAAGAAACTGGTACCAGAGAAGTGAAATGTTGCTATAACAAATACCTAAAAATGTGGAAGTGGCTTTGGAACTGGGTAATAGACAGAGGCTGGAACAATATTAAAGTGAATGCTGAAAATCCTGTATTTCTGTAAACAGAGCATTAGGAAGATTCCAATGAAGACTCAGAGAATGAGAGCTGTAGAGAAAGCTTCAGTTTTAGAGGTTATCTAAGTAATTCTGAACAGAATGCTGGTATAGATTATTTAGGTGATGGTGAAGAGAATGCTAGTAAAAATATGAACAGAAGAAGGTTATACTAATGAGAACTACATGGAAATCAGGAATATCTTATTGAAAACTGAAGGAAAAGTCATCCCTGTTCCAAAGTGGCAATGAACATAGTTGAATTGTGTTTCTGTACTAATGCTTTGTTGAAAGCAGAATTAAAGAGTAATGAACTATGTTATTTGGCAGGAGAAATATATGTCTTAGCAAAGCATCCAGAGTACTGAGTGGTTTCTCTTAACTGCTTATTCTAAAGTGTGAGGAGAGATAAAGAAACTAAAGATGGGGCTTATGATTAAATGGAAACAGAACTGAATTATACGAACAATTTTCTGCTTGGTTAGGTTAAGAAGAATAAAAATGTTGGGAGAGAAAATCAAGGTGGTGGCCTTTTATTAAAGAGGTTAATATGGGAAGAAGGAGTCTAAGTACTATATCTCAAGAAAATAAATAAGTCTGATGGCATTCAGAGATTTTGGAAGTGCTCCTCCTATTACAGGCACAGTGTGTCATAGCCTTAAGGGCAGAACAATTTCAAGGGAGGCACCCAGGTACGAACAGGACCTAAGACCTTGTTGCTCATGGTGCTACAAGTTTCTCTTCTTGCATTTCAGTGAAGTGCTCATTGGCCACCTGGGATGTGACTCAAGTGGGCCAGGTGTGGCTCAGGCTGCTGCTTCATAAATCTTGCCTGCATCCATCTTGTGCTAACTCTGCTGGCATGCAAAGTGCATGAGCTTTGAAAGCGTGACTACTTCCACCTAGATTTCAAAGAATGCCTCAGAAAGCCTTAGGGGTCCAGGCCGATAAATGCCATAGTGAATGAAAATGTCCAGAGGAACCATAGTATCAGGGATACAAGAGTATATTCCCATCACTTCCACAATGCCCTTGTGTAGTTGTGGAAGTGGGACCACCACAGAGATGCCTTCCTAGGGAAATGTTTACTGGAACTGTGGGAACAAGGTCATTCTCAAGATCCCAGAATGGTAGAGCCATCAGAGTACAGTCCCAGTCTGAGAGAGTTTCAGGCACCTAACTCCAACCTGTGATGGCTGCTCTGTGGGTTGTAGACATCAAAGCCATGAGTGGATAGCCCCTAAGGGCCATGAGTTTGGATCCTCTACCTCTGCCAGCGTGTCCAGAAAGCAGGACATAGAGTCAAAGAAAATTATTCTCATGCCTTAATATTGAATGTTATTTGCCTGTTGAGTTTTGAAATTGTTCTCTATACCTGTTACTCCTTAATTCCTTCCTGTTGCCTGTCCTGCCATTGTATTTTGGAAACAAATTTCCTTATTTGATACAGTTTCCTAGCTAAAGAGGAACTTTGAACTTGCCTCAGGGTGAATCATATCTTGAGTGTCACCCACATTTGATTTAGATGATATTAAATGAGACTTTGATTCGATTTTAAAGTTGACTCTGAAATAGGTTAAGACATTTTGGGGCTATTCACATGGAATGAATGTATGCTATATATGAAAAGATCATGAATGTTAAGGGGAAAGGTTGTATGCTATAGTTTGAATATGTGATTCCTCCAAAATTTAGGTTGAAAATTAATCTGCAATGAAACAATAATAATTGGGGCCTTTTGGAAAAATAATTAAATCCTGAAATATTTACCCTCATAAATGAATTAATTTTCTTATAAAAGAGGATTTAGAGAAAGTTTGCCCCTTTTTTTTCTCCTCTGTATGCTACCTTGATGACCCAGTGCTTGTTTCCACTGGAGGAAATAGCAACAAGGCCTCATTTTGAAAGAAAAGAGTGTTTTTCACCAGACCCCAAACTTGTATGCACCTTGATCTTGGACTTCCCAGCCTTCAGAAATATTATAAACACATTTCTTTTATTTATAAATTAAGTAGTCTGTAGAATTTTGTTTTAGAATTACAATAGAATGAAGACAAAGTAAAAGATATGCACAATAGAAGCTATAAAATTTTGGTAAAGATGAGACGAATAAATAAAAATATATAATGTCCTCATAAATTTTAATAATATTGTTAAAATTTCCATGCCACTCAAAGTGATCCATAATTCTATTCAATCCCTATCAAAATTCTAATGACATTTTTCACACAGAAAAGTAAATTTAAAATGTACTTGGAACCACAAAAGAACCTGAAGCAAAGCAATCCTGAAAATAAAAATTATAAAGTGGGAGGCATCATATTACCTGATTTCAAAATACACTACCAAGTTATATTTTGTTCTAAGATGGTAGATAGGAAACAGTGTTAGCATGCCTCTCCCACTGGAAGAACAAAATAGTGTCTAAGAATCATACTGTGAAATTTTTTCAAAGAAGCAACACAGGAACTTAAAAGGAAAACTGAAAGAATCCACAGACTCTTTGAAAGACATGGTAGACTGCAGCCTACTCTGTGAGACAAGCATGAAACTGTAAGTCCCCAGACTGCAAGTGGGGAAGAGACTGCCTACAGGATGCACAGCCCTACCAGGAATCTGAAAAGCCAGTTCATGAGAGAAGGCCATAGTCCTACCCAGAACTGGGACTGATTTAGGGAACAGTGAAAAATATAAAAGTAGAAGCACAACAGGAATGGCTTGCAGGCATTCCCAATCTCCAGCATGGAACAAGGGAAGCTATTCCTTATTATATCTTATAGAGGAGTTAGGAGAAGTAAGCCAATAGCTTAGACATGGGGGGAAGGTTGAAAGAAGCACCCAGTTGAATTTCATGATATAATCTCAAGTGGGGATGAAATCCTTTGACCAGAATCTGAAAAGGAAAAAGTGGAACGGAGCAGGAATCGTGCTGCAGATGTAAGCACAGAAGCGGAGCACCCAGCATTGTGGGCAGACAAGGAGGAGAATGGCGGTAATCTATAGCTGCTAGAAGGTTTTGGCTTGGGGCAGGTTTGAGTTCTGTAAGCAGGCTGCCTGAATCTTAACCTGGGGCTATTAGTAAAGCATCATGGGAGTGAGATTTGCCTTGCCAACTGCCTGGGAGCTTGTGAGACTTTCTACTCCCTTCGCAAACTCTTCTGTGCAGCAGAGACAGTTATACTACCCTCTAGAACACTATCTGAGTGGCCTGAGAACTAGCCACTGACATACACAGGAGCCACATCTTATCTGACATGTGGAGGGTCAGATTATGGACCTGCCTAACCTAGCCCCCATCTGGCTGTACCCCTCCACTTGCACTGGTAGCTTAACACAAAGGATATAAAATTGTGGGAGCTATATAGCTCTGCCCATGACATGAAAAAGCACAATACCCACCCTGTGAAAGCAAAGGTATGCTCAAATCCCACTGCTACTATTGCAGCTGGTGCTTTTTTGCAAACACCTCCTCCTCTCTGGAAGCCCAGTTATACAGCTAATTACAGCAACCCTAAGTAGAATGACACTGTGCTAGAAAGAAAAACAATGAATGTATAACTTCAGCTATCACTGTTGCCTACAACACCCTGGATAACCAAGGTTCTGAGTCTGATTTCATGATAACTTCATTACTAATATAATCAGCATTCATGAAAGCCAGCACACTGAGCCTATCTGCAATCAAGGAATCTCACAGTGTCTACATCACTCCCCTGCCACCTACATTAGAGTTGGTGCTGCTTCCCACTGCTGGGAATCTTGAGGGTAGGTTACCCACCAGATTCTTTGCAGATATTTCCCAGCATCCGCCTGGGGTGTGGCAGCCCCATGGGGTGGCTTGACTGAGAAGAACAATAGCAATTGTTGCAGCGTGGTTGTCAGAAACTCTTACTCCCAAAGGGAGAGAGGGAGTACCGCATCAAGGGAACTCCCATGGGACCAAAGAATATGGATGGCAGGCCTTAAGTCCCACATCATTTCATTGGTAGAAAGATTCTTTCAGCAGAGACACAGTTGCAGTGCTAGGCTCAGCAAGGAAAGTTTGCACCACTATCCCAACAGTCAGGAAGCCTTGGTACCATGAAGGGTCTTTGAGAAGGGTTCTTTCACCCCTTGACCACCACTGCAGACACAGCTAGAGTTTCTACCACAGAAACACACCATGGATGCACCTATAAACAGGCTTCCTGGAACACTTCAGGGTGAGTGATTCTCAGGAGGAGCACTCTCCAGGTTCAGGCTTGCATGAGAGGCAGTCACAGTTCCTTTCTATTTGGAGCATTATCATTCCCAGAGATAAGAAAAGGTGCCTCTCTGATCTGAACAGCCAGAACACTGCAGCAGAGGTGAGATCAGGAAGTGGATAGCTTTTCTGCTGGCCTGGCAGAGGAGCTGAAGTAGTTCTCACCTGTCACCCTGATAAGGCCTCACTGCATCTAATTGAGGGTCCCTTCAGCCAACTTTATCAAGACTGGTATCTCTGCCCACCACTGCATATTGTATCTATCCATCCACTTTAGCCACAACCAGTTCCTACGCAGGAATAATTCCCCTACTGTTCTAAAGCCTGATCCATCAACTCAGTAAGCAGGGGAATGAAATAAGCTTCAAGAGATCCTTGCCACTTCAACCCCATAGCAGATTCTGAACTGCCCACACAACAAATGCATAGCTACTACAGTCAGCATCTGAGAAAGCCAACACATAAAGACTGCGTACAACAAAGAAACTCAGAGTCTTCACCCTAAAAGGCAGTGAGAACCAAATTAGGCTATAATAAACTATAAACATTAAATTCCATCCTTAAGATGAAGAAAAAGAAATTTACAAACAAAACACAGTCAAATAAAAAATGTATTCAAAAACAATTAAAATGAATAGTCTACACAAGTGAGAAGCAAACAGAAGAGTAATTTTGATAATATAACAAAACAAGGTTCTATAATACCCTGAAAAGGTCACACTAGCTCCCTAAAAATGAATCCAAACCAAGATGAAGACCTTGAAATACCAGATAAAAAATTCACAAGGTTAGTTATTCAGCTACTCAAAGAGATAACATAAGAGTGTGAAAATCATCATAAGGAAATTTTTAAAACAATTCAGGATATCAAAATTTTTCCAAAGAGATAGATATCATAAAGAAAGATCATCAGAACTTCTGAAAATGAGAGAAACGTTAATATATTTTATTTATTGTATTTTTGTAAAGAAATACAAAATGCAGTTGTAAAATTCGACAATAGACTAGAACAAATAAAAGATGGAAAATCATAGCTTGAAGATGAGGCTTTTTAATTACTCCAATCAGACCAAAATAAAGAAAAAAATCGAAAGAAATGAACAAAGTCTCCAAAAAATAGGGAATTATGTAAAACAGTCAAACCTAAGAAAAATTCATGTTTTTGAGGAAGAAGAGAAGACATAGATATCCAAATACAATAAGCTCAAAGAACTCCTAGGAAAGCCATTTTGAAAACAATTATCACTAAGACACATAGTCATTAGACTATGCAATGTCAACGTGAAACAAAGACTTCTAAGAGCTGTAAGACAAAAACATTAAGGTCGTCTATAAAGAAAAACATATCAGACTAACAGCAGACGTCTTAGCAGAAATCTTACAAGCTAGATGGGATTGGGGTTCTATCTTTTACTCTCCTTAAACAGAATAATTGCTAACCAAGAAGTCTATAACCAACTACACTAAGCTTCATAAATGAAGGAAACATAGTTTTTCAGACAAACAAACACTGAGGGAACTTGCTGCTACTAAATGAGCACTAGAAGAAATGCTAAAAGGAGTCCTAAATCTTGAAATAAAAGCTCAATATGCACCAAAATAGAACCACCTGAAAGCATAAAACTCACATGGCCTATGAAACAGTAACATAACAACAACAATGAAACCCCCAAAGTACCTAGGTAACAACTAACATGACAAATGGAACAGTACCTCTCATCTCAACATTAATGTTGTATGTAAATGGCTTAAATGTTGCATTAAAAGATACAGAATGACGGGATGGATTAAGAAAAACAAAAATAAAATATCTGCTGTCTTCAAGAGACTCACCCCAAACATAAGGATTTCTATAAATTCAAGGCAAAGAGATGGAAAACAAATAATACACACAAATAGAAAACAAAAGTGAACAGGAGTAGCTATTCTTATATCAGACAAAACAGATTTTAAAGCAATGACAGTAAGAAGAAAACAAAGTAAAGTGGCAGGATACAAAATCCACACACAGCCAGGCGTGGTGGCTCAAGCCTGTAATCCCAGCACTTTGGGAGGCTGAGGTGGGTGGATCACGAGGTCAAGAGATCGAGACCATCCTGGTCAACATGGTGAAACCCCGTCTCTACTAAAAATACAAAAAATTAGTTGGGCATGGTGGCACGTGCCTGTAATCCCAGCTACTCAGGAGACTGAGGCAGGAGAATTGCCTGAACCCAGAAGGTGGAGGTTGCGGTGAGCCGAGATCGTGCCATTGCACTCCAGCCTGGGTAACAAGAGAGAAACTTCATCTCAAAAAAATAAAAATCAACACACAAAAATAAGTATCATTTGTGTATGCTAATAGTGATCCATCTAAAAAAAATAAATCAAGAAAGCAATAGCAACAAACAAAATCAAGCAAAATACCAAGGAAAAAACTTAAACAAGGAGCTTAATGATTTCTACAGTGAAAATTATAAAACGTTAATGAAGGAAAATGAAGAAAACACAAATAAATGGAAAGATATCCAGTGTTCATAGATTGAAAGAATTAGTATTCTTTAAATGTTCTTACTACCCAAAATAATCTACATTCAATATAATCTTCATCAAAATGCCAATGGCATATCTCACAGAAGTAGAAAAACAATCATTAGATTTGTATAGAAATACAAAAGATCCTTAATAGCTAACGAAATATTGAATACAAAGAACAAATCTGGAGGCAATATACTACCTGACTTCAAAATACACTACAAAGCTATAGTATCAAAAATAGTATAGTACTAGCATAAAAATAGATACATAGCTGTTGAAATGAAGAAAAACAAATCTAGAAATAAATGCATGTATTTACAGCCAACCTATTTTTGAAAAAGGCATTAAGAAAACACATTGGTGAATGAATGGTCAGTCTCTTCAATAAATAGTGCTGGGAAATCTGGATATTCTACAGGCATAAGAATGCAACTAGACTCCCCACTTCTCGTCATAAAGAAAAATCAACTCTCAATGAATTGAAGACATTAAAAAAGGCCCAGAACTATAAAACTACTAGACGAAAACATAGAGAAAACACTTCACAAAGCTGGACAAAGTTTTTTCTGTAAGACCTCAAAATCACGGGCAAGAAAAACAAAAACAGACAAATGGGATTGCACCAATCTAAAATGCTTCTGATAAATGAAAATCAACAGAGTAGAAACAACCTATAGAAGTTGAAAACTATGTATCTTACAAGGGATTAATATCCAAGATATGTAAGAAACTTAAACAACTTAGTAACATAAAATGAAATAGTTTGATATGAAAATGGGCAAGGTACCTAAATAGACATTTCTTAAAATAACACATACAAATGACCAACAGATACATAAAAAAATGCTCTTTAAAATCAAAATGACCATGAGTTATCACTTCACCGCAGTTATAATGGCTATCATTAAAATGGCAAAAACTACCAAATGTTGGTAAGGATGTGGAGAAAGGGCACATTGTTGGTAAAAATGTAAATTAGTACATCCATTATATATGACAGTATGGAGGTTCCTCGAAAAAGAATAGAACCATCATACACTACAGCAATTCCATTACTGAGTAAATATCCAAAGAAAATGAAATATGTATTTCAAAGTCAATCTGCTCTTCCATGTCTATTGCAGCGCTATAATCTTTTTGCTGTGTTATCATAAGAAAATAATTACTCAATGTACACAAATTACTTTATAACCTATAAAACACTTAAATATATATACATATACTTTTAAAAGCTGGAATGTTTATGCTTAAAGACATGGTTATTAGGCTTAAAACAACAACAAAATACTTATGTATGATTATCATGATGAAGCCGGATAGATATTGTCAAGATCTTAAAATATAGGTTTTGAGTTTTTTTGATTTTGCTCCTCTAGCTCTTTCAATTTTGATGATAGGGTGTCAATTTTGGATCTCTCCACTCTTCTCATATGGGCACTTATTGCTATATATTTTCCTCTGGAGACAGCTTTTTTTTTTTTGAGACAGAGTTTTGCTCTTGTTACCCACACTGGAGTGCAATAGCACCATCTCGACTCACTGCAACCTCCGCCTTCTGGGTTCAAGCAATTCTCCTGCCTCAGCCTCCCGAGTAGCTAGGACTACAGGCGTACACCACCATGCCCAGCTAATTTTTTTATTTTTAGTGGAGACGGGGTTTCACCTCGTTGACCAGGATGGTCTCGATCTCTTGACCTCGTGATCCACCTGCCTCCGCCTCCCAAAGTGCTG
>CM052648.1:60611867-60623016 GCA_028533165.1 Leontopithecus rosalia | reverse complement strand
CTTCTGGGTTCAAGCAATTCTCCTGCCTCAGCCTCCCGAGTAGCTAGGACTACAGGCGTACACCACCATGCCCAGCTAATTTTTTTATTTTTAGTGGAGACGGGGTTTCACCTCGTTGACCAGGATGGTCTCGATCTCTTGACCTCGTGATCCACCTGCCTCCGCCTCCCAAAGTGCTGGGATTACAGGCGTGAGCCACTGTTCCCGGCCTTGGAGACTGCTTTAAATGTGTCCCAGAGATTCTGGTATGTTGTGTCTTCGTTCTCGTTGGTTTCAAAGAACTTCTTTATTTCTGCCTTCATTTCATTCTTTATCCAGTCAACATTCAAGAGCCAGTTGTTCAGTTTCCATGAAGCTGTGCAGTTCTGAGTTAGTTTCTGAATTCTGAGTTCTAACTTGATTGCATTATGGTCTGAGAGACTCTTTGTTATTATGTCAGTTGCTTTGCATTTGCTGAGGAGTGCTTTACTTTCAATTATGTGGTCAATTTTAGAGGAGGTGTGATGTGGTGCTGAGAAGAATGTATATTCTGTGGATTTGGGGTAGAGAGTTCTGTAAATGTCCATTAGGTTTGCTTGTTCCAGGTCTGAGTTTAAGCCCTGGATATCCTTGTTAATTTTCTGTCTGGTTGATTAGTCTAATATTGACAGTGGAGTGTTAAAGTCTCCAACTATTATTGTGTGGGAGTCTAAGTCTCTTTGTAAGTCATTAAGAACTTGCCTTATATATCTGGGTGCTCCCGTACTGGGTCCATATATATATTTAGAATCGTTAGCTCTTCTTGTTGTATCGATCCTTTCACCATTATATAATGACCTTCTTGTCTCTTTTGATCTTTGTTGCTTTACCATCTCATGTCAGTTAGAATGGCGATCATTAAAAAATCAGGAGTCAACAGATGCCGGAGAGGATGTGGAGGAATAGGAACACTTCTACACTTCTGGTGGGAGTGTAAATTAGTTCAACCATTGTGGAAGACAGTGTGACAATTCCTCAAGGACCTAGAAATAGAAATTCCATTTGACCCAGCTATCCCATTACTGGGTATATATCCAAAGGACTATAAATCCTTTTACTATAAGGACACATGCACACAAATGTTCATTGCAGCACTGTTTACAATAGCAAAGACCTGGAACCAACACAAATGCCTATCGATGATAGACTGGACAAGGAAAATGTGGCACATATACACCATGGAATATTATGCAGCAATCAAAAATGATGAGTTCGTGTCCTTTGTAGGGACATGGATGAATCTGGAGAACATCATTCTCAGCAAACTGACACAAGAACGGAAAATGAAATACCGCATATTCTCGCTTATAGGCGGGTGATGAACAATGAGAACACATGGACATAGAGCAGGGAGTACTACATACTGGGGTCTACTGGGGGGAATAGAGGAGGGACAGTGGCGGGGGGAGCTGGGGAGGGATAGCCTGGGGACAAATGCCAAATGTGGGAGAAGGGGAAGAAGGCAGCAAAACACACTGCCAAGTGTATACCTATACAACTATCTTGCATGTTCTGCACATGTACCCCAAAAACTAAAATGCAATTAAAAAATCTTAAAATATAATAAAAGTATATATGAAAGGAAGTTATATTTCTATTAAGCCTCAAATGGTAATACTATTCATCATAAAACACAATGAAATTTCATGTTATAATAACATGGATGGACCTGGATAACATTTTGTTAAGAGAAATAAGCTGAGTACAGAAATATAAATTCTGAATAATGTCACCCATTTGTGGAATCTAACACAAGATGATTTCACAGAAGTAGAGAGTAGAATAATGGTTACCAGAGGCTGAGAACAGTAGCCAAAGGGAGGTATAGGAGAAGCTGGTCAATAGGCACAAAGACATGAAAATAAGTCATGGTGTTCTATTACACAGTGGGGTGACTATAGCTAATAATAACGTATTATGTATTTCAAGATAGTAGAAGAAAATAATTGAATGTTGATATGGTTTGGATCTGTGTCTCCACTGAAGGTCATGTTGAATTACAATCCCCAGTGTCACAAGTGGGGTTTGGGGGGAGGTAACCAGATCATGGGAGTGGATTTCTCATGATAGTCTAGCATTGTCCACTTGGTCTCAGGATAATGAGTGACTTCTTGTGAGATGTGGTTGTTTTGAAGTGTGTAGTATCCATACCCCATGACCTATTGACCTATTGCTCTTGCTTTGGCCATGTGACATGCCTGCTCCCTCTCTGCCTTCCATCATGATGGCAAGTTTTCTGAGGACTACACAGAATCCAGACAGATTGCTTTATCATGCTTCCTGTGCAACCTGCAGAACTGTGAGCAATTAAACCTCTTATCTCTATAATTTATAGCAAAACAAAAATGGATTAATACAAATGTGATAAACACAAATAATAAATGTTTAAAGGGGTGAAAATGCTAATTACCCTGGTTTGATTATTATGCAAAATATACATGCATTTAAAACTCACAACTGTACCCCATACATATGTACAATTATTACATGTCAAGGAGGCCAAGGCAGGTGGATCACGAGAGATCGAGACCATCCTGGTCAACATGGTGAAACCCCGTCTCTACTAAAAAATAAAAAAAATTAGCTGGGCATGGTGGCGCATGCCTGTAATCCCAGCTACTCAGGAGGCTGAGGCAGGAGAATTGCCTGAACCCAGGAGGCGGAGGTTGCGGTGAGCTGAGATCGCACCATTGCACTCCAGCCTGGGCAACAAGAGCAAAACTCCGTCTCAAAAAAAAAAAACTTTTTGAAATGATACAAACTACTATACTGTGTAAAATGTCTTAGAATGCATTTAATAAGGTGGTTTCTACCTTTATATACTCTTTTTATTGTCTTAAACCTTTTGTGAAACAAAAAGGGAGATAAATTGATACATGAATAGAAAGATAGATTAATAAGTAGATATACAAATCGTACATACAGACACATTATATATGCACGTGCCTATATAAATACATGAAACACTGAGTCTCTGAAATTATTATAAGCTTGAAGAATCTATGATTACATATATTGATTTTAAGAATGGAATTATAAGCCATGTTTCTGGTTGTTAGCCTATTGCAGACTTAGGAAATATTTCTCGTTCAAGAACCACCTCTTCTAACCTTTTCATTATAGAAAAAATGAGTTAATGTATACAAATAACTGTAAAACCTATAAAACACTGAAAATATGTATACATATATTTATAAAGTAAAATATCTATGTTTGAAGACATGATTTCTAAGCTTAAAAACAACCACTAAAATACTGATATATGATTATAGTGCCAATGCTGGATAGACATTGGCAATATCTTAAGACACTATATATATATATATATATATATATATATATATTATATATACATATTTATATATATATGGCTGATATAGTTGTATATATTTGTATTAATCCTCAAATTCTAGAACAGACTCTTATTCTTAACATTGGATTTGTCATAGGCAAAAATCTAAGAACGACTCCCAACAACCATTCCTTTGGAGTGTGTGTAGAATTTGTGAATAACAGGAGATAGCATTTTTATTACATGCTACATTATGAAGTACAATTGATCCTTATGATAAAGACATTACCTAGGTTGTTTGAATCTAACCATTTGAGCCCTTTAGGAAAAAAAGCTTTTCCTCAACTGACAGTGGTTTAGGAAGGCTGAAAAAAGACTGATTTAATTACGAGGACTCCATGAACTATTTCAGGTTTGAAGATATACGGTGTGGTATTTGAGAAGGAATTTAGACAATTTCTAAGAGCAGGAAGCAGCTCATAGCTGACAGTAAGCAAGAAAACAGAGATATCAGAACTATAGCCACAAGGAATTAAATTCTACCAGCTGAAATATGCTTAGACACTGAGTTTAATTTCTTAGAGTCTCCAGGTAAGACACAGTTCAACTGACAATTTGATTTCAGTCTTGTGAGACTAAGCAGAGGACCTAGTTAAACCTGCCTAAGCTTTTGAATTATAAAATTTTGAGATAAAAAATAAGTATTTTTTTATGTCACTAAATTTTCAATAATTTTCTATGTAGCAATAGAAGACTGGCACATGCTCATTATACAATATCATTGGCTAAGATATTAGTAGATCATACACATTTAATTAAGAATGACAATAAGATTAAATCAAGAGATGATAATGCAGAAGGCAAGTTTTGCTGGTTGCTCAGTCATGATTTAGATTTTAATGTATGCTGATAGAGTAAATGCATTAGAGATTAATATTTTCATAAGCCACTACAGACTATAAAATGCCCAAAAAATATTATAGGTTTAGAAATTATATACTTTGCTTTAAACCGTCACTTTTCAGGAAAATATCAGGAGATATTCTCATTAAGTCAGACAGTAAAATAATCTGATCATAGAAATCTAAATAATAGAAGGCTCCAATCCCAGCTTCAATTCCTTTAGAATTTATCATTGTATAAGACCAGTTAGAAACTTTGAATCAAAACACTAATATTTTTGTAGTTTGCCTCTTACAGTAGCTGATATTTAATAAAACTATTTCTTAAGACAAAAATAGTTAAGATAGTCTAAAACCAGGTAAATAAGAGCCACATGTTTAAATGCCTCTCTGTACATTACTAGTATTCATCTATTAATACGGTGAGATTGTGAGTTTAATAAAAATGTACTAACTCAGATATATCATTATGTTTATAAGTTTAAAAGCATCTAGCTCTGTTTAAAATATTTTGTGTATAAGCAGACCATAAGTTTAAGATGAGAGAAAGACATATAAAGTTATGCAGATGATTTAACAAAAGTTATAGGAATGAAAGGGAAATCAGGATTACAGCTGATCTTTACAGATATATGTTTAGACTTGCCTTTTTTCCATATCAGTAAGTTAGAACTACATGAAAAAATTAAACAAGTATTTTATTAAAGTATAAAAATCAATTGATTACTTTTAATACTTGTAGCTATATTTAGTCAACAATAATAAGTGAAAGTAAATATTAAACTTAGAATTTGAGAGAGCATAAAACACAAGTGTCAAACACACACATACACACACACACACACAAGTTTCTCCTTTGGTTTTGCCCCTTTAACTCCGAGTGCTCTTGGCCTCTTTATGATGTCACCTTTCAACATCACTAATTTGAACTTACAATACTTAAGTCCTGGCAAGTCATAGGTGGGGAAAATGTCTCTCCCACGATTGTAAGTCAAATTTTATGCTTTAAAATACTAAAATACTCATTAGCTTTACACTTAACTTCTTTAGTGTGAAGAGGTGTTTATTATATTATTATTGTGCCATTCATAAGCAAAAGATAATATGTTTAGCAGACGAAGTTTCTCAAGCAATATAATAGATTTTTGGATTCAAGATATGGCTAGAAAATGCATTTCAGCAAAATAGATACCTGGGTTTAAATAAGTCTTTTTTGTTTGTTTGTTTTTTATTGTGAGTCTTACTTGATTTCTTATCACATTGTATTTTGGGTAATATAAAATAAAATAATTTATGATTTTCAGTCAGGGAACCACTTGGAAATTTCTGTGAATAATTTTTGTGTATGTAAGAGTGACTGAGGAGTGTGACTGAATTTCAGAGGAGGCATATATCCCAGTGGTAACCTTTAGTAAAAAGTGGGGCAGTTCTATCAGAATATGACCAACCAAATACTAATTGTATCCCTCTTGCAAAATATTGAGTATGTGAAAGTAGTTCTTTATGTAAAACAGCTAATCCAGACATGAGAAGTCATATGACAGTAGTTGCTTATGCTTAAATTATTCTGTGTTAAAATAAGGTAGGCAAAGAACAGGTTTCAATTCTGTAAACCTTTTTTACAGAGCACATGGAACAAAGGTGAAGGAATGGAATTTTGAAATGTAAAGTATGGTTGGGCCTTCGTTCAGCAGTATTGTTAAAAGAAAGATAAAACATAAATATTAAAAATAAAATAGGCTTTCGGTGGATACTGGTGTCTACTTTCTTACAAAATAATCATTATTTTAAAGTATAATGTTTGGTAAAGGTTTAAATACATTTCTCGTGATTGCTTTGAAGCTGAGTAACTTGATACCTTTAAGTCTAGTTCTGCTGGTGAGAGCATGTCTTTCCTCGCTGGTACAGTCAATGATTGCATTGTTTGATTTTAGGTTAAACCAACTTCATATCCTGGAAAGTAAACCAGATGGTTATGATGTATTAGCAATTTTACATATTTGTCAGTACTATTTAATTTTAAGAAATTATGTGTCTATATTAATGATAGATATTCATCTGTAATATGCATTTTAGTATTGACCTCAAGAGGATTTGGGTTATTTATATTAGCCTTAAAAATGAGTTGGAACATACTTACCCCCTCCTCTACTTCTTTTCTTATACTATTTTCCTAATTTTTTTTTTTTTTTTTTGAGACGGAGTTTCGCTCTTGTTACCCAGGCTGGAGTGCAATGGCGCGATCTCGGCTCACTGCAACCTCCGCCTCCTGGGTTCAGGCAATTCTCCTGCCTCAGCCTCCTGAGTAGCTGGGATTACAGGCACGCGCTACCATGCCTAGCTAATTTTTTGTTGTTTTTTTTTTTTTAGTAGAGACGGGGTTTCACCATGTTGACCAGGATGGTCTCGATCTCTTGACCTCGTGATCCACCCGCCTCGGCCTCCCAAAGTGCTGGGATTACAGGCTTGAGCCACCGTGCCCGGCCTATTTTCCTAATTTTGATGGAGAGATTTAAAACACTGATTTTAAACATTTTTTATAATACAAAACATTAAAACTATAAGTTATTCTCTATGAACTTTTAAGCAATATTCTATAATTTTCATATATTAACTTATTATTCAGTAGCTTCTTTTTCAGTAGGTTTTCATTGTGATCTCTGTTTGACCACTGGTTCTTTAAAAGGAGCTAATTTTTCAAATATTTATGTATTTTCTAGATAATTTTATTATTGATTTTAATTTCAATTGCTTTGTGATTAAAGAAGATGTCCTAGAAATTATAGAAGAAATTGATGGATCATTCTAGCATTAGGAGAAATACCTAATATAGATGACAGGATGATGGGTGCAGCAAACCACCATGGCACATGTATTCCTATGTAATGAACCTGCATGCTCTGCACATGTACCCCAGAACATAAAGTATAATAATAATAAAATGAATAAATTTAAAAAATGAAAATCTCAAGTTTAATAATGAACTTGAAATATTTCCTCATTCGGAGCATTTGAAATAATGCAGTTTATAATCACCATTGGACATAAAAATTTCTCCTATAGTATATAAATGCAGTTTGACTGGATCTGAATTTAGATATTCAGATATTATAGGACAAGTAATTTTGGTGCATGGGTTCAGCTTAAGAAAATGATAGACTGGATAACTTATTTGTGAAAACATTTAATATGTTTATGATTAATTATGGTCAATTAATTATGATCAATTAACACAAATTTTTATAGAGTGACAAAAATGTGCCATGTTTTATACTAATAGCTTCATTCTTTTGTCAAGGTATCAAGACACTGCTTTTCTATACTTAAATCTTAAATTTTACTACACATCTGTCAAAATAAACATTACATGAGGCACATAAGGCTCAAACTCACTCATGCCCAATGATCGCTCTATATCCAAAATATAATGAAACTATGTAAAGTAATATTTCTCTAATAGATTGTAGGGTTTGTCTTCATCACCAATAAATAAAAATTGGATTGTAAAACTCTCCTTCATGGGAACAAACATGTTTAGATAGTAATAAATCAAATGGGAAACTATAAATGGAAAATAATTTGCAATATAGTTTTGTTTTTCAGATTTTCTTTAAAATGTAGCAAAATTCCTTACAAATTTTTGTGGTCCATACTGACATATACACATGCACACACAAATTCACTGGTGCGCATATATGCCATTTAATAATTTGGATTTGGTAAAGTTTTGAGAGTATTTTGAGGATATGCTTTTACATAAGCATAGGGTTTACAAAGTGATATCTTGTTTCAAATTGAATTGCAAGAGAATCTGAAACATGAAATGAGAAAAATAATTCAACTGTGTTTTTATAATTTTGTAAATGTATATTTTCAGATGTGCAATTTGTTTATATGTATGTATATATACACACATGCACACGTGCGCACACACACACACATATATATACACACACACATACCTATTTGATAGATATATGTATATATAGTTTGTTTGGCCAACTATTATTTAGTACTGTTGTAATTTGAAAACACATTGGCTAATCTCTTCTATCCTGGAGATGAAGCAATCTGATATATTTAAAGATATCTGAGAATGTGAAGTATTTCTCTAGATGTTAGTTGTAAGTGCTGAAGAATAATAATGCCAATTTAAAACACTGATTTCATATAAGTTAACTAAGACCTTTCTTTTTTATTTTAATAGCCAAAAAGTAAACTTTGGGACATATGATAATTACATTCCAGGTAAGAAAGCATTCAACATTTATTTCAAAACATGTGTGAATAATTTTATGGTAAGCATTACTCTCCATTCAAAGCGATAAAACAAACATTGCCATGGAATCAAATTGATAATCAACTTTCTGTTTCCCAAGGAACCTTTCTTACAGGCACATGGAACACCTTTTACATATATTTTGCTTTGTTTTGAATCCAAGGAATTTTAAGTAAATATATTCAGTAGCACAAAGCTGGAAATAGTTACACGTTAGAACTCATACAATCAGATAATCTTACAATTGAAAAGCAAGGTAGAAATTAGATAAACAATTTCTTGTTTATGTTTATTATATCTAATTTTAAGCTGGATACAGTCTGTCAGGAATGTTGATTATTCCTCTACAACATTCCTGATAGATTACATCCAGCTTAAAATTGGACCAAAATTTCTTTACTAGGCAAGGCAAATATATTTGATTTTGGAGGACTTCAAATATCTATTACATTCCCCTCAGATACTGAGCTTAAATATGATTTTTTTTCTGTACCTTTTCCCCACTGTTCCTATTTTCTTTAGAGGACTCACAGGAAATAATATTTTCCGCACATTAATACAGCATGTATCTAAATACAATGAGGAAATCTCTCATTGGTAACTGAAATATCTTTAATCATTTCTAGAATAGTTTCCAGCTTACTTCACCCTCCCAGGCACCATTTTGTAGACTTTTTGTCAATTTTCTTTATTAAATACATCACCTGTAACAATGCCATTCTTGGATGTTTACCATTTACTCTTGCAGCTTGGAAAGTTATTATAAATAAGGGAATCTTAAGCCTTAGCGTTTAGATGAAATCATGTATTTTCTGAATATTTTATGTCAGCATTGTGCTAAGTACTATGGGAGCTACAAAAGTAGTTAACTTATTTTCTGTTGTTAATAAAACTGTATGCTAACCAAAAGTATGAAGCAAAAACCTGGATTGGAAGAGATAGAATTAAAGGGAAGCAGTGAAACTGAATCCTTCCATTTAGTGATATTAGTTTTGCAATTACTATTTTATATAGTTATCTGTAAAACGGGTCAAAATAGAAAAATCAATTTTTATTTTCTCATATTGATAACAGAAAATTGCAAACATTACCAAATAAATGAAGCCATAATTTGAATCACTTGTTTATTCATTTACATGATATATGTTGCACTTAATGCCATTTTAGCTCTGATGAAATTCTACTCATTTCAAAATGTGTGATTTGTCTTTCTTATTTTAGTGAGTGAATTAAGTAAAAAATCATGGAATCAGCAACACTTTGCCCTGTCATTTCCAAAACCACAACGGCCAGGAACGAAAAGAAGATCGAGACCTTCTCAAATAAGGGACAATACAGTTCCTGTAAATACTGGAAAGATAATATAATTATCTGTAATAAATAATAACTTAGTAATAATTGTGACCATAATAAGTAATTATTATTAGTCTTAAGTAATCACTCATGAATAGTAAGCTTATTAAATCATGTATAGTTTTATGTGTTATAGATCAAAGCTGACAAAGTTTCTGCAATGATGGCAATATTTATCTCTCTAGTCCAATGAGGCTATTAAATACTTGAAATGAGGCTAGTGTAACTGAGGAATTAAATTTTACATTTAAATTACATTGAATTAAAGCAAATTCACATGTGGCTATGAAATGCCATATTGAACAGCACAGTTAGAAGTAATTCAAATTCTACTACTTAGAAAAGTAGATGTCTTATTTGCATTTTACTGTATATAACTGCCCCCTTTATTTCATATTATTTTTTCAGTAACCCTTTATTACAAAAATTGTTTCCAATAAGTACAAAAGTATGGAGATCCTATTGTTAGAGTTAGTATGAACTTTTGGAAAACGTTCTTCTGCTGGAGAAACCCCCTCATTTGAGTCATGGGATTACATTATACTTTTAATACTTCCTCAGTTCTGTAATACAGAATTCAGGATTCAGAGTATTGGAAAATAAATTTTTCCCAATGTTTCTGGAGTCAACATGGGATATGCATATTTTCAAAGAAAAGTTTTCACAAAATAAATTGTATCATTAACTGGTTTATTTTTGAAAATGTATCCTATTACTAGTGAACAAAGTTCTTTTTCTTTTTTTCTTTGGTGAATTTATTTTTCCATTGTTTGTTAATATTTGTACCAATATTGGCTATTTTTGTCATTTAGTTTTGTACATGTTTAAATAGAAGTTGAAAATAAAATGCACAATCTCAAACTAACATTCCCTGTTACAGATTTCATTATTTCGGTTACCAATCTGATGATACTCAATTTGTATCTCTCCAAGCAATAGGAGTTTCAGGCTTTTATCTTTAACTATGAGTAGCATTCTAAATTTCAGAGACTGAAAATGAAAATAGACTAACATATGCTTCAACCTGAAACTATTAGATATTATAGAATAGTTTCTGAGTTACTAAAAAATAGAAGGTGGACAAGATATTCCAAGAATTCTCAAAAACATAGAATTTTACTTATTTTTTTTTAATTTTTATTGCATTTTAGGTTTTGGGGTACATGTGCAGAACATGCAAGATAGTTGCATAGGTACACACGTGGCAGTGTGTTTTGCTGCCTTCTGCCCCCTCACCCATATTTGGCATTTCTCCCCATGCCATCCCTCCCCCGCTCCCCTCCCTGCTGTCCCTCCCCTATTTCT
>CM052648.1:60537183-60605103 GCA_028533165.1 Leontopithecus rosalia | reverse complement strand
ACTCAGAGATTTTATTACCACCAGGCCTGCTTTACAAGAACTTCTGAAAGAAACATTACACACAAAAAGGAACAACCAGTATTAGCCTTTCTAAAAATATACCAAAAAGCAAAGAACATCAACATAAAAAAGAATTTACATCAACAAATGGATAATATAGCCAGTTAACATCAAATGGAAGTAACCCTAAATTTAAATCGACTAAATCCCCCAATCAAGAGATACAGCCTAACGGTATATACATCCAGACCCATTTTATATCCAAAGATACACAAAGACTCAAAACAAAAGGTTGGAGAAAGATTTACCAACCAAATGGAGAGCAAAAATAAAGAAATAAACAAAAAGCAGCAGTTGCAATTCTCGCATTTTATAAAATAGATTTCAAAGCAACAAAGATACAGTGGTAAAAGGATCAATGCAACAATAAGAGCTAACGATCCTAACACCCAGATACTTAAGACTCATAAAGAGATTTAGACTCAACGAGTCAGAAAATTAATAAGTATATCCAGGACTTGAATTCAGATCTGGAACAAGTAAACTTAATAAATATTTATAGTGCTCTCCACTTTAAATACACAAAATATACATTCTCCACTTTAAATACACAAAATATTGATCAGCCATTATTAATACCCATTTTTGGAATACAGCAATATTCCTGTTCTCTCTCCCTCTTTTTCTTCCTCTTTCTTCCTCTCCTTCTCTCCTTTTTTTCTTTCAAAAAAAAAAAAAAAAGACTCACCTGTAATCCCAGCTACTTGGTAGGCTGAGGCAAGAGAATTGCCTGAACCCAGGAAGCGGAGGTTGCGGTGAGCCGAGATCGCGCCATTGCACTCCAGCCTAGGTAACGAGCGAAACTCCGTCTCAAAAAAAAACAAAAAAACAAAAAAACAAAAAAACAAAAAATACCAAGAGTTTAACCAGGACTTACTAGATGCACTTTCAGTTTCTGGGAAGTGCAGAAGGAAATGTAACAAATTAGATAATCCCTAAAGGCTTAGTTCCAAAAAAAAAGAAAGAAAGAAAGAAAGAAAGAAAATACTAAAGTTCGTTTGATTATTGTTTAACTTTTCTTAAACAAAGTAAAGGGCATCTACAAAATGTTGAAGATTTGGACACTTTATGGATTTATTTAAAGGGCTCTTTAACTTGTAAACAAATTAGTTTTAGTTAATTGCTTCTAATTTGGTTTACTAAATTGATCTGAAATAAATATGGTTTTTATGTTTAGTAAGTTTCACTCATCTCTTCCGAAACTTCTATTTCATTTCATTCCTTCCTGTTTATACAAACCTACATATTAATATATTCACAATGTCGGCCGGGCACGGTGGCTCACACCTATAATCCCAGCACTTTCGGAGGCCAAGGTGGATGGATCACGAGGTCAAGAGATCCAGACCATCCTGGCACAATGTGTATTTTTCTAAACTCAGCACAAGTAAATATCAACTGGACTCTCTAACTTTTCCTAAATATAGTTGGTAACCTTTTCTTAGAATGTATGCATTGCGGGTAAATTGGTTTGCTAGGACTGCCATGACCACAAACCACAGACAAGGTAGCTTAAATAATAAGCTATTTTCTCCAGTTCTGGAGGCTAAAAGTCCAAAATCAAGATGTTGGCAAGGCTGGTTTCTTCTTAAACCTCTCTCCTTGGCTTGTCAATGGTTATGCTTTCCCATTGTCTTCACATGGTCTTTCCTCTGTGTGTGTGTGTGTGTCCTAATCTCTTATAAGAAGACCAGTCATGTTAATTTAGAGCTCATCCTAATGACCTCATTTAACCTTGGTTATTTCTTTAAAGGCTTTGTCTACCCAGTCACATTCTGTGGTGATTTAAGACTTGAACATATGAATTTCAGGGATGACAATTTATCCCATAACAAAGGTATGTGATACCAGTTTTTTAGTTTTAATCACTCAGAAACCTAAGGTTCTGAAGTCATAGCTTCAGTTGCAGAATCTGCACTCATGTTTTGGTACAAACTCTAATTTGTATAGAAAATGAAGATAACTTTATGACATAATTGTAGCCCATGTGTTTTCAAACCTTCAGCATTTAGTACCTGCCTTTTACTTTATCATTGCCTCTGGGAGAAATGTTAGCATCTCATTTGACTCTGATTCGATTGTGTTCCAGGATTACCATGAAGATGGACTGGACATTACATCACACTGGAAAAGTTAAACATCCCATTCAGTTGGTGATCTTCCTGTCATGAAAGTATCTTGACAGCTCCAATTTCCAATTAAACACATTAAAGACCTGGTGTTTTTAATTTTCAATTAAAAACATCTACTCACCATAGTTATGTGTGTCTAAGTTTCTGTTGTAACTGAGCGAGTTATGAGGAAAGCTCCATGCTCTGAGTTACAAATCAAGAGTCCTTTATTAATTAGCCATCCACTGAGAGATGGTTAATGCTCAAAGTTCTCTCTGCCCCAAGGAAGGGGCCTGATTATCTTTTATACCTTGATTTAGGTAGGGGAGGGGAGTACCTAGCTGAAATGGAATTTTACAGAGGCAGAAAAGCAGGTTAGAGGAAGTGGCTGTGGGAACAGGTGGTTTCCACACAATTATCAAGAACAGGGGGCGATCGGGCTCCTTCTACACAATGATCAAAGAGAAACTTTTTTTTTTTTACAATAGCAGCGGGGAGGTATGCCAAGCAGGGTGCGGTTACAATGGTTACAAGTGTCAAGAACAGTAGGCTTCAATGCTTCTAAGTGCAGCATGACCCAGTTATGCACACAAAGGGGCTGTGGTAAGGAGGTGGAAGCCAGGTTGGAGTTTACAGCTAAAATGGAATCAGTGATGCAAGCCCAGGGTAGTTTATTACACTGTGAGTTTTGACCTAACTCACAAGCATCTACACATGGTTGTCAATGCCATTAGTTTTGCTAAATTATTAAAACAGTCTTTGTTAAAAGTCATTTAATTTTCCTATGGTTCTACCCTGATCTTGTCTTCAGTTCAATATGGAAGGTATGAAATAGTTCTGTTCTCCTTTACCACAGTTTTTTTTGTCAGAACTAGTAGATTCTGTTGTTATAAAGCTGGGTCAAAGTGCATACCATACTGAGGCTTGCTCAAAGTTTGCAGTCATGTGTATGACATTATTCCCCGATTTCAACACTTCTTTCATTTTACATTTTTCTACTTTCATCATTTCGGTTGGTTCCTATATAGATTTGAATTTTTTCACGTACTATTAGCTACCATTCCCTAGAAATTCCTCTTTATAAAATTTATTTCTGCTTGGATTACCTAAAGATTCTACAAACACTAAACTTCCGGTTCCAATTTTCTAGTTTTTCCCAGTATATCACATCTTCCTTTGACAGTTTGTAGTTTAGCAAATAAATATTGTGAACACATAGCTCTTTTAACACAAAACCATCATCAGGCAACACAATTCTTGTCAAGAAAACTAAAATCTATATTAATTTTTTAATATCAGGCAATTAAAATTTCTCCTTTAAGGGATCACTTTTGAGTTTAAAATATTCTTCCAATCAAAATTACACCATGACAATCTGGCCCTATCTTATTTTTCAATCTTATTCTCATCTTTCTTATTTTCACCTTTCAACTTTATTTTCTTTCCATCTTATTACTCCAGTTCTCTCCTTTAATCTAACAAAATATGCCAACATGTCTTTTTTCTTTTTTATAAACAACTTTATTGAGGTAAAATTGACACTAAGAAGCTGAACATACTTAATGTACATTATTTAGTGAGTTTGGCATGAATGCATTCTGAAGCTATCACTATAATCAAAGGAGTAGACATATTCATCCCCAAATATTTCTTTGTGTTCCTTTTTTGTTGCTTTCTTTTGTTTCGTGGTAAACACTTAACATGAGGTCTGTTCTCTTAACAAAGTTTTAAGTGCCTTGCACAGTATTTTTGACTATAGGTACTATACTGTTGAATAGATTGATAGAATTAATTTATCTTAAATAACTGTAACTTTATACCACATCCCCACATTCTCCTTCCCTTGGTCACTAGTAACCACCTTTGTACATATTGAGCACATCCTCTCATGGCATCTGTTATATACATAGTTTGTATTTTCTAATTCCATGAGCTTGATTATTTTTGGTGAAATATATAAGTGGAATTTCGTAAAATGTGTCCTTTTGTGACTGACTTATTTTATTTAGCATAATGCTGTTAATGTTTATCTATCTTGTCACATGACAAAATTTCCTCTTTTTAAAAAAATAAATAAAAGTCTGCTGTATGTCTGCATGATATTTTCTTTGTTCATTCATCTGTCAATGGATATTTGGGCTGATGCCATAGCCTGACTATTAAGTGTAGTGCCAGGGTGATCACTGAAGTACAGATCTCTTAGAGATTCTGATTTCAATTATTTTAGATAGATACCCGGAATGAGATTACTGGATCATGTGGTCTTCCATTTTTAATTGGTGGACATTTTTCATACAATTTTTCATAGCAAATGTACCATTTTTGAATTGTCACCAATGGTGAGATAGGCTCCAAATTTTTTCTTATCTTCACCAACACTGTTATGTTTTGTTGATAATAGCCATCCTAACTGATGCAACGTTATATCTCATTATGGTTTTGTTTTGTAACTTTCTGAAACTGACGTTAAGCATCTTTTCATATACCTATTGAACATCCATATGCTTTTTTTACTTTGACAAATGTCTATTAAGATTTTTTCCATTTTTAATGAAATAATTATTATTATGCCATGGAGTTGTGTAATATCCTTATATATTTGGTATATTTCTTGTTATATACATGGTTTGTAAATATTTCCTTCATTTAATATGTTGCTTTTTCATTTTATTGATCTTTTTCTCTTTGCTGTACAGAAACTTTCTTAGTTTGCTGTATTTTCTTGTCAATTTAAAAAATTTTGATGGCATATCTAAGAAATTATTTCCCAACTCAATATCAATAATATTTTCTCCATATATTTTACAATGATTTTACAGTTTTAGGTCTTAAATATAAATCTTTAATCTATTTGAATTTGATATTTGAATATGTTATAAGATAAGGATCCAATTTAACAATTTTTTTCCCAAAATATATTTTAAATTTCCCTTCTTTGGTGTTTTCATAAAACTATTTACTTGACCTGGAACAGCACTTCCTTTTATTGAATTTGTCAGGCCATTTTTATATTTTCCAATGTCCCTATTTAGACAGTAGCTTCACAGGAAATTTCCTGTGTTATGACAGGAAGACATATAAAAGATGACAATTTCCTGTGTCATCTTTTATAATCTGTGACTAATTCTCCACTTGTCTGCAAGGGAAATATGGCAATCTCTCTATCTCTATAAGCAAGAATCAGCAAAAATATTTAAAATATTGTAATTATTTCTTAGGGCCAGTATTTAAATTCTCCATCAATGTATCTAAACAGGGTGGATTTCGTTGCAATATGATCTGTGAAGTTGTGTAGGGATCAGTGCTCAAAATGTCCCTCACCTGGAGTTAATATTCTGCAGTCATCATTTTGAAATTCTTAATGTTTTAATTTTTGAGTTCTTTATTGCAAATGAAATCTCACCAGGTAATGTGGGCTGGGAGTAGGTAAGGCCAGATCCAAGTGAGGGCCCTGCAGCATCTGGAGACGGGCAAAGTAGCAGTCATCTCTGACTCAAGTAACCATCTCTATTGTGCCATCCAATAAGATTTGTTAGTGCCTCTCAGTCACTTGCATCCACATATGGAGCACATCCTCTCATGGCATCTGCAATCCTTGGTGGTTTCTAGCTGCCATGGTTTGGAGTGGTGAGCTTTGGGGAAGAGGGAAGAAGGGGAAAACTGACTTCCTGTCACTGGCCAGGGTTTTTATTTTCATTTTGCATTGAGCCCCCCAAATTGATCAAGCCTCTAATAAATCCCCCAGTAACAATGTATTCAATGATTAATTCTGTAAGATAATGGACGTTCTCTTCTCCCCAGATACTCACACAGTTTGTTGTGTTTTGTTTTGAGTCAGTCTCACTGTGTTGTCCAGGTTAGAGTGCAGTGGCAGGATCATGACCTCCTGGGCTCAAGCAATTCTTCCACATCAGCCTCATGAGTAATTGGGAACACAGGTGTGTGCCACCATACTTGGCTATTTTCAATTTTTTTTTTTAAGAGATGGAGTCACCTTAAGTTTCCTAGGTTGGTCTTAAACTCTTGGGTTCAAGCTATCCTACTTGCCCTGTCTTCTCAAATCCTTGGGATTACAGGTGTGAGCCACCATGCTTGCCTCACATGATTTAATACCAAATTAAACAGCAGCACAGAAGGTTAAAGATACTCCACAGCCATTGATTATATATTTTTTTCTCTTAAACAGTTTCAAGAAATACTGTTATTGTATTAAATTGAAGTATTATTGATAATATTTATATGTGCCTGAATTAGAAAGCATATTACAAATGTAATCTGAGAAAGAAATTTGATATTTCAAAGTTGTAAAGGGACATGTCAATATAATGTGGTAGACAGAACATGTTTCTAGATTCTAGACCTCCTTTTCACCTGTGCATTATTGAAATATTTTTGGCTCCAAATCGTATCTATTTTTATTTTTTATTCATTTAAACCTAAAAACATGCCTGAAAACATACTTGCTCAATAAATCTTAATCATCTTCTCTCTCTAAAATAATTATCTTCTATTTTTAACTCAGAAAGCTTATTGAGCTGCTAATTAGCTCCTAAAATATATGCCATGGGGCATGACTATAACTCAGAACACTGAAACAAAAAGAATGAAATTAATCTTTACAATTAAGTGGAAAATTAGACTTTACAGAAGGAACAGAGCAAAGAGTAGGTGAGGACATAGAGAAAAGAAGAGGAAAAAAATAGAAGAGGATATAATTGGCATGCTGTACATATTGATGGTTAGGAAGAACTACAGAAAGCTGTTTTAGGAAAATGAGTGAACTCTGTTATACGGTAGTGGCATATAGTACCCCTCATTAAAATACCCCTAACACTCATAAAAGTAATATGTTGACGAAGCTTTGAGCAGCAAGTTTGTACAGAATGACTGATGTGTGCCATGGTGGAGCTTCATGATAACCCACAAGCATGGCATAGTTTATCAACTGGATGAATTCATCAGGAGTAGGAACTCAGTCCAAATTCGTAAGTTTTCTGTACTTCTTTGCTGGAGAAAATGAAATAATAAAAAACTAGCAATAAAAAATAGGAAATGCCAAGATCACATTAAAATAGGTAACAGACACTATTATATAGGACACAAAAGCTACACTGAAACAGATTGTATCAGCATAGAGATAGAGAACCTCAGGCACAGAGAGGTGATTTTCCCACTATCCCACAGATTACAAGTTGTAAAAGCAAGATTTGAGCCATGACTCTTCATCTTCAGACTCCATGTTCTTAATCACCACATCTTTGCACTGGTTCTTAGATTGTGATATGGTTTGGCTCTGTGTCGGTCACAACCCAAATCTTATCTTGTAGCTCCCGTAATTTCCACGTGTTTTGGTTTCAGATGGAGATGAGGAACTTATTGAGAACAGAACAAAGATGACAATTACTAAGTTTCAGTAAAGAGACTGGTTCATTTTGCCCCTGCCCTAGAGATTTGTGGAAATTTGAACTTGAGAGAGATGATTTAGGGTATCTGGCTAAAGAAATTCTAAGAAGCAAAGCATTCAAGAGGTGACTTGGGTACTGTTAAAGGCATTCAGTTTCATAAGGAAAGAAGAGCATAAAAGTTTGGAAAATTTGCAGCCTAACATTGCCATAGAAAAGAAAATCCTATTTTTTGAGAAGAAATTCAAGCTGGCTGCTTGCACAAGTAATGAGGAACCTAATGTTAATCCCCAAGACAGTGGGGAAAATGTCTTCAGGGCATTTCAGAGGTCTTCACATTGGCTCCTCTCATCACAGGCATGTATAGAAATGCCTGAATGCCCAGGCAGATGTTTGCTGCAGGGGTAGGGCCTTCATGGAAAACCTCTGCTAGGGCAGTGCAGAAGGGAAATGTGGGTTCAGAGTCCCCACAGAGAGATCCTACTGGGGCATTGCCTAGTGGAGCTGTGAGAAGAGGGCCACAGTCCTCCACACCCCAGAACGGTAGATCCACTGACGGCTTGCACCGTGCATCTGGAAAAGCCACAGACCCTCAACACCAGCCAATAAAGGCCTCCAGGAGGGAGGCTGTACCCTGAAAAGCTATAAGGGAAGAGCTGCCCAAGACCATGTGAACCCATCTTTTACATCAACATGACCTGCATGTAAGACATGAAATCAAAGGAGATCATTTTGGAGCTTTAACATTTGACTGCCCTGCTGGACTTCGGAGTTTTATGGGGCCTGCAGCTCCTTTGTTTTGGCCAATTTCTCTCATCTGGAATGGCTGTATTTACTTAATGCCTGTACTACCATTGTATCTAGGAAGTACCTAACTTGCTTTTGATTTTATAGGCTCCTAGGCAGAAGGGATTTGCCTTGTCTCAAAAGAGACAAGGGATTTGCCTTGTCTTGGATGAGACTTTGGACTTTTGAGTTAAGGCTGAAATGAGACTATGGGGGACTGCTGGGAAGGCATGACAGGTTTTGAAATATGAAGATATAAGATTTGGGAGGAGCAGTGGAGGAATGATATGGTTTGGCTTTGTGTGCTCACTGAATGTCATCTTGTAGCTCCCATAATTTCCAAGTGTTATGAGACTGACCTAGTGGGAGATGGTTGACTTATGGGGGCAGGTCTTTCCCCTGCTGTTCTCATGATAGTGAATGGGTCTCAAGAGATGTAATGGTTTTAAAAATGGGAGTTTCTCTGCACACACTCTTTTTTTTCTTTTGGCTTGCTGCTATACACTTAAGATGGGACTTGCTCCTCCTTGCCTTCCACCACAATTGTAAGGCCTATCCAGCCATTCAGAACTTTGAGTCCTATTAAATATCTTTCTTTTATAAATTGTGCAGTTTCAAGTATGTCTTTATCAGCAGTGTGAAAATGGACTAATACAGTTTGCTAACATGTAAAAATGATTTTAACCTTATATCAATTTTCCACGAATAGCATGTAAATTACACTAACTAGAATCCCTTTCACTTTCTCGGTCACCATGGAAAATAAGTAGCCAGAAGTTGAAAACTACTGCAATGCATTTATTTATTTATTTATTTTTGCAATAGATGAAGAGTCATACCTCACGCACTTTTTTCTTTTCTCTCAGTTGCTTGGTAGAGTGTAGCATATTTCTCATGGTCCAGCATCCAAAAGATGGTATAATTTTAAATAATTTATTTATGCTTACCTATTTTATGTTTATCTTGGCCCAGTCTATTTGCTTTTTGAGGTGGCACAGAAGTGATTTTGTTCTTTCAGGATTGAAGAATGTAATATTTTCCAATTACATAACTTTTATCTTCTATAGCAACTTAAATTCTTCACCATTTTAGAAGTATATTGTCAAAAAATGAGTAATACTACCAATATTAGATTTCACAATTATTATTGCACTTCAGAGCCTTCTACAGTGGATTGGCAGGTTAAATCCACAACACACATTTTGACAGGTGGTGCTTATTTGATAGATGACATTAGACAAGGCAGAAAATTCAGAGGCAGAGACAGACATGGAAAACATGTTTGGATGGTGTTTCACTCTGAATTTAAGTTAATTTTCAGTGACTTTAGCAGTTTAAGGAACAGAAGGCTATTGTCACTGCTTCATGGTTTATTCAGAAATTTATTCTATTTACCTTGGAGCTAATGGGTCAGTGCATTCCTATCCAAAACAAGCAACAACAGGGTCACATAAAGTATAGGAAACTGGATAGAATATACATTAATTAATTGTGGTTTTTGACCAAGATCTCTACAACCCCCACCCCGGAACCTCCCCACCCTCTGGTAACCTCCATTCTATTTTCTGTCTATATAAGAGCAACATTGTTGAGATCACACATGAGTGAGATCATGTAGTATTTGTCTTTCTGTACCTGGTTTATTTCATTTAACAAAATGTCTTCTAGGTCCTTCCACGTTGTTCAAATTGACAATATATCATTCCCTTTTATGGCTGAATTCTATTCTACGTGTATATGTACTACATTTTATTTATTCATTCATCTGCTGGTGGACACTTAGCCTAATTCCATATCTTCCTTATGGTGAACAGTGGTGAAATGAGTGTGGGGATGCAGATATCTCCTTGACATATTAATCTCATTTTTTTTTGTACATATACCCAATAGTGGAATTTCTGGATCATATTTTTTTCTTTTAATTTTCTAAGGAAGCTCCACGCTGTTTTTTACAATAGCTATACTAATTTACATTCAAAAAAACAATGTGCAAATATTCAAAAATAATACTGAAAAAAGACAGTGTTGAATTTTGAGAATTTATATCTTACACAGCTTACTAAAACTTCATAGAGAAATAATTAAGATTGAAGCTGCTGTTTGAACCATTGCTCTGTCTAGACTCTTCTCTAAATTAATCCATATGAAGAAAAGCAAGCTAGATTTTTGCCTTTTAGGCTAAAACTATCATTTGAGTCTACCAACCATTTAATTAAGTTCTGGCAATGCATATTTTTGGTGGAGCTGAAGACACTTCATGTTAATGTCAGTGATGCTCAGTTAAGCTGACACCAAGTGCTTTCACAGAAATTGTGAGATAAGTGTCCATTGTTGTTTAAACCTACAAAGAGCTAGTATACTTTGTTATTTACAATGAATAAGTGATAAATAGAGAAAATAATTTAAATATAAAGCAACGTACATAAAAAAATGCTCAACATAATTGATCATCAGAGAAATGCAATTCAAAACTACAATAAAATATCATCTCACACCAGTCAGATGATGATTAAAGAGAGCACACATAGCCAAGACAATCCTAAGGAAAAAGAGCAAAGCTGGAGGCATCATGCTACCTGACTTCAAACTACACTACAAGGCTACAGTAATCAAAACAGCATGGTACTGGTACCAAAACAGAGATATAGACCAATGAAACAGAACAGAGGCCCTGGAGGCAACGCCACACATCTACAACCATCTGATCTTTGAAAAACAGGACAAAAGTAAGCAATGGGGAAAGGATTCCCTATATAATAAATAATGTTGGGATAACTGGCTAGCCATGTGCAGAAAACATAAACTGGACCACTTTCTGACACCTTACACTAAAATTAACTTCAGATGGATTAAAGACTTAAACATAAGACTTAACACTATAAAAACCCTAGAAGAAAAACTAGGCAAAACTTTGCAGGACATAGGCATAGGCAAGGACTTCATAACTAAAACACCAAAAGCATTGACAAAAAAAAGCCAAAATAGACAAATAAGATCTCATTAAACTAAAGAGTTTCTGTGCAGCAAAAGAAACTATCATTAGAGTGAACCAGCAACCAACAGAATGGGAAAAAGTTTTGCAACCTACTCATCTGACAAAGGGCTAATATCCAGAATCTACAAAGAACTAAAACAGATTTACAAGAAAAAAACAAAGCCATTCAAAAGTGGGCAAAGGATATAAACAGACTCTTTTCAAAAGAAGACATATATGAGGCCAACAAACATGAAAAAATACTCATCATCACTGGTCATTAGAGATGTAAATCAAAACCACATTGAAACACTATCTTACTCCAGTTAGAATGGTGATCATTAAAAAATCAGAGACAACATATGATGGAGAGGATGTGGAGAAATAGGAACACTTTTACACTGGTGGTAGGAGTGTACATTAGTTCAACCATTGTGGAAGACAGTATGGCGATTCCTCAAGGAGCTAGAAATAGAAATTCCATCTGACCCAGCAATCCCATTAGTGGGTATAAACCCAAAGGATTATAAATTGCTCAATTATAAAGAGACATGCACACATATGTTCATTGTGACACTGTTTACAATAGCAAAGACCTGAAACCAACCCAAATGTTCATCAGTGATAGACTGGACAAGGAAAATGTGGCATATATATACCATGGAATACTATGCAGTCATAAAAAATGATGAGCTTGTTTCCTTTGTAGGGACATGGATGAATCTGGAAACCATCATTCTCAGCAAATTGACATAGGAACAGAGAATCAAGCACCGCATGTTCTCACTCATAGGTGGGTGTTGAACAATGAGAACATAAGGACACAGGTAGGGGAGCATCACAGACTGGGGTCTGTTGGGGGGGACTAGTGGAGGGACAGTAGGGAGTAGTGTAGTTGGGCAAGGATAACATGGGGAGATATAGGTGACAGGGGGATGGAGGTAGCAAACCACACTGCCATGTATGTATCTATGTAACAATTCTGCATGATCTGCACATGCACCCCAGAATCTAAAGTACAATTTTATATATATATATATATGTATTATATATATATATATTATATATATGTATTATATATATATTATATATATGTATTATATATATGTATATATATGTATTTTATATATATATATATACACACACACAAACACACACATAGTCAAAAAAATAACAGACGCTAATTTGACTGCAGAGTAAAGGGAACACATACACTGTTGGTCAGAATGGTCAACAGTTCAGCCACTGTAGAAAGCAGTCTAGAGATGTGTCAAATAATTTAAAACAGAAATACTACTTGACCCAACAATTCTGTCTCTGGGTATATACCCAAAAGAAAATAATTTGTTGTATCAAATTTAGGGAGATTAATAATCTTATTACCCACACTGACATAAAAGTAGAAAACAATAATAGGAGAAAAATTGGAAAGTTTACAAATTATTATTATTATTTCATAAGGAAGGAAATAATAAAGACCAGGGCAAAAATAAATGAAATAGAGACTAGTAAGACAATGGAAAAGCTCAGTGATATCAAGAATTGGTTTTCTGAATGGTAAACAAATTTGACAAGTTTTAAGCTAGGTTAATGGATAGAAAAAAGAATGAAGAAGACTCAATATCATAAATGAATGAAAAGAGATTATAGCTGATATCAAAATACAAAATATTATAACACAATAAAATATTATTAGGAAAATGCATATGCCAATTAACTGGATAACTTAGAAGAAATGATTAAATTCCTAGAAACATGTAATATACCAAGACTAAATCATGAAGAAAGAGAAAATCTAAATAGAACAACAAAGAGTAAGGAGAAAAAGCAGAAAGTTAAAACCTCTTAACAAGGAAAACCCCAGATGGTTTTACCTCGATTCTACCAAACATTTAAATAATAAACACAAATTATCAGACTCTTCTAAAAATTGAAGAATAGAAAGACTTTCAAATTTATTTTGTAAGTTCAGTATTACCCTCCTACAATACCCAGACAAGGACACCAAAATAACAGAAAATTATAGGATATTATCCTCTATGAATATACATAAATGCAAAAATTGTCAACAAAACACTAGCAAGTCAAATTGAATAGCACATTACAAGATCATACACTATGCTCAAATAGCATTTTTTTCTGAGGCACAAAAATGATTCAACATATTTACATCAATAAATGTGAGATATGACTTTCACAGGATAAAGGAAAAAATCATATGTTCTTCTCAACAGATTCAGAAAATGTATTTGACAGAACTGAACATATTTTCGTGATAAAAGCTCACAAAAAACTAGGTATAGAAAAACTACACCTAAACATAATAAAAACCATATATTATAGGACCAAACAACCTCATACTCAATGTTGAAAAGCTGAAAGCTTTTTCCCTAAGATCAGGAACAGGACAAGGTACTGGTTCCCACTACTTCTATATGGCATAAAACTGTAATTCCTAGCCAGAGCAATTAGGCAAAAAAGAGAAATAAAAGGCATCTAAATGAGAAAGGAAGAAGTAATAGTGTCTCTGCAGATGACATGATCTTATGATTAGAAAGCATAAAACACTCTATCAAAAAACTGTAAGAAGTAGTAAATGAATTCATTAAACTTGTGAGATATGAAGCAATATAAAAATCAATTGTGTTTCTGTACACTTACAACAAGCTATCTGAAGAAAATTAAGAAAAAAAATCCTTTACAATAGAATAAAAAAATACTAAGAAATGAATTTTAATCTAGGAGGTAAAAGATCTTTATACCAAAAACTATAAAATATTGGTGAAATTGAAGAAGACAAAAATAAATGGAAAGACATCACATGCTCTTAGGTTTCAGGAATTAATATTGTTAAAATGTCAATGCTACCCACATATTCTAATGATTCATTGTAATTCCTATAACAATTTTAATGGCATTTTTCATAAAAAGAGGAAAAAATTCCAAGATTTGTATGAAACTGCAAAAGGCCCTGAAAAACTAAAGCAATATTGAAGAAAAATTAAAAAACTGAAGGCATCACACTTTTATATTTTAAAGTATATTACAACACTGGAATAAAACATCATGATACTAGCAAAAAAACAGACATACAGACTGATGGAACACAATTAACAGCCTAGAAATAAGTCCAACCATGGCTAGGAACAGTGATGCATGTCTGTAATCCCAGCACTTTGAGAAGCTGAGACAGGAGGATCATTTGAGGCCAGGAGTTTGAAACCAGCCTGGGAAACATTATTAATGAGACCTTGTCTCTACAAAAAAAGAAAAAGAATAAAGAATAAACCCCATGTACATGGTCAATTAATTTTTGACCAAAGCACCAAGAACACATAATAAGAAAAATAAAAGTATTTTCAACGAATACTGTTGGGAAAACTGTATCCGCACACGCAAAGAATGAAAATAGATCTTTGTCTTACATCACACATTAACATTAACTCAAAGGTGATAAAAGACCTAGAGGTAAAATCTGAGACTTTAAAACTTGGAGAACAAAAAATAGACGAACTTTCCTTATCATTGGTCTTAAAAATATTTTTTTATATGAAACCAAATGCACACACAAAAAAAGCAAAAATAATCAAATGTGATTACATCAAACTAAAAGGCTTATATATAAGAAGTGAACCAAAAGAGTGAAAAGCAACCTACAATGTTGCCAAAACTATTTGTACACCATATATCTGATACGGAGTACTACCCAAAATACACAAGTAATACCCAAAATACACATGATTTAATCATAAAAAACAAATAACTCAATTAAAAATGGAGAAAAAATGAATTTTAACAACTGAGATATACAAATAGCCAACAGATGCACACAAAAGTGTTCAACATGACCAATGATAATGGAAATGCAAATTAAAGTTACAATAAAATATTACCTTACCTGTGTTAAAATGGCTATTATCAAGAAGACAAAAGATAACAAATGTTGGCAAGAATATGAAGAAAATAAAATCCCTGCACACTGTTGTAGGGAATATAAATTGGTACAGCCATTATAGAAAAAAGTATGGACTTCCTAAAATATTAAAAATAGAATTACCATATTATCCAGCAATCCCACTTCTGGGTATCTATGCAATAGAATTGAAATCAGGATTTCAAAGAGATACCTACACACCCATGTTCACTGCAACGTTATTCACAATAGCCTGAATGTGAAACAACATAAATGTCTATTAATGGATGATTACATAAAGAAAATGTGAGATATACAGATGATAAATAGTAGATATAGATATACATTCACACACACTCACACATACACACACACGGTGGTCTATTGTTTAGCTTCGAAAAAGAAGAAAATTCTGCCATTTGTGACAACATAAATGAACCTGGATGATGATTATGCTAAGAGAAATAACCAAATAGAGTAAGATAAAGACTTTAAGCCCTCACCTACATGCAGAATCTAACAGAGTATAGAATGGTGGTTGCCAGGGGCCTGTAGTTGGAGAAAGAGAAAAATATTGGTCAAATGGTATAAAGTTTCAATTATGAGGTTAATAACTTCTGAGGATCTAATGTACAGCAACATGACTCCAGTTATAATAACTGTATTTTATACATAAAATTTGCTAAAAGAGTAGATCTTAAGTGTTCTCACCACAATGCAATAAAAAATGGGCACCATGTGAGCTGACTGACGTGTTAATTAGCTTGATTATACTAAGCGTTTAACAGTGCATACATATATCAAATTGTCACATTGTACACTTTTAATATGTACAATTTTATTGCCAATTACATCTTAACGTTGGCTGAAATCAAACACTGCAGCCCAAAGGCTTGCTATGATTCTAATTCCTCATCTGATTCTTAGATCTTAAATTTTGTGTAAATGCAGAATAAGAGAAACGACAAATCAGAACAAACCATTCCACCCATCCATGGAAGACTCTCAGTGCTTCAAACTTGTCCTGCAACTGGCAAGGCTCCTTTCTCCCGGTGATTAGAAGTAACTGCGTTCTAATCAGTACCATAATCTATAGCTTCCTTTCTGGGGGGTCAGAGTCTTGAGAAGAGAAATATAATAAAATGAATCTTATGTTTATCTTGAAATAAAGGCTTATTATTATCATTATTAATATTTATCATTGTTTCAACAAAATGCCAAAACTGAGAGATTAACAAAAAGCCAAAGCTAAGAGATTAAAACTGGATTATTGCCAGAAGATAATGAATGGTGAAGTGGTCAACTTTAAAGGGAATACATTGGAAGAACATTTCTGGTGATGAAACTGCACTGAAAGTTATTGGGATGAAAGATATGTGACTCTAAGCATGTGTTAAAAGTCATAGAACTACAATACTGAGTTTGAATGCATGAAAACTAAAAATAAAGATAAAAGACACATAAAGAGGGTGAGAAATCCTAGGATGGAATGCGACTGTGACAAGTGAATGTTTCACAGATATATGATATAACTGTATTATTAAAAGAAGGGTTAGAGAAAGAATACAAGAGGTTTTCTAACTTTGAAAAATGGTGTTTTGACTGGAAACTATACAACTAAAGACAAATGGATCTTTTTATATAAACCACTCAAAATTTAATTGGTAAATCTGTATTTCATTAAGGCATAGATATCAATTCTGCTTTACATATGGACTGGATTGAACAAATAATTAAGTGCATGGCAAATGTTGGGAGTCAGGTATTCCACTTTCGGGGAAAGAAGCTACAGACCGACAAAAAGGAAAGACTAGTCTGGACCTGGTATTCCTCAATCAGAGTGAGAGAGATTAGTGTGAACTCATGTTTAGCTATATTTAAATAGATAACTAGATAAATGATAGATCTAGACAGAGAGATAGATTAAACATACAGATATGTGAATATTCATATGTTAGTATATACAAAGAAATTAAATGGCCCAGTAGCAATGAGCATACCTAGCATTCAGATATTTATTCAAAAATACTATGCACCAATAAAAAGAACCAGAATTCTTGGTAAAGTAATTGATACTAGGACTGGGACATGAAAAATATAAGACAAGATCAGAGCATCCTATAGCAATGGAAAGTAAAAATGTGTTCAAAAACCAAAAAATCGTACATTCTAAACTAACACAGGAATTCACCCTAAGGATTCTCCAGGAGAGATTCCCCACCGGAACAATTTCTACAACAGAAAACCAATATAGTATTGGATTACATAGCCAAATTTAAAATATATAGTCATAAGTTTCTACTAATATCAATTATTAAGTAATTAAGTAAGTAGGGAAGAAGAGACAAATCCTCCAAAAAATCACAAATACTGTAAGTATGTATATATGACTTCCTTCTCAAGGTGCTGGAATTTAAGCCCTTCATGAATATGAGCAGAACTTAGCAAATCATCTCCAAATAATAAAATATTGAATGGTGAAAACAGCAACTTTATAGTGATGAAGCCTTGCAGACACTAACTTAACCAAATAATAGGAGTTAATTCTACCAGTAGTCTTATATGAATATACTGTAACCCCTGGTAGGATATAATGCATAAAGGACTTTGCCTGTGTGATAATCTTCTCCAAAACCCATCACCCAAGTCTAATCACTAGAAAAGCTTTAGACCAACCCAAATGGAAGAACATTCTACAAAATATTAACCAACAGTCCTCAACATTTTCAAAGACATGAAAAACAAAAATAATTGAGAAATTATCACAAAACAAAAGAGAATGAGAGAATAGACATGACAGCTAAATGCAATATTGTATCCTGAAATAGAAAACGATCATCAGTAAAAATATTAGTGAAGTATGAGTACATTCTGGAATGTAGTTAATAGTATTACACAGTGATATTTTCTTAAATTTGACAAATGTGTGATGGTAATGTAAAATTATAACAAGGAAAACTTCAACTGGATAAGGAATATATGAGATCTCTTTGCAATATATTTTCAGTTATTCTATACATTTACAATTATTCCATAATTTAAAAAGTTTGTAAAGCAGCAAATTTTATTATGTCTATCAAATTGATAATTAAAAACTGTATTATTCTAATCATAATTGTTTATTTTTAATTATGAATAGGTGATAACTGTACATATTTATGGGGTACATGTGATCTTTTGATACAGATATATAATCTGTAGTGATCAAATCAGGGTAATTGGAGTATATGTTATCTCAAGAATTTATCATTTATTTGTGTTAGAAACATTACAGTTCCACTCTTTTAGTTACTTAACATATAAAATAAATTACTGTTAACTATTATCACCCTATTGGGCTACTGAATATTAGATTTTATCAACCTACATTAAATATTTTAGTGTACTTTAACTATGAAATGAGATATAATGACAGTTTAAAATCACCTAATTGAAAAACAGAAAAATATACATTCCCTGCACAGCTGAGTTCAGTGTGCATAAATATTTAATCTCTCTACAAGTAAATAAATGCATTTGCCATAGTTCATTGCAAAGTTTTGTTAAGTATTCACATTGGTTTTAGGCCAATACTTATAATCACCACTTATAAAGATATTTTACAAGAAAACAGTCACAAAAAAAATATTTTTAGACATTGTTTATAACATATTTTAACCTTATGTTGAAAATATGAATGTTGTGGTTTTAAAATATATTTTGATGTCTAAAGGGCAAATTTCCTCATTACCCTTCTATTTGAAATTATCTTGAGTAATTTTGCAAGCATATTATTTCAGAAGTATTATAGAATCATTTTATTAAGTTTATATAAATTGCATTGGGTTCTGTAATAGGAAGATAGGTAATGAATTTAATTTAATAGATTTGATTGATTTAAAAATATAAAATCTCCTAAGGCCAAGTGCATGTCATTTTTTAAATTTTATAGTTTTAAGCAGCATAGTTCCTGAATTGTCAAGTCTTTTTTTTTCCTTTTAAGAAGAAACCAATTAATTTTGCTTGGAACATTGAATATGTATTTGAGAAATAAAGTCTTTGCTGAATAGTTACATAAAATTAACCCAGAAGGTTCAATTTGCCAAAGTGAGCTTATTTAGCCCTTAACAATTTTTTTTAAATCATGCAATAGGTTCTAAAAAATGTGACTAATATGACACTCTCTTTCCATCACAAAACTTATGCAATTGTTATTTTAAAACTGATTATTGCACTATTATTACACAAGGTGCTAAGCTAAAGTATATTGGCATTGAATTTCTGTGTATGCTATGTTTGATACTCATGTGTATAATTTTATGTAAACAGACATGGGGAGGCCTACATTACAAAATTACAGTTAGAGGCTGAAGGATTGCTTGGCTAGGAGTTTTAGACCAGCCTAGGCAACATGGTGTCACTCTGTCACCCAGGCTGGAGTGCAATAGAGGAATCTTGGCTCACTGCAACCTTTACCTCCTGGGTTCAAGAGATTCTCCTGCCTCAGCCTCATGAGAAGGTAGGACCACAGGCATGTACCACCACTCCCAGCTAATTTCTGTATTTTTAGTACAGACAGTGTTTCACCATGTTGGTCAGGCTGGGTGAGACCCTATCTTTACAAATTTGTTTTTAGAAAATTAGCCAGGCATGGTGGCATATGCATGCAGTAATAGCTACTCAGGAGGCGGAGATAGGAGAATTGCGTGAACCTAGGAGTTCAAGGCTACAGTGAGTTACAACTCAGGCATTGCAGTACAAAGTACAGCCTGGGTGCCAAATTTAGACCCCATTCCTCAAAGAAAAAAAGAGACCCAAAACAAAACAAAAATAATAATAAAGGACCAGTACAAAGCTACTACAGTCTGAATTAACAAACATTTACAAAACAATTATGTTGGGTTTTTTGTTTTGTTTTTGTTATCCTAAGTGAAAAAAAAAGAAAGAGAAAAAAAGGGGTGGAGGCATTAGGCTGACTGACTTCAAACAATACTACAAGTCTACAGTAATCAAAATAGCATGGTACTAGTACCAAAACAGAGATATAGACTAATGGAGCAGAGCAGAGGCCTCAGAAATAACCCCACACATCTACAAACATCTGATCTTTGACAAACCTAACAAAAGCAAGTAATGGGCAAAGAATTCCCTATTTAATAAATGGTGTTGGGAAAACTGGCTAGTCATATGTAGAAAGCTGAAACTGTATTCCTTCCTTACACCTTATATGAAAATTCACTCCAGATGGATTAAATGTTTAAACATAAAACCTAACACCATAAAAACCCTAGAAAAAAACCTAGGCAATATCATTCAGGACAAAGGCAGAGGCAAGGACTTCATGACTAAAACTCCAAAAGCATTGGCAGCAAAAGCCAAAATAGACAAATGGGATCTCATTAAACTAAAGAGCTTCTGCACAGCAAAAGAAACTATCATTGGAGTGAACCAGCAACCAACAGAATGGGAAAATTTTTTACAATCTACCCATGTGATAAGGGCTAATATCCAGAATCTACAAAGAACCTAAACAAATTAACAAGAAAAAACCTAACAACTCCATCAACAAGTGGGTGAAGGATAAGAACAGACTGACACTTTTCAAAAGAAGACATTTATGCAGCCAACAAACATGAAAAGAAGCTCATCTCCACTAGTCATTAGAGAAATACAAATCAAAACCACATTGAGATACCATCTCATGCCAGTTAGAATGGTGATCATTAAAAAATCTGGAGACAACATATGATAGAGAGGATGTGGAGAAATAGGAACCCTTTTACACTGCTGGTGGTAGTGTAAATTAGTTCAACCATTGTGGAAGACAGTGTGGTGATTCCTCAAGTATCTAGAAATAGAAATATCATTTGACCCAGCAATCCCATTAGTGAGTATATACCCAAAGGATTATAAATCATTCTATTATAAAGAAACATGCACAGGTATGTTCATTGTGGCAATGTTTACAATAGCAAAGACCTGGAACCAACCCAAATGCCCACTGATGATAGACTAGACAAGGAAAATGTGGCACATATACACCATTGGAATACTATGCAGTTATAAAAAACGATGAGTTTGTGACCCTTGTTGGGAAATGGATGAATCTGGAAACCATCATTCTCAGCAAACTGACACAAGAACAGAAAAAGAAACACTGCATGCTCTCTCACTCATAAGTGGGTGTTGAGCAATGAGAACACATGGACACAGGGAGGGAAATATTACACACTGGGGCCTGTTAGGGGATGGGTGGCTAGGGGAGGGATACAAGCGGGCAGGGAATAGGGGAGAGATAGCATTAGGAGAAATACCTAATGTAGATGACAGGGTGATGGATGCGGCAAACCACCCTGGCATGTATATACCTATGTGACAAACCGGCACATTCTGCACATGTACCCCAGAACTTAAAGTATAATAAAGTTTTTTTCTTAAGATAACAATTTTAGAAACTTTTCCCACTGCTGTGGGTGAGGTTTTATTTTACATCACTCTCCTATCTATGATTCTGATACAATAAATCTACAGGTTTTTGTCCACAATAAAACAACTAGCTAAACTTATTATTTCTGTGCTTATTCAGCTGATTATCATATTATATTTTTATGTAGCTAATCCTATCACCTGCAGGTGGGGAATTATTTAAAAATCCCTTCTTTGCTATATTTATACACAAGGAATTTTCTTAGATAATTGCATTTCCTGTTATTTCTAAAACAGAATAATAATTATAATGATAATGTCACCTGGCAATAGTATTGTTCTGAACTTTAACTAGAATACCTTTAAGGTTCCATGGTTTCAAGGCATTGCTTGCTTACCTGATATGCCTATTTTGCTTATGTCATGGATGAAACATTTTTGTAATTTATAAAAATAATCTCAACCCCTATAATTTTATCAGTGGGATTTTCAAGGTTTCTGTTTTGCCTAGTTATCCATTAACCTATTAACAAGTGCTGAGAATAAAATAATACATGGAGTATCAACAGTGTCTCTGTATTAGCCCATTTTCACACTGCTATAAAGAACTGCCTGAAACTGGTTCATTTATTTAAAAAAGAGGCTTAATTGGCTCACAGTTCCATACGGCTGGGAAGGCCTCAGGAAACTTACAATCATGGCAGATGGCAAAGGAAAAGCAAAGAGTTACCTGCTTTACATGGTGGCAGGAGAGAGTGAGCACACAGAGGAAAATGCTGTTTAAACCATCAGGTTTCTTGAGAATTTCCTCACTATCATGAGAACAGTATGAGGAAACTGCCCCCGTCATGATCTAATCACCTCCTACCAAGTCCCTCCCTTGACATGCGGAGATTACAATTCGAGATGATATTTGTGTGGTGACACAGAGATAAATCATATCAGTCTCTACTGTAAAGGAAGTCCAGCTGTGCTTCTGACTCTTCTTCATTTTCCATTCCAGTGTTGGTTTAATGCTAACTTTCCCCTGCCAACAGTCATCAGTTGGGACATAGCTGCATTAACTGAGTTTGTTCTAGGTATATCAGAAGCAAAACAAATTACAGAAATGTGCTGAATAACTGCTAATGTCTTATATTCTTCATTGATATTTTAATAAGGGATTGCTAAAAATGTAAGTAGAACATCATTTGAATACTATGCTAAATATTATGAGATATCAATAACTTTCCAGCCATTAAGTCCATTTGAAGTTTTCTCATTTCTGTGACCTGACTAGACAGTACCAACAGTGAGCATATCCTTCTGAAATGACTCATTCTTAACATCGTAAAACAATGGTATATATTTCTACTATGCTTTGTTCCTTTCCATTTCCATTGTCACCCACTTCTCCTACAGTTGCTCTTTAAATCTTGAAGTACTTACAGTCCTTTTAATCCCCATTCCCTACTTTTTCTCTCTCATACATATATCTATATCTATCTATATCAAAAGATCCTATGTCCTCTTATGACTTGAACTACCATCTCCTAAATATCTAACTTGAGCTTTAACCCCTCTCCTAAATGCTATATCTCAGTATTCAACCAGTCTCTCAATTCCTTAATTTGTTGCTTTAGAGGTACCTCAAAGTAAGTATGTCCCATGTAAACTTTATTTTGTTCCTTTCCAAATCTCATCTTTTTTCAATATGTTGTTTCAGACATTACAGCCAGTCTTCAACTAATTGCACCAGCAGAAACCTGAATAGGATTATCTATTTATTATTCATGTTTTTTTCAAGATCTGTACACCAATGATCTCTCATGTGTATTTACTTCTTTATAGACCTATGGCTACCACTGTAGACCATGCCTCAACATAATTATACATGGACTATCAAAATAGCCTTCACTTCTCTGTCTGTACTCAATTCTCTTCCAATCTATTCTTCCCAGTAGTAGGCAAAAAGAAAGTGTTATTTTTAGTACAAATCTAATAGTAATCTTCCTGATCAAATTACATAATTGTGACTGTTTTTCTAAGATAATAGATTAGAGGCATTGTTAGTATACCTCTCCCAATAAAAAGGACAAAATAGTGTGTAGAGATTCACAATGTGAACTTTTTTCAAGAAGCAATGCAGGAACTGAACAGGAAAAACAATGCAATCTACAGACGAGTTTAAGGAAGTGGGAGGCTACAGCCACACTATAGCCTCAGGTGAAGGACTGAGTCCCAAGTGTGAGAAGGAGAGAGTTTGTCTCTGGGATACAAACCCACACCAGAGTCTCTAAAAGTTGAGGCCGTGGAGGAAGGCCCTAACCCTACCCAGTGCAGGAAAAACAACTTGGGGATGGTCATGTAATATAAAAGTAGGAGCAGCTGCAGGAAGACTATTGCATTCACTCCCAGTTTGCAGCAAGGACTCAGGGAAGCCATTCCTTGCTGTTACCTACAGAGGACCCTGTCCTGTACAGGACAGCCAACAGTAGTTCAGGCAGTGGTCACAGGTTGAAAGAAGCCCCCAACTAGGTTTCATGATATAAACTCGGTGGGAATGAACTCTCTTGGTCAGGGCTGAAGTGGTGGAGTGAAAAGTGGGCTGCAGCTGCAAGTGCAGGAGCCACAAGTGCAAAAGCCAGGCACCCAGCTTTGCAGCAGATAAGAATGGACAAAGCCTGAAAGCTACATATGCTATCTCAGTGGGGAAAGCTTACGACTCCGGGCAGTTTCCAGTTCTGAGTGCAGGTTGACTTGAACTTAGCCTGCTGCTAAGTGGAACACTGCTGGAGTGGATCTGCCTTACTGAGTGTGTGGGATCTGTGTGGGGTTTAACACAGCCTGTTCTTCCCCATTCCCTGTGTGAGCTCTTCTACGCATCAAAGGTAACAACACTTCCCTCTGGAATATCAAGCCAGTGGCCTGAGAACTGCTCCTGTCCCATGACACCCACAGGGGCTGTTGCTTGCCCTGTGGGAAGAGACTCAGAGTGCAAACTCACCTAACCCAGCCCCCACCTGGCTTTGTCCTGCCACCCACCCTGGTAGCTTATCAGAAAGGACTGAAATTCTTGGAAGTACATGGCCCTGCTCATTGTCTGAAAAACCAGAGTACCCCCTGGGCAACGTCAGGCAAGTAAAACTTCCACTGCTACTACTGCAGCTGGTGTTCTTTTTCAAATGCTACCTCCTGATGCAGTCCACTAAAGCATCTCCTGGTAGAGTAATATTGTACCCAGGAAGTAGAATATGGCAGTGCAATCTCAGTTACAACTGCCTGCACCACTCTGGCTAACTAGGAGTTCCTGAGTTGGTCCGCATGACCAGTCCATTACTACTGTAACCAACAAAGCCAGTACATTAAGGGTATCAAAAACCAAGGAATCTTACAGATTCTATGCCACTCTCCTTTGACCCCTCTTAAAGCTGGTGCTGCTTCTCATTCCTGGGAGACTTAAGGCCAAGTCACATCATCAGATCCCTTAGAGCCATTTTCCAGTACCAGCCTGGAGTGTGGCAACTTCACTGGGAAGCTAGATCCAGAGAAACAACAACACTCAGAGTAATCTGACTGATCCCCAGGAACACTTACTCCTAGGGAAACGGGAAGGGCACTACATCAAGGGAACACCTTGTTGGGCAAAAGGAGTCTGGACAGCAGGCCTTGAGCACCAGATATTTCCACAGGTGATAGGTTTCTTTCAACAGAGGCAAAGTTACAGTGCTGGGATCAGAAGGGAGTCTTCAGCTCTAACTCAACAGTCAGCTCCATGGCCTGTACCACAGACTGAATGGGGGCCTCTCCCATGGGAGCCTGGCAGGAGTGCAATGGTATACACCTTTCTGGAGCATGTCAGGTGACTACATCCCTGCAGGAGGAGGACCATCCATGATTGCAGAGGAGACAGAGTCATAATTCCTCTCTACTCGGAACATCAACATTCCTACAGCTGACAAGAGCTTCCTGTTTGATCTGAGTAGCAGGAGCATGGAGACAGGAGTGTGTCTGAGAGGTGAATAATGTTCCAGCTGACATGCAGAGGAGCTGAGGTGGCTTCAACCATTTCCCCTGATAAGACCTCAATGTAATTCACTGGAGAGCACCTCTAGTCACCTCTGTCAAGGCTGTGACCTCTGCCTATCACCGGATATTACATTTATCCATCTGCTTCCTCTACATCTGATTCCTACTGAGGGACAACTTCCCTACTAGCTGGAAGCCCAAACCATCAAACCAGTAAATAAAATACTGCGGAAAAATCAATAAATAAAAAGTATATACCAGAGTAGAATAAGATAAGTTTCAAGAGACCTCTATCATTCCAACCCCATAGGAGACAATGAAATTGTTTACACACAAAGGCTATAATTAACTAGAAGTCACGTCCTTAAGGGGTAAAAATAAATTAACAAGAAAACATAAACAAAAAAAGAAACAGTCAAATCAAATATAAATTCAAGAATAATTAGAAAAATTAGTCTACCCAAATGAGAAGCAGAAAGCTAACTCTAATAACATGGCAAAACAGGGTTTTATAATACTCCCAAAAGATCACACTAACTCACCAGCAATAGACCCAAACCATGATGAAATCTTTGAAATATCAGATAAAAAATTCAGAAGGTCAATCATTAAGCTACTCAAGGAGATGAGAGAAAGATGAGAGCCACCATAAAGAAATTTTAAAAGATAAGGATATAAATGAAAAATTTTCTAGAGAGATAGATATCATAAAGAAAACAATTAGAACTTCTGGAATGAAAGACAAACCTAGGGAATTACAAAATGCAGTGAAAAGTTTTACCAATAGGCTGGAACAAGTAGAAAAATGAATTGTGGAGGCTGAAGACAAGATTTTGATTTAAACCTATCAGTCAAAATTAAAGAAAAAAAATCAAAATAAATGAACAAAGTCTCCAAAAAATATGGGAGTATGTGAAACAAACAAGTCTAAATATAATCGGTATTCTTGAAGGAACCAAGTAAACAATAATTCTGGAAAACTTATTTGAGGAAATAATTGGGGCAAATATCAAAGAACTCCTGGAAAAATTACTGCAAAAAAAATCTTCTTCAAGGTATATAGTCATTAGGCTACCTAAAGTTAACATGAAGCAGCAAATTCTAAGAGCAGTAAGAAAAAAGCATCAGGTAACTTACAAAAAAAAAAACAAAAAACCTATCAGACTAATAGCAGGTTTCTCAGCAAAAACCTTACAGGCCAGGAAGGAATGGGGTACTATCTTCAAGTTCCTTAAATAGAATAACTATTAGTCAAATATATTGTATCCAGCAAAACTAAGTTTCCTAAATGAAAGAGAGATAATGTCATGTTCAGACAAATGCTGAGAGAATTTGTCACCACCAAACCAGCACCACAAGGAATGCTAAAAGGAGTTCTTCTAAACTCTGAAACAGAAGCCCGATATGCATCAAAGTAGAAACTCTTGAAAGCTTAAAACTTACAGAGCCCATAAATAAATAAAACATTTAAAAATATCTATTTAAGCAACAATTAATATGATGAAGAGAACAGTACATGACATCTCAGTATCAACGTTGAATGTAAATGGCCTAAACTTTTCACTTAAAAGGTATAGAATGACAGAATGGCTGAAAAATTATAAACCAAATATATACTGTCTTCAGGAGACTCATCTAACATGGAAGGATTCATATAAACTCAAGGTAAAAAATGTAGAAATATATATTCCATGCAAATGAAAAACAAAAGCCAGCAGTAGTACCATTCTTATATTAGACAAAACAGACTTCAAAGCAACAACAGTGAAAAAAAAATGGAATCAAGCCAACAAGAAGATATTACAATTCTAAATTTATATGCACATAACACCGGAGCTCTCAGATTCATAAAACAGTCACTACTAAATCTGAGAATTCAGATAGACAGCAACACAATAATAGTATGAGACTTCAATATAACAGATAGCACAGGACAGATCATCAAGATAGAAAGTCAACAACAAAACAATAGCCTGAAATGACATGCTGGAACACATGAACTTAATGAATGTTTACAGAATATTCTACCCAAGAACTGCAAAATGTATTCTTCTTATCAGCATGTGGAACATTCTTTAAGATAGGCCATATGCCTTCAAGATAAGCCATATGCCAGGCCACAAAACAAGTCCAATACATTTTTTAAAAATCAACACACTGGAATCTGTTGGGGGGAGATAGGGGAGGGACAGCAGGTGGTAGGGAGTTGGGGAGAGATAGCATGGGGAGAAATGCCAGATATAGGTGATGGGGAGGAAGGCAGCAAATCACACTGTGACATGTGTACCTATGCAACAAACTTGTATGTTCTTCACATGTACCCCAAAACCTAAAATGCACAAAAAAATAAAAAATAAATCAACATGATATCCAGTATCTTCTCAGGCCACACAGCAATAAAACTAAAAATCAACTCCAAAAGGGACCCTCAAAACTATACAAATACATGAAAATTAAATGATCTGCTCCTAATGATGACTGGGTTAACAATGAAATCAAGATGGAAATTAAAAAATTATTTGAACTGAATAGTGACACTAGTTACCAAAACCTCTTGAATACTGCAAAGGAAGTACTAAGAGGAAAGTTTATAGCATTAAATGCCTAGATTAAAAAGTCTTAAAGAGGGTCAGGCAGGGTGCCTTACACCCGTAGTCACAGCACTTTGGAGGGTCGAGGCACATGGATTGCTTGAGACAGGAATTTGAGACCAGCCTGGTCAACATGGCAAAATCCTGTCTCTGTGAAAAAAAACATAGCCAGGCAAGGTGGCACGCTCTGTGGGTCTAGCAACTCCTGAATCTGAGGTGAGAAGATCGCTTGAACCCAGGAAGCAGCGGCTGCAGTGAGTGAGATCACACCACTGCATTTCAGCCTGGTTGGGGGGTGACAGAGTGACACTCTGTCTCAAAAAAGAGAAAAAAGAAGTCTGAAAGAGCACAAATTGACAACCTAATGTCACACCTTAAAGAACTAGAGAAATAAGAACAAACTAAACCAAAAGCTAGAAGAAGAAAATAAATAACAAAGATCAGAACTAAATGAAATTCAAGCAAACACAAAAGATATAAAAGTTCAATGACACAAAAGCTACTTCTTTGAAAAAATAAACAAAATAATAGACCAGTAGCTAGATTAACCAAGAAGAGTGAAGATCCGAAGAAGTCAAATTAAAATTAAACTGGAAGGCCGGGCACAGTGGCTTACGCCTGTAATCCCAGCACTTTGGGAGGCCAAGGAGGGCTGATCAAGAGGTCAAGAGATTGAGACCATCCTGGCCAACATGGTGAAACCAAGTCCCTACTGAAATACAAAAATTAGCTGGGCATGGTGGCGCATGCCTGTAATCCCAGATACTTGGGATGCTGAGGTAGGAGAATTGCTTGAACCCAGGAGGTGGAGGTTGCAGTGAGCCGAGACTGTGCCACTGCACTCCAACCTGGTGCCTGGCGACAGAACAAGACTTTCAAAAAAAAAAAAAAAAGAAAAAAAGAAACTGGAGACATTACAACTGACACCACAGAAATGCAAACAGTCATTTGTGACTACTATGAACTTCATGTACACAAAATAAATTCTGGAAACATATAACCCTCTTATTTTATATCAGATAAAATATATATAAGAAAGATAAACCCTGAATAGACCAATAACAAGCAATGAGATTGAATCAGCAATTTAAAAAATTGCCAACAACAACAAATGAAAACCCAGAGTCAGATGAATTCATAACTGAATTCTACCAGACCTTCAAAGAAGAATTGGTACCATTCCTACCAAAACTATTACAAAAGATTGAGAAAGAGGGAATCTTCTCTAATTTATTCTATGAAGCCAGTATCACCCTGATACCAAAACTGGGAAAGATCACAACAAAAAAAGAAAATTACAGATCAATTTTCATCATGAACATAGATGCAAAATTTCTCAACAAAATACTAACCAACCAAATGCAACAGCACATCAAAAAGATAATACACTTTAATCAATTGGGTTTCATCCCAAGGATGCAGGGATTGTTTAACTCCCACAAGAAAATAAATGTAACAAATAACATAAACAGATTTAAAAACAAAAATCATGAACACCTCAATAGATGCAGAAAAATTATTTTATAAAATGCAGTACCACTTTATGATAAAAATTTCAACAAACTAGGCATAGAAGGGACTTGCCTCAAAATAATAAAACCTATATGACAAACACATAGCAAACATAAACATCATAATAAATGGAAAAACATTGAAAGCATTCTCTGTGAGAACAGGAACAAGACAAGGCTGCCCCCTTTTACCACTCCTATTCAACATAGTTCTGGAAGTCCTAGACAGAGCTATTAGGAAAGAGAAAGAAATAAAGAACATCTAGATTAGAAAAGAGGAAGCCAAACTGTCACTGTTTGGAGATAATATGATCACATATCAAAAAAATTCTGAAGACTCCTAAATTTGATAAATAAATTCAGTAAAGACTCAGGTTACAAAATCAGTGTACACAAATAAGTAGCATTTGTATGCACTAACAACAGCCAAGCACTTTATACACTAACAACAACTTAGGTTTTGATTTGAACTAAGAATCCAATCAAGAATTCAATATTTCTACAGCAGCAGCAATAAAATAAAATAAAATACATAAGCATATACTTAATCAGGGATGTGAAATATCTCCAAAAAGAGAAATATGAACACTGCTGAAAAAAAATTAAGGATGACAACAAACATATGAAAATGCATCCCATGCTCATGGATGGGAGAATCAATATTGTGAAAATGACTATACATCCCAAAGCAATTTAGAGATTCAATGCAATTTGTATCATAATACCAACATAATTTTTCACCTAGTTAGAAAAAGATACTAAAATTAATATGGAACCAAAAAAGAGCCCAAATAGCCAAAGCAATATTCATCAGAAAGAATAAATTTGTAGGTATGACATTGCCGGACTTCAAATTATACTACAAAGTTATAAGTTACCAAAACAACATGATACTGGAATAAAGCCAGACACATAGACCAGCGGAACAGAATAGAAAACCCATAAATGAAACCAAATATATACACCCAACTTATCTTTGACAAATCATACAAAACATAAACTGGGAAATGGATATTCTATTTAACAGACAGTGCAGGGAAAACAGGCAAGCTGCATGTAGAAGAATCATACTGGATCCCTAATTCTCACTTTATGCAAAATCAACTCAAGATTGATCAAAGACTTTAATCTAAGACCTAAAACCATAAAAATTCTAGAAGACAAGTTGAAAAACTCTTCTAGATATTGGCCTAAGCAAAGAAGTCATGACTAAGACCACCAAAAGCAAATGCAACAAAAACAAAACAAGTAAATGGGACCTAATAACTTATGCACAACGACAGAAACATTTAATACTAATTAGAGTAAACAGACACCCACAGAACTGGAGAAATTATTTGCAAACTACACATCCAACAAAGGACTAGTATAAAGAATATACAAGGAATTAAAAACAATCAGCAAGAAAAACACAAATAATCCCATTAAAAAGTGGACAAAGAAAAGGAACAGGCATTTCTTAAAAAGAAGATACACAAATGGCCAAGAAACATATAAAAAATCCCCAACATCACTAATTATCAGGGAAATGCAAATTAAAATCACAATGAGATACCACCTTACTCCTGCAAGAATGGCCGTAATTTTGATTATTATCAAAAAGTCAAAAACAGCAGATGTTGGCATGGATGTGGGGAAAAGGGAATGCTTATACAATGCTGGTGGAAATGTAAATAAGTACAACCTCTATGGAAAACAGTATGGAGATGTCTTAGAGCTAAAATTAGCTCTACCAGCAATTCCACTACTGGACATCTACCCAAAGAAGAAGAAGTCATTGTATGAAAAAGACACTTGCACATGCATGTTTATAGCAGCATAATTCACAATTGCAAAGATGTGGAACCAATGACAGTGCCCATCAATGAATGAGTGGAGAAAAAAATGTGGTGTATATACATCATGGAATACTAGGCAGCCATTAAAAGGAAGAAAATAATGTCTTTTGCAGCTACTTGGATGGAGCTGGAGACCATTATTCTAACTGAAGTAACACAAAAGTCGAATGTTCTCACCAATAAGTGGAGAGTAAGTAAGTACTAAGCTATGAGTACAGACAGGCATACAGTGTGATATATGGAATTTAGAGAATCAGAATGGGGAGGGTGGGAGGAGGGCTAGGGATAAAAACAAATGACACATTAAATACAACTCCTCCAGCGGAAGGTGCACTCAAATCTCAGCATTTATCACTACGTAATTCTTCCATGTAACAAAGAACAACCTGTACCCTAAAAGCTATTGAAATGAAAAAATTTTTTAAGTTACATATTGGCTTTCAATTTCTGTGGGCTGAAAAAGTATCTTACAAGCTCTCTCAAGTTCTTGCACCTAGATCTCTCATATCTGTCTGTAAATGCATTACAGATTCATTGTAATTCAACTATGATGTAATTCAACTTTTTGCTTTCTAAATGTAGCATATTCCACCCTCAGAGTCAAAATTTTTCTTCAATGTAGCCTCTCACGGCATTTTTTAGCTCACACAGCTTCTTGTATCTGTATTTTTATAACATCTGGTTATAATTTACTTGGCCTTTTAATATCTTTTTTTGCCAATGAATTCGATTTTATTTTTCTAAAGTTTTAAGTATTTTATTTAATTTTCCTCCTACTATAGTTACAGGTGTGTTTCATTCTTTAAAAAAACACTTTTGTAATTATTACACACACAAAGACACAAACACTCCTGTACAGTTTCATGGACATCCCCACATTATGGTTTTGTTATAGTTGTTTCTTATTGCTGATTCTAGTTTTTACAATAACCTAGGTCAAAATTAGTAGCTAGGTTCTATCCATTATAAATGAAATGATTCCCTGCCTAAAAGCAAACTGGATGTCTGCTGTTTAAAGAGATCAGTTCACAATTATCTGTTAACTCTCTCCCGAAGGAACTAGTAAACATTCTGATGTTATTTTTCATTATTATTGCCTTTGTTCCTTCTCCTTTTTCTTTTATTGGTATATTTTTGTCCATTTTCTTGTCTTTAAGCTCATTTTTTTTGTTGGAAGAAATATGTAATTTACCCACTGATAATTACAGTAGGCATTTGCTATGCATACTAAAACTGAAATAGTACCAGAATCTTAGGCATTATTTGCTACTTAAGTCTCCAAATCTATGGGAATTAGACACATCCATCACTATGGGAACTGCTGATGTGCCAGAGATCTCACTTTTCAGAAAGCATGACCTGGTTTTTAGAAATTTTAGTGCTCTAAATGCATTCTATATTCTGTATCAAAGTTTTGTAAATTAGTCACTCTCTCCTTCAAGATATACAAACATTGGGATGAAAGTAGGGCTCTTACATTTCACAGATACTTTTTCCAAAGATAGTTGAGTATCATGTCTATAGTTCTTTTAATTTTATGTGTATGCAGGTTAATTTTATTAGATACAACCTGTTTTTTAATTAATTGACAAAAAAAACTCCTACAGAGAGATGAGACTTCCAGAATATTAGTGTGAAGAACTTGGGGAAACCTTTTCCTTGATATAGCGTCTATTAAGCTGTTATAAATTTGCAAATACAGTCATTAAAAACCTCTGAAGTTTCTTTCACCAGCTTATAACAATTGACAAAATTGATGAAATTTAATAAAAATCTACACAGCTCAATAGGACAGCTTGAGGCTGTTTCTATCCACTCGCCACTTTTCCTTGAGGAAGCACTCTTGCATTAGATTCAGCAGCCAAGTGGTAGTCCATGTACTCCAACATCATAAATGGAGACCTCTTCTGGGTGTGTGAGGCTGACAAACACTGGCAGATTCCATTTACCACAGCCCCTTACTGTGCTCTTCTACCCCCATCCCAATTTCTTTCTTTCTTTCTTTTTCTCTTTTCCCCCCTTCCCCTTACCTCCTTCCCTCCCTCCCTCTCTCCCTCCTTCCTTCCTTCCTTCCTTTTCTTTTTGAGATGGAGTCTAGCTCTGCTGCAAGGCTGCAGTGTTGGTGCGATCTTGGTTCACTGCAACCTCTGCCTCCTGGGTTCAAGTGATTCTCCTGCCTCAGCCTCCCTAGTAGCTGAAACTACAGGCACATGCCACCACTCCCAGCTAATTTTTGTATTTTTAGCTGGGTTTCACCGTGTTGGCCAGGATGGTCTTGATCTCTTGACCTTGTGATCTGCTTGCCTCAACCTCCCAACGTGCTGGGATTACAAGCATGAGCCACCACACCCGGCCCCAGATCCCAATTTCTAATGAGGACCCTAGTGGGGCAGCTGATGAAGAATGGAGTTCTCATCTCCTGTAGAGCTCTGTGTTGCAGGACAGTTGTTTCAGTGAGCTAGGCAGTCAGATGTCAGCCCTAGTTTCTTCCAGCTTCCTATGGCAGAAGTATTATTCCTAATCATTTGGCAGTCAGTAAACAAGACATATTCCATCTTCCCAGTTCTGGTTCAGAGAAGGTCCATATTGAGCGGTTCCCACTGTCTCTCCACCCAAACACACATTTATTCTCCATAGGAGATTTACCAGTGAGGCAGTTGGAGCATCAAGCTCTCACATAATTTCCTCAACCCACAGCCTCTCCTTTGTGGCTCAGAGTGTGTTTTCAGAGGAGTATATGAGCAAGCCTCAACACTAACAACACGTTAACTTGGAGAGATGTTTATGTACTAATGAGTAGATTCCCTTGTGTCCCCACACTTAATAATATTGTTAAAAATCAAAAACAACACTAAAATTATTTCCCATCCTAATACTGAAGGCTGATGGTTGTAAAAGCATATTGACAAGCTGAAGATCCAGAAGCCTGAGAGGATACAGGGAATTAGAAGCTGAAGTAAACCCAGACAGAAGTAGCTTTGCTCTATTTCTTCCTTGATTGTTATCTATACTAGAAGCCCACTTTCCATACATAGATACACATTGCCTGACAACAAAATAAAATGTTTTCTTCTTAATTTTATACTTATTTCAAGTAGAAAGATAAAAGAAAGTTATTACCCACAAGTTTCATGGAAACCAATATCTCAATTTAAAAAGAGTTATTCTCACATTTTAAATATAATTTAATTAGAAGAGAACACTGAATCCTGCCTCTTATTTTTGCATATCATATCAGTTTATTAGTGTTCTTCCCATCAAAGCATACAGATGAAAATACATAACTAAATATGTGCTCAATTTTGTTTTTTTTGGAGATGCAGCACTCTGTCACCCTGGCTGGAGTGCAGTGGCAGAATGTTGGCTCACTGCAGCTTCTGTGGCCTGGTATTCAACATCACTCACAATATTATTGTATAATTTATAAAAGGTTTCCTCCAGAGGTGTCACTTTGGTCCTCCCTCACTCATGACCAGCCCCAATATCAAAAGATTAAATGAATTATAAAAGCATACAGGCTTCTGCTTTCATCTCTCACCTACAAAGAACTTAGAAGGAGTCATTTCAAGCTGTCTTTATAAAAAGAAGATGCTGAATGGACTAACAATGAATTACTTTTCTTGAGTCTGATTTTGCTGAGCAACCATCCACACAATCAGGAGAGAAAGCTGAATCCAGAGTTACCGCTGAGACCTGCTTTCATGGAGCAAAAGCCTCTGAAACCATAAAATGGTAGGGGCACTTAAAGATTAATTTTAACAAATTGCTGAGTATTAACCAGCATAAAAGGGAGAAACTTCTAGAATTCCCTGGAAACTGTAGCCTTAGGTTGACATCCACACTTTCATGATCTTTGCCTCCAGAAATCTCACCTGGTTCTTGCGGTGAGAATAATGGTGAGAAAGATCTCCTCATATTTCTGTGAAGTGGAAGAGGAGAATAATCATTGAGTAATAGGATTGGTCTCTTTAAAACAGAGGCTTACCCTCTAGGAGAAAAACTTCTCCAGAACTGTGTCCACAGTTGTAGGGACCAATGATTTCTCCCATTCTAGCACCCTCTAGCCTTCCTATATAACCTGAGGGGAGAGGGTACTATGCAAGAAGAAACACTTGTGAAGTTAATAGGCAAGACAGATAGGTTTACTAAAAGACTGAGATTTAATTGGAGGATTATAGAAACTGCAACTTTCCCCATAGCACACAACCACACCTAAAGAATTTGAGTATAATACTGTGGATAACTGAAAGATCTGAAAGGCACGGAATCTTATGTAGAAGAATGCTTATAAAAACCCAGTCAAAATGAGAGACAGAAACAAGACATTAGAGAAATATAAAGCCTCTGACAAGCACAGCAAATAAACTAAATGTTTGTTTGTCTGGATTTCTGCCAAAAATGATAAAGTATGCTAAATGAAAACAAAACTAAATACAAACAAAAAGAAAACATACTACAATGCAGAGACAAACAAAGCATCAGAACCAGACATAGATATGATACAGATGTTAGAATTACCACACAAAGAATTTAAAATAGCTTTCTTTATATGTTAATATAATAGCTGTAATAGAAAAATCATGCAACATACAAGTACAAGTCAGTAATCTAAATAGAGAGATGGAACTTTTAGTAAGAATCAAAAGGAAATGTTAGTAAAAAATTATAACAGAAATACTTTTGATATGATGAAGAGTAGACATAAAATGTCCAAAAAAGAAAAAAACCTATCAGTGAGTTGAAATTGAGTTAATAGGAACCTTCCAAAGGAAAATTCAAAGAGAAAAAAACATGAAAAACAAAGGGAAGCATTTAAGACTGTGATACAATTACAAAAGTGTTACTGTATGCATAATATTTGAAGTATTTTGAAGTTAATAATGACTGAATATGTTCCACAATTAAAGATGGAGACCAAACCAAAAAATTTAAGAAAGAAAATATTGATGACAATTAAAACAAGCATCACCATCTACATAGCATATGATTATCATATCACACAGAATACCAAAGACAAAGAAAAAAGTATTAAAAACTTCCAGGGTGTAGGAGGTACTTTACCTGCAGAAGGACAAGGAAAATAATAGTCAACAGCCTTCTTCTAATCAGAAACTAAAATGGTAAGAAGAGAGTGAGTCATACATTTAAAGTATTGAAAGAAAAAAGAAGCCAACTGAACATTTTATAACCAGTGAAATTATCATTTAATGAACCCAAACAAAGAGAATTAATTGACCACAGATTTTCCTTGCATGATAGATGATATAGTTTGTCTGTGTCCCCACCCAAATCTCATCTTGAATTTTACCTCCCATAATTCCCAAGTCAAAGGAGGGACTCAGTGGGAAGTAACTGAGTCATGAGGTGAGCACACTTGCAAGTAACACACAGGACAAAGAACAAATCTCAAAAAGGATAGAAAAATATTTTAAGTTAAATGAAAATGAAATTTGACTGGTAGTTCTACTTTCAATCTCATCAAAAAGTGGGTGAAGAATATGAACAGACACTTTTCAAAAGAAGACATTTATGCAGCCAACAAATATATGAAGAAAAGCTCATCATCACTGGTCATTAGAGAAAAGTAAATCAAACCACATTGAGATACAATCTCACGCCAGTTAGAATGGTGATCATTAAAAAATCAGGAGACAACAGATGCTGGAAAGGATGCAGAAAAATAGGAATGCCTTTACACTGTTGGTGGGAGTATACATTAGTGCAACCATTAAGGAAGACAGTGTGGCAATTCCTCAAGGATTTAGAAACAGAAATACCATTTGACCCAGCAATCCCATTACTGGGTATATAGCCAAAGGCTTATAAATCATTCTACTATAAAGACACATGTACATGTATGTTTATTGCAGCCCTTTAACAATAGGAAAGACTTGCAATAAACCCAAATGCCCATCAATGATAGCCTGGATAGAGAAAATGTGGCACATACACATCATGGAATACTATGCAGCAACAAAAAGGATGAGTTTATGTCCTTTGCAGGGACATAGATGAATCTGGAAACCATCATTCTCAGCAAACTGACATAAGAACAGAAAACTGAACACCGCATGTTCTCACTCATAAGTGAGTGTTGAACAATGAGAACACATAGACACAGGGAGGGGAACATCACTCATTGGGGTCTATTGGGGGTTGGGCAGTTAGGGGAGGGATAGAATGGAGTGAGGGGATAGGGGAGAGATAGCATTAGGAGAAATACCTAATGTAGATGACAGGGTGATGGATGTAGCACACCACCATGGCACATGCATACCTATGTAACAAACCTGCAGGATCTGCACATGTACCCCAAAACATAAATTACAAAAAAATCTAAAAAAAAAAATTCTATACTGTTTTAAGTAATGTACTAATTTACATCCCCACCCACAGTGGATAAGCATCCTTTTTCTCTGCATTCTCACTAATATCTATCTGTTATTTTTTCACTTTTCAAAATAGTTATTTTGGCTGGTATGACATTCTGGATGGTATCTCATTGTGGTTTTAATTTGATTTCTCTGATGATTAGAATTGTCTCATATACTTGTTTGTCTCTTGTATTTCATTTGATTAATGTCTGTTCATGTTCTTTACCCACTATTTAATGGGTTATTTGCTGTTGTGTTCCCCTTGCTGAGCTGTTTATGTTCTTTGTAGATTTTGGATATTAGCCCTTTGTCAGATGTATACTTTGCAAATAATTTCACCCATTCTGTAAGTTTTTTTGTTGACTCTGTTGATTATTATTATTAGTATTACTATTATTGCTGTACAGAAGCTTTTTAAGTCTTATTTATCAATTTTTCAGAATTTTTTAAATTTACTTTTGAATTATTCATCATAAATGATTTTCTTAGGCCAATGTCCAGAAGAGTTTTTTTCTAGGTTTCATCTAGTATCTTCATAGTTTCAGATCTTACATTTATTTAAGTACTTAATCCATCTCAAGTTAATTTTTGTATATGGTGAGAGGTAGAGGTCCAGTTTTATTCTTCTAAATATGGCTATCTAATTTTCCTACCACCATTTATTGAATAAGATGACTTTTCCCCATTGTATATTTTTGTCAACTTTTTCTGAGATTGCTTGGTTTTAGATATGTTCCCTTATTTCTGGGTTCCTTTATTTCATTTCATTCCATTGATCCCTGTGTCTATTTTTACAACAGTATCATGCTGTTTGGGTTACTATGGCCTAATAATACAGAGTTAGTGATGTGATGCCTCTAAATTTGGTCTTTTTCCTTAGGATTGCTTTGTCTCCTCAAGCCTCTATTTGGTTCCATATAAATTTTAGAATTCTTTTTTCTAATTTTAGAAAAATGTTTGTAATCTGATGGGAATTTCATTGAATCTATAGATTGGACACTATGAATATTTTCACAATAGTGTTCCTTTAAATCTGTAAGCATGAGATGTTTTCCCGTTTGTTTGTATCAGCTACAATTTCCATCATCAAAATTCTGTAGGTTTTTTTTTAAAGGAAAACATTGTTTATTTTCTGTAACATGCTGATTACAGGGAGGAAAAGTTACATAGGATTTGAGGTAGCTTTTGATTATAGGGATTTTTTTTCAGCTTTTTTCTGATGTAGTTTTACATTTCCTGGGATTTTCAAAATATATATTTATTTTATTCTGTAGTTCTTGTAGAGATATTTCACCTCCTTGGTGGACTGTATTCCTGGTTATATTTACAGCTATTGTAAATGTTATTGAGTTCTGAATTTGCTTCTCAGCTCTAACATTATGGTTATATAGATATTCTACTAATTTTTGTTGTTGAATTGTATCTAAAAACTTTACTGAAGTCATTTATCAAGTCTTGGAATCTTTTGGAGGAGTCTAGCTTTTTCTAGATATATGATTATATCATCAATGAACAGAGAAAATTTGACTTCCTCTTTTCCAATTTGGGTGGCTTTTATTTCTTTCTCTTGCCTGATTGCTCTGGCTAGGACTTCACAGGAGTGGTGAATGTGGGCATATTTGTCTTGTTCCCGTTCTTAGGAAAATTTCTGTCAATTTTTCCCCATTCAGTATGACACTGACTATGAATTTTTCATAGATGTCTCTTACTATTTTGAGGAATGTTTCTTCAATGCCTAGTTTGGTGAGAGTTTTTTATGATGAAATGTTAAATTTTATCAAATACTATTTATGTATCTATTGTTATCATGTATGGTTCTTGAAACTGTTCAAAATGATTATCTATGTTAAGAATTCCCCAAATTTTGTGAGTAATAATAATAATCACCTGGAACTAATAAGTGGACGTAGCAAGATCACATGATATAAAGTTAAATTCAAGTCAATTGTTTTCCTATTTAATCGCAATGTGTGAAAGAAATTTGAAATTTTAGACAACACCATTTATAATGGTACCTCTCCTAATACATACTTAGATATAAATAGTTCTGAAATTTTGTATATGATCTCTATGTGAGAATGTGAAAAATATAAAAATGATAATAATATCAAATAATATCCAAATAAATGATGAAATAGTCTATGTTCATCAATTAGAAAATTAAATATTTTAAGACATCAATTTTGATATGCAGATTTATTGACATTTTAATACAAATGCAAGAAGTTATTTTCTATGAATTAAGAAACTGACTCTAAAATGTTAATGGAAAGGAAAAGACAAAAAATATCCAATGCAATGCTGAAGAAAAAGAAATCTGGAAGACACAAACTACCTTTCAAAAAAACCACCCTTACTATAAGTCAGTATTAATCAAGGCAGTGTGATATGGGTAAAAGATTAGACACATGAAGTGTTTTATTTTTAACAAACAGTGCTAGACTATTTGTATGTCCATATACAAAAACACAAAATGAAATAAAATACCAAAAAAGAACATAGAAGCAGACTTTAAACCATACACAGTAACTAACTCTGAATGGTTCATATACATAAATGTTAAATTCAAAACTAAAATAAAACGTCTTAAAGAAAGCATACAATAAAAATTATGTGACCTTGGATTTAGTGATGACATTTTAAGTATAAGAATAGCACAATCCATAACAAAAAAAGAAAGCTGGACTATACTAAAATTAAAGATTTCTGCTCTATAAAAGATACTTCAGGGAAAATGGAACAGCAAACAGAGTGGCAGAAAATATTTTCAAATCAGATATATGGCAAAAGACTTACATCCAAAGTATTTAATGAACCCTTAAAACTTCAAAGGTTTGAATCAGCATCTCAAAAAAGACGTTATACTGATGGCAGATAAGCATAGGGAGAGATGCACTACATCATTTGTCATTAGAAAGTTTAGAATTAAAACATAAATGACATACCACTACATAAATGTTAAAAGGACAGTGTAAACTGCTGGCCAGGGTGTAGGAAGAAGGAACTCTCATTTACTACTGATGGAAATGCAAAATGTGGCAGATGTTTTATAAGACAGTTTGCCAGTTTCATAATCTTATACAAATGATATGGTCTTACTTTGCCATTTACCAATTACACTTCTTAGTTGTTTCAAAACACATATACACCAAATCCTGGATATAAATATTTATAGGGGTTTTATTCATAAAGTCAAAAGCTGGAAACAGGAATAATATCTCTCAACAGGTGAATGCACACAAACTATATTATATCCATGGATTGTTACTCAGTGAAAAAAAGAAATGAGTTCTCAAGCTGTAGAAAGGCATGAAAGAATCTCAACACATAATACAAAGTAAAAGAAGCCAGTCTGAAAAATTTCTCTCTCTATGATGCCAATTATACGACATTTTGGAAAAGACGAAACTAGGGAGACAGTAAAAAGATCAGTAAAGAGTTCAGGGGTGTGCAGAAAGTTTGATTATCTAAAGCACAGGAGATTTTTCAGAGAAGTAAAGCTATTTTGTACTGGAATGATGAATAGAAAACATTAAGCGTTTGTCAAAATGCATAGCATGTTCAGTACAGATACCAAATGTAATGTAAAACAATTTTTTAAAAAAATAGATTCAATACTATCCCTATCCAGCTACCAACGACCTTCTTCACAGAACTGGAAAAAAACACCGTAAACTTCACATGGAACCCAAAGAGAGCCCGCATAGTCAAGACAATCTTAAGCAAAAAGAGCAAAGCTGGAGGCATCACTCTACCTGAAACTACAAGGCTACAGTAATCAAAACAGAAGGGTACTGGTATGAAAACAGAGCTACAGACCAATGGAACAGAACAGAGGCCCTGGAGGCAATGCCACACATCTGCAACCATCTGATCCTTGACAAATCTGACAAAAACAAGCAATGGGGAAAGGATTCCCTGTTTAATAAATGGTGTTGGGAAAACTGGCTGGCAGTGTGCAGAAAGCAGAAACTGGACACCTTCCTGACTCCTTAAAGTAAAATTAACTCCAGATGGATTAAAGACTTAAACATAAGACTTAACACCATAAAAACCCTAGAAGAAAACCTAGGCAAAACCATTCAGGACATAGGCATAGGCAAGGACTTCATGACTAAAACACCAAAAGCATTGGCAACAAAAGCTAAAATAGATAAATGGGACCTAATTAAACTCCAGAGCTTCTGCACAGCAAAAGAAACAACCATTAGAGTAAATCAGCAACCAACAAAATTTTTGCAATCTACCCATCTGACAAAGTGCTAATATCCAGAATCTACAAAGAACTAAAACAGATTTACAAGAAAAAAGCAAACAAACCCATCCAAAAGTGAGCAAAGGATATGAACAGATACTTTTCAAAAGAAGACATATATGAGACCAACAAGCATGAAAAAATGCTCATCACCACTGATTATTAGAGAGATGCAAATCAAAAACCATGTTGAGATACCAGCACCTCATGCCAGTTAGAATGGCAATCACTAAAAAATCTGGAGACAGCAGATGCTGGAGAGGATGTAGAGAAATAGGAACACTTTACACTGTTGATGGGAGTGTAAACTACTTCAGCCATTGTGGAAGACAGTGTGGTGCTTCCTCAAGGACCGAGAAATAGAAAATCCATTTGACCCAGCAATCCCATTACTGGGTATATATCCAAAGGATTATAAATCATTCTCTTATAAAGACATGCACACGTATGTTTATAACAGCACTGTTTACAATAGCAAAGACCTGGAACCAATCCAAATGCCCATCAATGATAGACTGGACAAGGAAAACGTGGCACATATACACCATGGAATACTATGTAGCCATTAAAAATGATGAGTTCCTGTCCTTTGTAGAGACATGGATGAATCTGGAAACCATCGTTCTCAGTAAACTGATACAAGAACAGATAATCAAACACCGCATGTTCTCACTTATAGGCAGGTGTTGAACAATGAGAACACATGGACACAGGGAGGGGAGCATCACACACTGGGGTCTGTTGCAGGGTGGGGCAAAGGGGCATTGTGGGGGTGGGGAGGTCAGGGAGGGATAACGTGGGGAGAAAAGCCAGATATGGTTGACGGGGAAATGGAGGCAGCAAACCACATTGCCATGTGTGTACCTATGCAACAATCCTGCATGATCTGCACATGTACCCCAGAACCTAAAGTACATTAAAAAATTAAAATATATATATATATATGGGCAGTTTGTGATCCAAAAATGGAATGTAGAATATGGCAAAATAGGCAGTTTATTACATTTATATGAAAGAACCTCCAGGGAGAGAGTAAGGGAATAAGGTGCTGACCTACAAACTGTGGAAATGAGTAGTATCTGTAAAACTAAAGTTTAAAAGAAAGGGAGAACAAGAAAGAGTTACTTTATGGTAGAGACGTGGAAAACATTAACTCAGGTTAGATGATCACGTTGTAAGTGATAAATAGTATTAGTAATCACCACTGATATGATGTGACTGGAATATCAATTTACCGCTATGGTCTATTTTCAAAAATATAACTAGCCCAATGTGATCATATTAAAAATATCAAACAAATATCAATAGGTTGGTTTGTCTACAAAATACCTGCCATTAAAAAAAAATAAACCATCGAGGTCGTCAAAAAAAGGATAGTCTGAGAAACGGTCACATCTAGAAGGAACTCAAGGAGACAGGACTACTGAATGCATTATATAACCTGGATGGGATTCTAGAACCAAAACAAAAATTATTTAAAAAAATTTTAGGAACTCTGATAAAGCATGGACTTTATTTAATAATGGCACACTAACACGGATCCATTAATTGTGAAGAGTATTAATGTAAAGTGTTAATAATAAAGGACACTGTGTATGTGGTATATGGAAACTTTGCATTATATTTGCAATAATTATGTGCTATATTTAAAATTCTAAAACAACACATTTATTAAAACCTACATAAAACAATACAACAACAATAAAGCAAAAGAAAAATACTTCTAAATTTGTGTCTTTATTTACTAGATCAATAAATGCGGTGTGATTGGCAGGTTGTATTCCAATCTAACATTTAAGAATACGAACTGTAGTCAAAGGAGGTTAAATTTTAGACCTTCTACCTCGGATTGTCCCATAAGTAAGACGCCTGTATAGGTTTCTGAATTCTGAATTAGTATTCTTTTTTAAGACCCTCTCATTGTACTAAGAGTTTCAACTGAAGGATAAGCATAGGGCACATTTGGATTGACCCATAAGCCAGAAGGCATTTTGCCCAGGAAACTCTCTGTGGAGAAAGCGTTATGAAGATAAGCAGGGAAAAAAGGAGTCCTCTAATCCTATTTTTTTAAGGGTTACATTTTCCATTTAGTTCATCTCTAATGCAGATTTGAATTCTTAATTAAATTTATTAGATAAAATGTTTGCTCAGCTGTACAGGCTGATCCAAAGTTATAAATGTGCCTCAGAGCATAGCTTTTGATTTACGAGGAAAAAAATGTGTTGAAAGCATATTTTTAACAAAATCAAATTGCAAGCTGTAGCATTTTAACAGTGTCCATATACTCCAGTTAATAGAGTTTAAAATCAATGAACAGAATTTAAGATCAATGAAGCCAATTATATCATTTGGAAGAAATTTGTTTTATATTTTGTTTACTGGATATAATATGAATATGTTTTCCATTTTTTATTAAAAGAGAAAGAGAATTTTGAATTACTAAAAATCACATGCAGTAACATCATTTAAATGATATTTTTATCAAAATTATTTTACACAAATTATAAAGTTATGTAAGGGATTATAAAAATTCCTGGAGTCATTTACTGAGGAGAGTGATCATTTTATAAAATTTTAAGCAATATTTGTGGAATGTAGACTTTTTAAAAAAATTTCAATAAGTTTTGGGGGAACAGGTGCTGTTTGCTTTCATAAATAAGTTTTTTTGTTTGTTTGTTTTTTTGAGATCGAGTATTGTTCTGTTGCACAGACTGGAATGTAGTGGTGCGATCTCATCTCACTGCAACCTCTGCCTAGTGGGTTCAAGCAATTCTCTTGCTTCAGCCTCCAAGTAGCTGGGACTACAGGAAGTTTTCACCATGTCCTGCTAACTTTTTGTACTTTTAGTAGAAGCAGGGTTTCACCATGCTTGCCAGGCTGGTCTCAAACTCCTGACCTTGTGTTCTTCCCGCTTTGGTCTCCCAAAGTGCTGGGATTACAGGCGTGAGGTACCCACCTGGCCAGTAAGTTCCTTAGTGATGATTTCTGAGATTTTGGTGCACCCAACACCTTGGCAGCGTACACTGTACCTAATCTGTAGCCTTTTATCCCTCCCTCTGGTCCCACCCTTTCCCTCAAGTTCTGAAAGTCAGTTGTATAATTCTTATGTTTTTGAATCATCAGAGCTTAGCTCCCACTTATAATAAGTGAGAGAATACGATGTTTTGTTTTCCATTCTGGGTTACTTCACTTAAAATAATGGTCTCGAATTCCATCCAGGTTGCTGCCAATACCTTTATTTAATCCTAAAGTTTTTTGTTGTTGTTTTGAGATAGAATCTCAGTCTGTCACCCAGGCTAGCTGTAACCTTGGCATCTCAGGGTTCGGAGACTCTTGTGCCCCAGCCTCCTGAGTAGCTTGAATTACAGGCATGCGCCACAATACCCAGCTAATTTTTTAAATTTTAGTAGGGATGGGTTTCGCCACGTTGGCTAGGCTGGTCTCTTAACTCCTCACCTCAAGAGATCTGCCCTCCTTGGCCACCCAAAGTTCTGGGATTACAGTCGTCAGTCACTACTACTGGCCATATCTAAGGCATTTCTGTTTTGTTGTGTTTACATACATTGGTCATGGAGAAACAAGTCTCAATGAATTAATTGCTGGATGGAAAATGACAGAGATTTTAAGCAATTTCAGCTAAATCAAAATATTCATTTTACACTTTTATTTAAAGGAAGTTATTTTCAAATTCTGTTTTCAATCTTTCATCAATAGTTCTAACAATACTGTAAAATTATTTTATTTAAATTATGTTTTGATGAAATAAATTGATCCATATCCACACATTTTTCATTGTGTAATTTCTTTTCAGGGAAATCAAACTTGAAAGCAGTATATTAAATTGGAAAGTTTCTGGTAATGGCTTTCCTCAAAGTGCAGCTTCAAGATCATTATCTATTTTAATGACAATTGTAATTCAATTATGAAATATCATACAATAATATGTGAAAACTGTTGTTCCAAGATTATAATTCTGCCCTTTATTTTTCTCTACCTTTGTAAAGAATGATGTACTCCTTCCAGGAGTTGGTGTATTGAAGTTATTTAAAATAAAAATCGGTAAACATCATCTAAAAATAATGAAACCAAACTAGTTTGTTAGCTTACTAAAACATAGTTTAAATGTTTTCAACAGACTGTTCCCTTTTTGAAAATCATTATACTTCAGCATGAAATGGAAATTTATTTAATGTGTTTCAATATTTACACATAAAAATAATAGTCTGAAATGGAATGTATTAACTAAGCAAGAAACAATCGTTTGTCATATAAAATATTTAAATATTGAAAAAGTGGTATGCATAAAATATACTTAAAAGCATTTAATAACGTTTTTCAAATCTCTATTTTATCTTAAAAATTAGTCTCAACATATAGAGCATTTTAAAAACAATCATTACTAGATATTTGAGGTGATATTTTTAGTTTTGTTTAAATCTTCTGTAAACTCAGTTATTTTTATCTATCATCTATCAATTATTTAATGGAAATATTAGAATCTCTAAATACTATTATGAATTTGTTACTTGCTCAGTTTTTAGATGTTTTATACATTAAATACTTATTTTGAAGCCAACTCAGGAGATACTTATACAAATTGGTAATTACTATATCTCCCTTTTGCTATCCATAACTTTTATTTGTAACTTTATAGTGCTTTCCTACTGTGAATTAGCTATACATCTTTATTTGTCCAACGGCAAGTTAACAAAAGTGATGCAAGTTGCCTTAAAAACCATGTATGTGTGTAGGCCAGCAACCACTCTTGCATTTGACGTATCGCCATGAAATTATTCTTAGGCTATGTGCTAACAAAAGAAAAATACATTAAGTAGATTCAAATCATTTCAGTTGCCTCAGAAGACACCTCTCTTAGATAAACAGATATCCAGCCAACTACACATACATGAATGAGATCACTAAAAACCAGATAGACTAATCATTTGACCCCTAGGTTCATGAACTAAATAAATACTAAATGGTTTTAAGCGCTGAATTTTAAGATGCTTTATTGGCTAGAATTTTTATGAAAACATAATGAATACAAATTTTGGCCTCTATGACATACCATAAACAGAACTTAAACTAAGACGGATTATAGGCTTAAACATGTACTGAAAGGCTATTAATTTTCTAGAGGAAAATATGAAATGATGCTATCATAATTTGAGATAAGGCCGGGCGCAGTGGCTCACGCCTATAATCCCAGCACTTTAGGAGGCTGAGGCGGGCAGATCACGAGGTCAAGAGATCGAGACCCTCCTGGTCAACAAGGTGAAACCCCGTCTCTACTAAAAATACAAAAATTAACTGGGCATGGTGGTGCGTGCCTGTAGTCCTAGCTACTCGGGAGGCTGAGGCAGGAGAATTGCTTGAACCCAGGAGGCGGAGGTTGCAGTGAGCCGAGATCGTGCCATTGCACTCCAGTCTGGGTAACAACAGCGAAACTTTGTCTTAAAAAAAAAAAAAAAAAAAATTTGAGGTAAGGACAATGTATTAAAAGTGCATCAAAAAAATTCTAGCTATAAAGGAAAAGATTAACTGGACTTCTTCAAAACTAAGAATTTATGTTCATTAAACAAACCATTATAAGAGTAAAATCACAAGTTATGGGGTGACAGAAAATGCTTGTAATACATGTACTTGAGAAAAAAATTTTGGTATATGCTCAGTTACTATATATTACTGCAAATGTAAGTAACATAGTTTGTGATTTTACTGAGTCATTTCCAATAAGGAGAAAATAAATAGGCAAATAAATAAAGATGACAGCATAAAAGGAGTGCTAAGAACTAAATTAATTTTATTACGATAGAAAATAATAGAGATGTGTACTGATTTTACCTGAACCAAATATATGAAGGAGGAAGCTATACGGGAAAAAATAAAGGCTGAGGGAAAACACTTATGAAGACAAAATTTAAGATCTGAGAAAGATATATCCAGAGAAAAACTGAACCATAAACAAACTATTTGTCTACATGCCTACTACTATCTTTTGACTCATCATGGTTTGGAAACAACAGATGAAGAAGAAAAAAATATGAAGAAGAAAAATATGGCAATCAATAATTTTGTGATTACTCATATCTCCTTTTTTGTAAGGCTGAATGTATGTTGATTTCAACAGTATTTTTTATGTTATACATTTAAAAAATAGGTGCTAAAATATTGCTAGATTATAATGGCTACTTTTCCTTAATTTTTTCTTGTTATCATTTCTTTTTGTAAAAAATGTATGCATGAATAAACACTATTTTCTAAGAATAAATTTGTATCAGTCATGATAAGATCTAATTAAAATTAGGCCAATAGTCTGTCAAATTAAAATATAACACAATAGATGGCTGGTAAATAATATTAGATTATTTTTATATGGGAGCTTTGGCTTTATAAAATCTATCAATGTTTAGATACTGTACAACACTATTTCACAAGCATGTGGGCTAACAATACATCAGATATGTTACTGAATGCTATTGAACGATAGTCCAGTAAAGAAAAATAATTCTGTCTATAGGATAACTAAGGAATAAATATTGAAAAACAATGTGACTCACCAAACTCCAAGGAAACCATGCAGGCTCAAATTTACACTTCTAGTCCCAGGAATGTTTTCTATAAATTCAGCTTTGTGACTGCGACTCAGAGAAGAATTTATATATAAGCTTAGCAATATAATAAATACAGCTAATTCTCCAAGTGCATGTTGAAAAGTAGATGTGATGATACAGTATTGAGCAAATCTCCATAACATCACCTGATTCTGTCCAGTGACCATAGCCGACTTGATTCATGTCCCTAAAACAGGAATCTCTTGGAATAGAATCACAGGAAGGAGCCTTAGAGTTAAAATTTGGAATAAGGCAGAAAAGCAAGAAACAACACAGGGTAACTTAAAATAGAATTAGGGTTGTGTTAAGGCAGACCCAAACCTCAGACCACTGGAAAGCCCTGGGGCAAAACTGAAATATACGGGGTATATAAGGGGAGTTTCAAAAGGAGTTAATGTGTACATATAAAACAAACTCATCAGTAAAATAGAATTTACATTTAAAAGGGCACTGGGTCAAAGAGAAGAAAAAGGAGATTCTACAATAAAATATGCAAATAACTTTAAATATGTGAAAATAAAAATTTTCACTCATGAAAATGACAAAGATTAAGATAACAAAATGTTGATTTCTAATGCTGGAGCATCTAGAGGGGTTTGGACATTTTAATATATGCCTGGTGTAACACTACAAATGATCTAGTACACAATTTGGAACTAAAAATACTTATTTTATAAACTTAGCAGACACAGAAACAAAAGAAAATGTGACTTCATTTTATATTCACAGAAATGCTTATTGAAATCATATATCCACTACTTTTTAAATATATGAAGTCTTTAACAGATTGTCTAGCCAAGAGAAAATGCCTATATCTTTCATTTCTTCAAAGTTCTCTTCAATAGTTACATCCTCAATTTAACAGTTAGTACTTACATCCTTGCTAAATAAGTTATCATCTGAAACATTCCTAGTCATTTTCTTTTCAATTACTCATATATTTCTTCATGGTTATTATTAACTTAAATAATTATATTATTATTAATTTAATCATTAGTTAGCTTTTGTTTATATTATTTGTTTCTATTACCAGAAGGCAAATACCTCTATCATATTTTACTGCTTAAGTAAATTAGAATTTGTTTCTGTTCTTTGCAACTAAGAAAACCAATGACTTGGTTTATGTAGACATTCAAAGTTGTGTGTCACTTGATTTTAGGTTATTATTATTGATCTCACTAATGAAGATGTCACTATTGTGAGAAGCGTATTAAGTAGCTCACAAAATCAAGTGAAGAGATCTGAAAAACTAAGTAGTAGTGTTCTAGTGGGAAAGGAAGATATAAGACACATTGAAACTATTTGGATAGGACTACTAAATCTGAGACAATTGCAAGTCAACACTTTTCACTATCTAGAGACAAATTCAGTGAGAATTTGTCTACCTAACTAGATGCTTGATACAATTCCAAGTCAACACTTTTTTCACCACCTAGAGACAAATTCAGTGAAAGCTTGTCTACATAACTAGATGCAGATTCATCTGTCACTTTTTATCCCTAAACATATGTATCTATGACTTTTTGAGGATTAAATATACTGGACAGAAACAAGTGGTTAGCTGCAATCAAGTTACATGCCATGAGCAATCTGTCAAGGCATCCAAAAAGGGTTATCTGTTTTCCTTTTGATTAATGATTTTGTTTGTTTATAAAAATATTGTTTTCTGGTTTTTTTTTTTTTGGTTTTTCTGCCTTCTCTAATTTTTATTTGTCAACTTTAAGTTCCTTTGGCTTTTCTGCTATGACCATTGTTTTATTATTTTAGTTGTTGCTTGACAGTGTAGTCTCATATCTTTATGTTTTTAGTCTACTTTCTAGTAATAGTATACCAATTTATTTTATATGTATATATACATATATATGTCATAATTACATAACTCCAGTTATCCCCTACTGATCTGTGTACTATTAATTTTATACATTTATATATACTAAAATAATCACTTTTTCTTCATTTCAATGATAATCTTTTTCTTTTTTTTTGAGACGGAGTTTCGCTCTTGTTACCCAGGCTGAAGTGCAATGGCGCAATCTTGGCTCACTGCAACCTCCGCCTCTTGAGTTCGAGCAATTCTCCTGCCTCAGCCTCCTGAGTAGCTGGGATTACAGCCATGTGCCACCGTGCCCAGCTATTTTTTTGTATTTTTAGTAGAGACGGGGTTTCACCATGTTGACCGAGATGGTCTCAATCTCTTGACCTCATGATCCACCCGCCTCGGCCTCCCAAAGTGCTGGGATTACAGGCTTGAGCCACTGTGCCCGGCCCCAATGATAATCTTTTAAAGATATTTGAATAAAAAATATAACTACATAAACTTATTATTTATAGTGCTTTTATTCCAACTACATTTGCGTCAGATAATTTTCCTTCTGCTTGAAGGACTTTACATTTTTTTTCCTATTATATTTCCACTGGTGATGACAACTTTCATCTTTTGTATGTTTGAAAAGGTTTTTTAAAATTATATCTACACTTTGCGAGATATTTTCTTGGGTATATAATTTTCAGTGGACAGGTTTTTTTAAATTTTCTTTCCAAAATTTAAAGATGATGCTTTATTGTCTTCTTACTTGTATTGTTTATGCTGAGAAATCTGCTCTCATAAAAAGTTCCTCTCTTCTGAATGTAGCTCCACTCTTCCTCTGATTACTTTTAAGACTTGTTATCACCAACTGTGAACAATTTGATTACACTGTACTTTTTTATTTTTTTTGTATTTCTTATGCATTACATTTATTGTGTTTTTGGATCTCAGAGTTTAACATTTATATTAATCAGAAAAAATTAGGAAAAAATTCAGGGCATAATTTTTCAAATAAGCATTTTTGTGCCTCATCTTGGTTTGAAGATTCTAATTACAGACATTTTAGGCTGCTTTAAGAGTATTAATGCACAGTAGAAATATGTAATTTTTAAAAAGCCTTTTTATAGTTTTTAAAGTAAGCTTTCTGAAGGTATAATTGACAAATAAACTTTATATATAGTTATTATATACAACATGATGTTTTGCTATGCGCATACAGTGTTACATAATTAAATGAAATGAATAAACTCATCTATCACTTCATATACTTAGGATTTTTGTGGTAAATAAATTTTAATCTATATGCAATTTTAACTATACAATACAATGTTATTAACTATAGTCACTAGGCTACATAATGTATTTTCAGAACTGATACATCCTAAGCTCTCATGCTCTACAAGAAATATTTTTTACCCTTTAACCAACCTCCCTCCATTCCTAAATATTTTTATGCTATTGTAATGGGATTATTTTCTTAATTTGGGGGAATAGTTTACTGTTAATGTGAAAAACACTACAGAGTTTTGAGGTTGATTTTGTAGCCTGCTACTTAACTGAATTTGCTTATTAGTTCTAACATTTTTTGGGGGGAAGGAGCCGTTAGGGTTTTCAATAATAAAATGATGTCATCTACCAACAAAGACAATTTTACTTCTTCCTTTCTGATTTGGATGCCCTTTATTTCTTTGTATTGCTTAAGTCCTCTGACTAGGACATCCACTACTACCTTAAATTGAAGTGTAAGAGTGGGCATCCTTGTCTTCTTTCCGATCTTAGAGGAAAAGCTTTCATATTTTCACCATTTAACTGTGTATTTGTTATAGATGGTCTTTATTATAAGGTACCAATCATTTATGTCTAATGATATAGAAGATTATCATCTATACCTAATGATACAGTTTATGGTTCAGCTGTGTCTCCCCCCAAATTTCATCTTGAATGGGAGTTGTCATAATCCCCATGTGTGGTGGGTGGGACCAGTGAGAGGTAAGTGAATTAAGGGGGTGTTTCCCCCCAGGCTCTCCTCGAGATAGTGAGTAAATTCTCACTAGATCTGAAGGTTTTGTAAGGGGCTTTCCTACCACTTCACTCTGCACTTCTTGCTGCCGCCATGTGAAGAAGGATGTGCTTGCTTCCCCTTCCACCATGATTGTTTTGGATGCCTCCCCAGCCAGGTTGAACTGTGAGTCAATTAAGCATCTTTCCTATATAGATTACCCAGTCCTAGGTATGTCTTTATTGGCAGTATAAGAATGGATGGATTAATACAATTTTAATGAGTTTTTATCAGGAGAGTGTTAGCAGTGAAAAGTGTCCAAGTTACTGGTGGCAATTCCATGCAGGTCTGCAGCAAACTCAATTTTTGGGCTTTCCAGAGGAAAGAATTAGACTGGGAGGCATAAGGCAGAAAAGGAGACTGAGGCAAGTTACAGAGCAGGAGTGGAAGTTTACTTAAAAAGGCTATAGAACAGGAGAGAAAGAAAAGTACCCTTGGGAGAGATCCAAGGGGGTGACCTGAAGGACCAGTGTGGTGTTTAACTTTGATCCTAGGACTTTACAGGCCAGCTTACCTCCAGGAAATTTTGCGCCCTTTTTCCATGATTCTTCCCTTTGTGGGGGCTTGAGGGGGCTTCCTGTATACACAGTGCTCTCCTTACCTTTGGGAAGCGAGCAGCGCAGTGTGTTTAGAAAGTTGTATGCGTGCCCATTTGAGTCTTTCTGCCCTTTTCCAGTGCTGTGCCCCCAGAAGGTCATCCTCCACCACCTTGTCTTTTAATGTGCATGTCAGGCTCTCTTTCCCTGATATTTCACTGGAAGCCCTTTTTGCTTCTCTCTGGCACCTGCATACAATTAGCACTTTAATGTTAATGGCTGTAAACCATTAGAATTTTTCTCCCTGGTGCAGGCTGCCAAATTATCATTTTTAGAGAGGCAATGTGATAATTGCCTCACTTGACATTCTTGCTGCAGGAAGGGGAGAGCCCTCTCTTTCCCCACTCATGCCTGTCAAACTGCTTGTAACAAAACAATGTTAAAGTTTATCAAATGCTGTCCCTGCAGATATTGAGATGATAATATGTTTTTGATTCTTCATCCTGTTGCAGTATATTATATCAATTGATTAAAAGAAAAATAGGGAGCAATACCATAATATTAGGGAATTTCAGTGTCCTACTTTCCACACTAAATAGTTCATCCAGACAGAAAATCAATAAAGGACCAATGGATTGAACAACATTATAGACCACATGGACTTAGCAGATGTGTAGAACATCACATCTAACAGCAGCAAGATATAATATTCTTTTCAATAACACACAGAACATTCTTCAGGGTAGATCATATATTGGGTCACTAAACAAATCTTCACAAATTAAAGAAGGTTGAAGTAATAGGTATCTTTTCTGATACCGATGGTATAAAATTGGGAAGCAATAACAAAAAGAAAATCTGATTATTAACAAATATGTGGAAATTAACTAACACATTCCTAGACAACCAATGAGTTAAAAGATAAATAAAAGTAAAATTAAAATATGTTGAGACAAGTGAAATTGGAAACTAACCTATTAAAATTATAAAATCTATCAAAAGCAATTTTAAGAGGAAAATTTATAGTAATTAAACCCAACATCAAGGAAAAATAAATCTCAAAAAAAGTAACATTACACCTCAAAGAACTAAAAAGAGAACAATCTAAGATAAATGTCAGCAATACTAAGACAGAAAAGAAATAAAATTGATGCTAGTAAAACAATACAAAAGATCCTTGAAAATCAGTTTTTTTTCAAAAGGTAAACTGTATTGTTAAAATTTAGTTAGACTAAGAAAATGAAAATACTGAAATAATAAAATTGTAATTGAAACAGATGTTACAACTGAAACCACAGAAATTCAAAGCTTCATAAAAGACTGCTGTGTATCATTTCAGATAACAGATATATGCAATTATTACCATAACAAATTTAAGAAAAATTTTATCTACTCAAAAAGAAGTCATGTATCCTTTAGCTATCAATCCCTATCTCCTATTCCCCACTCCAGCTCTTAGCAACAATTACTCTAAACATTTGGCAATACTGGACATTTAATACAAACAGACACATTTAATATATATTATTACTGGCGTTTTTCTCTTAGTGTAACATTTTTGATGCTCATTCATGGTATAGCATGTATCAGTATTTCATTCGTTTTTATGATATGATACTATTCTATTTATAGGTATGCTATATATCACTAGTTAATGGACATCTAAGTGTTTTTCACCTTATGGATATTATGACTATTATGAATTTAAGCACTTATGCACAAGTTTTGATTTCTCTTAAGTTTTTATTTTGGAGACTAGCAGAATTGCAGGGTAATTAGTTACAATGTTTATTTATTTGAAGAACTTCCAGACTGTTTTCTAGTGGCTGAATTATTTTAAATGTTCACCAAATTATAAATATTTCCATGTGTTGACATTCTTATCAACAATGTTGTCTGTTTTTTGATTATAGATATTCCAGTGAGTGCAAAGTGTTTTGTCACTCCCTAATGACAAATGATGCTGAGTGCTTGTTCATGTGCTTTCCAGCTATTCATATACCTTCTTGGAAGAAATGTCTACTCAACTTTTTCATGTATTTTAATTGAATTTTTTATACTTGAATTGTAAATATTTTTATATATGCATATTAGCTCATCACTGGATATGATTCAAAAAGATTTTGTGTATTTTGTGAGTCGTCTTCTCACTCTCTTTATGGTGTCATTTGAAGTAGAAGTGTTTAACTTTGATGAAATCCAATTTATCATATGTTTTTACATTGTTGTTCTTGCTTTTGGCATCATATCTAAGACTCCAATACCAAGTCCAAGGTGGTAAACATGTTTTTGTTTTTTGTTTGTTTGTTTGTTTGTCAAGACAAAGTGTTTTATCACTCAGGCTGGAGTGCAATGGCTGTCCTGCCTCGGCCTTCCAAGTAGCTGGGATTACAGGCACGTGACACCACACCTGGCTAATTTTTTTTTGTATTTTTAGTAGAGATGGAGTTTCACCAAGATAGCCAGGCTGGTCTCAAACTCCTGACCTCATGATCCACCCACCTTGGCCTCCCAAAGTGCTAGGATTACAGGTGTGAGCTACTGTACCTGGTCACAAACATATGTATCTAATATTTCATTCTAAAAATTATATACATTTGACCCTTAAACAACACAAGGGTTCGTCATCAACCCCCAATGAAGTTGAGAATTTAGGTATAAATTTTGACTTTCCCAAAACTTAAGCAATAGCTTACTGTTGACCAGAAGCCTAACCCATAGTCAATTAACCCATATTTTGTATGTCACATGTATTACATGCTGTGTTCTTACAATTAAGTAAGCAATATAAAAAAATGTTACTAAGAAAAACATAAGAAAGATAAAACATTTTACTACCCATTAAGTGGAAGTAGATTATCATAAAGATCTTTATCCTTGTCATCTTAAAATTGAGTAGACAGAGGAGGGGTTGGTCTTACAGTCTAGGAATGACAGAGGCAGAAGAGGATCCACATATAAGTGAACACATGGAGTTAAAACCCATGATATTCAAAGGTCAACAGTTTTCAGTTTTTAAGTTTTGCTGTTTATTATATTGTGAATTCATTTTTGCATATAGTGTGAGGTAAAGATTAAAATCTGGCTCTTCCATTACCTCAGCATTATTTGCTCTGCAAATGGTGTTAGCACCCTCGTTAAATGTTAGTTGGCATAAACACACAGTTAATTCTGAACTCTAATTCTATTTCTTTCATCTATATGTCTATCAGCATGCCAGTGCAGTACTGTCTTGATTGCTGTTGCTTTGTACTATGTTTTGAAAACAAAGGATATGAGTGTTCCTACTTGTTCTTTTTCAAGATTGTTTTCGCTGTTTGGGGTTCTTTGCAAACATAAGAATTTCAGAATCAACTGTTAATATTTATGGAAGAGTCAACTGGCATTTAATAAGAATTCCATTGAATCTGTAGATCAATTTGGAGGAATACTGACATCACTTAAATATTTACCCTTTCAAATATTGGATGATTTTCTGGTTTTATTTTTTAAAAATTATTTCAACTATGGCTTGTATTAGTTTGGTGCAAAAGTAATTGCGGTTTTTGCTATTTAAAGTAGTGGCTATTAAAAGTAAACTCAGTGGATATTCATAGAATTCTTCACCCCAGGACCACAGAACATACATTTTTTTTAGTATCACATTACACCTATTTTGAAAGTGACCAAATAAATGGGAGCGATTCACTCTTTAGCATTTACACAGCATTTCACAGATTTAAATGAAATAATGGTTGGTTGGTTGTTATTTGCTTTCCCTATTCCTTCCTGTCTCCGCTGTTAAGCACAATTATCAGCATAAAAGAGGTTTGTAATGCCTATTTTTAGATTGCATTCCAGCCTGGGCAATAGAGCAAGACTTCTGTTCTCTCTCCCCCTTTTCTCTTTCTCTTTCTTTCTTAAAAAAAAAAATCTCAATTACATTGTACCAACCTAATAATTTTCAGAGTATGTTTTGCACTCTTTTATAAGTTTAGCTATACATATTTTATTTTGCTACTATTGTAAATAGAACTGTTTTTCATTACATTTTCAGATTTTTCATTGAAATTTTATAGAAATACAATTGATTCTCCTAAATTTATCTTCTGTTCTTCAAATTTCCTTAACTTGTTTGCTCTCCCATGTTGGGTGTCACACATTCAGTCATTCCCATGACACTAGAAATTCCTCTCTCATTAATGGGATAAAAAATTCTCTAAACAGAGTAGTTTTCAACACTGATTTAAATTTAAAAAAAATTAAAGGAACAATTTTTCTATATTCCTAGGTAGAAGTTCTCTCTAGTTCAACGATATTCTTTAATAGAAAATTTAAATATTTTAATATTACAATTTGTTATGTCATATATACCCACTGAAACTCCTCCCCTGCCTTTCTTCAAGGTGGAGCTAAATTTTACAAATTTTGTAAAGAAAATAACAACACTTTTGATATACCAAACACTGTGTTAAGGATTTCCAATTATTAAATAAAATATTCAGTGTACTAGGTTCTATCATCTATTCTCATATAAGAGACAATATAAGACACAGAACATTTAAACAAATTCTCTAAGTAACAGATCTGATATGGAGTAGAAGTGGGTATTATGCACAGCCAAAGGATTCTGGAATCTGCTCTTAATCACAACAGTAGATGCAGTCAGGGAAAAGCAATTCTTTTTTCTAACAGTCCTGTGTTGTATAAATATATGAGTCTTCCATTGCATTCTAATATCATTTCAAATGTAGAAACTTACATTATATATTTTTAATATATCACTTTGTTTTTATTTCTCTTTATTAAACATCTCCCTAAAAGTTAAAAGTTTAAAAGTTCTTTTCATAGACAATTAATAAAATTCTCACTTTATTTTTTTCATAATGTCTCTAGTTTTAAGGACATAATTTAATGTGAATCCAAAGGTTGACAAGATTAATAAATATGTGGAGATTTTGATAAAGTTATATCTGCCATATACACACACACAAACACACACACACACACAAATATATAGAACTGCCATGCAAACACATGACACACAAAAAAATGCCACTTAAAGTAAGGTCATCGATAGAACTTCTAACATATTTACTACAATAAGAGAGATGCAATGTGTTTTAATTTCAGCTATTTTGTATAAAAAGATCATTTATTATAGTAAAATCACAAAAATCGCAAAAAATACAATTATGACTCAAGAAGCTTAAATTTAAAATATTTTATTATTAACACTTTTGAAATGTCTTCTTCAGATTCTTAGAACTATAAACAATATCATCACTTTTTTTTCAAATAAACATTTTCTTACTGATTATGGCTTCAATACCTACTTAAGTCTAGCTTAGATACTAGAATACTGGGATGACTACAAATAGCTCTTGTTCTGGAGAACTAATTTATAGAGGACTAGAGTCAGGGTAGACAAGATGAGTTTTAGATGTACTTTTGAGACTGAGACAAAAAAGTCCTCATTTTATTTGCTACTCATCGATCAACTCAAATGAGTTGGAATTTAAGCAACAAATTAAAACCTAAACTTATTTTCTGATTCCCAAAAATAGAGAAAATGTAATCATAGTATATATAACAAAAGCATGAAACCCAATTAAAATATGTTACATCATAACTGTTGGTGCCAGAAATAGAATAGGTAGGAGAGATTTTCTATAGCATCATTTCCTTCTTCTGAGTGATTTGTGGAATCAACAGCTTTCATTAATTAATCATCCATCATTCATTCTTATCATTCTAATTTTCATAGTGGTGTTCTTCTCCAAACCTTTGGCTCCCCAGGCTTATTTAAAATAATAATTAATAATTATGGTGAGACATTTCAAGTATAAATTATTTGGTTTGAATAAAATAGCTTACTGTTTACTCACTATAAGAGCCATCTAGACATTAGATCTTTTTCCTCACCTTGATACATTTTGGAAAACTTTAGATGTTCATAAATATGTATTCCCTGACTTAAAAGGAAAATGAAGAGTGGTAAAATCAAAATAATCATTTCATGACTTTAAAGGAGTAAGATAAAACTTTATATAGAGGCAGATACCTAAACCAATAATTGGAAGCCATCTAGGCAAACAATTTCTGTTTTAGAAGCAGAATTCTAATATGTATGCTACCCTCCTTCCTTCAAATTCAAATATGGTGACATTCAGAACCTATATGTCATTATTGAGGCCAGGACCTGAGACTTTTAATTCTGTATCTCACTCTAAATTTTTTTACCTAATTTGTATAGCATATCTCTGATTAAGTCACAACTGTGCCCTTTTCTTCATTATCTTCTTCACAGCTTGTTGTGTCACTTTGGGTAGATTATAATAAATTGAGGATTTGTTATCACTTGTTTCCAATTTTAATGAACAACTACTCAAAATGTACTATTACTACTTTTTTCTATTCTTAGAGCTATAGTTTAGATTCTGGGCACCAACATTTTGTATTCTAATTAAATTTTAACCTTCTATTTCTATTTCCTGTGTTTAATTTTACTATTTAGTTTTTGAGAGTGACAAGGGTTGTATAAGATATCCTCAGGAAGACTTCACTATCATTCAACTCCTCTATTACAGAAGTATAATTATAAAGACTTCCTTTAAAGGGATAATTAACCCAAGTGAATTTCAAGATAGGATAACTTTCATAGCCCTCAAAATTCTTTCAAACCTAAGAAGTGTAAAATTTTAACTCCAGAGTTCTTATATTGGCTGTTGTTTCTACCTCACACCCTGTTTCCCCAGATTTTCCAAATGATTGACTTGTTCTAATTGCCAAATATCTGCATTTCAGAGTTCAGTTTCAATAGCACCTCTGCAGAAAGACTTTTCTTGAACAACTTGTCTAAATAACTATGAATATCATATTTTATTTCATTTTTATATGATTTGAAAATCTCTTCAATTCAAATATATTTATTATATGTGTTTACATGTGTATTATCTGCCTTCCAGTGTTAGAAAGCAAATCTCCTTGAAGGCAGTGTCTTTATGGATTACTGCATCCCCAGTACCCAAAACAGTGCCTGGCACAATCAGTGCTAGAAATGCTTATGAATAGGAGTGATAAAGCATTATACTTGTTTGTAATTTTGTAGCATGTTTACAGCCCTAATACCTACATTCAACAATAACCAAGAATAGCTCTTTCCCTGAAAAGTTATCAGTACATGGGAGAGACACACATGAGCCATTATCAGTGACAGGCTACAATAGAGGCTTTTAGAGGTTGTATATATATTACTTTAGGAACTTAATACAGTAAATTGTTCAGATCTGAGAGTCAAACCGGCTGCACAGGTTACCTTGCACTGAAGCTTATAAGAGAAAAGAAACTTTGGGATGTTCAGGAGACATTTGAAGAAGCCTTTCAGGGAGAGGTTATAGCAGAGACAGAAACAAAAAGATAAAATAATGGTGACTAGAATTAAAAATATATTGTATTCTTGAAAAATCATTAGAGAATGGATGCATGTAAAGTGCTTTAACCACGAAAATGTTAATTATATGAGGTAATGCTTATGTTAGCAAGAATTAGTCATTTCATAATGTACATGTTTCAAAAGATCTTATTGTACAAGGGAAATCATACAATTTCATCTGTCATATTTTAAATAAAAGCATACAGATTTAAAATACACGCATACACACACACACACACACGGAGGAGAAAAACTAGTGAGGATATTTGGCCCATCCAAAAATAGAAAGAGAGAATTTGGGCATGGGGGCAAGAAATATATGTTGTTTAAAAAAAATCTATCATGTAGTCTTGAAGATTGCAAAGTATAAACAACTTTACCCAAAAAGTCATATTATCCATTTTGCATTGCTCTGGCAAACATTCTACTTTAGGGCTGTAGTCATGGCTTCAAATTGAAATTTATTTCAGTCATGACAGCAGTGATAAAGTCCACATTTCTATTTTAAGTTTTAGCTTCTTTTCTTGTGTTATCTCATTTAATACAACATGAAAGTTGCTGATTTTATTTCTCTTACAGAGATGAGTAAACAGACTCAGAACTACTTTTATGCCCCAAAAGTTTTTATGACACTAAATTTTTGACCTTAGGCTATACTCTGCTCTTGTTCTTAAAGTGACAAATACTGAAATGAGAAGGTATCCCCGTAGATTTACAGCTTCAACTTCTTTATTCTTTCTTAGGGACCAATTTAACTATCTTTACAAACTATATATGATATATATCAAGATAAAATTAAACTCTTTTGTGTAAACACAAGGGATTTTGCATATTATAATTTAAAATTTATTCCAATTTTTATTTTACATAATAGAACTTATAGTGAATACTATATGTATTTTGAAATCAAAGATTAAAACCATATTCAAAGTTAAATATTTTCATAACTTTTAAAGTTAAAAGCATATCTTTAATTTTAGGATTTTATACACTTAGCCATCAAAAAATTGCCAATAAATGAGTTGACGTCCAAAACATATATTTAACAAAAGGAAAGTATAGCTAACAAAAATGTTTTAAAATTATCTTTAACCTATGTAATTTTCCATATTTTAAACAGGTATTTATTAAAACCAATAAAATTAGAAACACATCCGTTTCTAATGATAAACTGCTTGGTTTACTCTTAAAAGCATTAATTAAGCAAGAACATTTTTGCATTACATTCATGATTTAGGGAAAACATAAGAGTGACATTTCATTTCTGTTTCTGTTGAAAGGTAAACCTTAAATTACTCATTTCACAGAACAATTATAAAAGAACTTTTAAAACTTATTATTAAATACTAATATGTAACATGTTAAAACATTATTAATTTTGTTCTATTGTTTTATGATTTATGTAAGTATCTGCAAAACTGTTGAACTAATCCGAAGGAAATATACAAAGAATCTTTGGTGTTCATAAAGAAAAATCCAAAATATTAAAAATACAACATTAGAAATTGTCTTTTATGAAAAATCTTTTATAATGTATTGAAAAACATGTAGCTAAAACATAAAATTTACTTATTTTCAAACTTTTCCTTATCTGATCTTCATGATTTCTAACAAGCATGTATATTGCTAAGAAAATTATCATCCTCATAGGAGAAACTCTTATTTCTCATTATTTTATCAAAAAACATGCTAATAACTGCCGTTTTAGGTTCTTTGAAATTCTAACTTGTTAAACTTGCATCTGCAGAAGTTTCATGTATTGAATTTACTTTCATTTCTATTGATTTGTCATATATTTTCATCTTACATTTTGTCAGAAAGAACTTTATTCTATTTTCCTAGTAATACAACAAACACCATTTTGTGAATAACATAGCTACCTACATATAACCCGTTATTGCCAATATTAAAACATGGTACCCTACTTGATTCTAAATTACCAAATGTGTTATGAAGTCAGTACCTTCACTCTAAAGGAACTTGGTCTGTTAAATTACCTCTGTTATTATAACATATATTACCTCATATCACTGGAAAATACTGATCTTATGAATATTTTCTCTTAATGGTATATATGGCATATAAGAACAAATCTGTTCAAAATCTTGAAAGAATATTGAATGATAATGTATAAGAAAGCACTTGCGCCTGTCATTCATAATCATCCACAGTCCTTAAAAAAAAAAAAAAGAAAGCACTTGCTTTTGATGTCTTTTTACTTGATAAACATTGAAAGGCAATTATTAAATAAAATGTATTATTTTAGCAAAAGCCTTTTTAATTTCAATTTGTTAAGGCATTTTGTTTATTTGTTTATTTGAGATAGTCTTATTCTGTCACTCAGGCTGGAGTGGAGTAGCATAATCATGGCTCTCTACAGTCTCAAACTCCTGGGTTCAAGTGATGCTCCCATTTCAGCCTCCCTGAGTAGGTTGAACCACAGGAATGTACCATCATGCCCAGCTAATTTTTTTTTATTTTTAGTAGAGAATAGGTCTCTCTATGTTGCCCAGACTGCTCTTGAACTTCTGAGCTCAAGCAATCCTTCCACTTCAGTCCCCTCAAAGTGCTAGGATTACAGGTGTGAGCCACCATGCTCTGCTGGCATATCTTCCTTAGCTTAATTTAAACCAGAAGTGCCCAATCTTTTGGCTCCTGGGGCCACAATGGAAGAAGAATAATTGTCTTGGGTCACACATAAAACACACTAACACTGACGATAGCTGATAAGCTAAAAAAAAATTACAAAAACTCTTGTAATGTTTTAAGAAAGTTTATGAATTTGCGTTGGGCCACATTCAAAACCATCCTGGGCCACAGGTTCCACAAGCTTGATTTTCCCTCTCTGGCTACTTACCGTCTAGAAAGAGCTGGCAATAGCTAATGGGAAGATTGCTCATAGTTATACATAGCATTCCTTAGCGACATTCATTTTTAGAGTATCTCCTCTGATGTAATAGTATAGGATTCTAAAAATACTCTTATCCATCTAGTGAAAAATTGATGGCCTTTTCTTTAAGTAATAGACAAGAAATTACTATAGCTTTCCTTTTTTTGAAGGTAGAAGTCATTTCTAGTGACTAATGCTTCAAGTTGGCTACAATGAGATAAGACAAATGATAGGAATCGGAAATTCAGGAAACAGCTGGAGAAGTTCCAAGATGTACACATAACAGAAAACTGAAACTTTTATATACAGGATTATCTGGGATTTCTAACCTCAAACCCTTGTATTGTCATCTTATTTGTGTGATGTCTCTGGTTAATCACTACCTTTTATGTCACAGAAAGTTGTTTGCTAACGTTCTAATTTTTTAGTGGGAAAAAAACACACATTGTTAATATGAGACAACATATTTTGTTGTTGAGACAGAGTCTTGCTCTGCCACCCTGGCTGAAGTACAGTGGTGCAATCTCAGGCTTACTGCAACCTCTGCTTCCCAAGTTCAAGTGATTCTCCTGCCTCAGCCTCTTGAGTAGCTGGGATTAAAAGCTTGCACCACCACACCCTGCTAATTTTTTTTTTCTTTAGTAAAGATGGGATTTCTCCTAAATATAAAAACCTGTTGGCCAGGCTGTTCTCAAACTCCTGACCTCAAGCAATCCACCTACCTTGGCCTTCCAAAGTGTTGGGATTATATGTGTGAATCACCATGCCCAGCCATTAGTTTTAAATTATGTAATAAATGAAAAATATTTTTTACTGAATTACACAAAGTGTAGTAAAAACTCAACTGAGCATATTAAGAGGAAAGATTTAAGATCTGGAGATTTACTTTCTTGTATAATGCGAGGTAATCCTAGGTGAGATGGGTGCTTTATAAATTGACCTGGAAAACATTTGTATTCTTCCTTCATAACACAGGATTTTGAGTGACTCAAACATAAAAGTCTACCTATTTATATTTTTGCTGAATTAAAATGAGTAGGTCTTATTTTCAAAAACCAAATAATAATCAACTTTTCACTTTTAAATAAATCCTTCAGAACATGGGGTATTAATTCTTTAAAACAATATATTGTAGTTCTATATTTTTTTGAGAAACCTCCAAACTGTTCCTTAATGGCTGCCTCATTTTACCCTCCCACCAAGAGCGAAGTTTCCATTTCTTCATATCCTCACCAGTATTAGTTATTTGTTCTTTTTTTAACAATAGCCATCCTATCAGGTGTGAGGTAATATCTCATCATGATTTTCTTATCATTTTTCTGATTAATTAATGGTATTGATTATCTACATATACACCTGTAGGTACTCTGTATGTCTTCTTTGGAGACATGTCTATTTAAGTCCTTTGCCAATTTTTCAGTTATGTTTTTTGGTTTTATTGCTATAAATATTCAGAAGTCAGATTACTTTGAATATTTCTACAAAACAATTGAAATCAGGATTTCAGAGATATATTTGTACTCTCATGTCCATCAGAGCATTATCATAATAACCAATGTGAAAACAACTTAAACATCTTTTAACAGATGAGTGCATTGTGAACATGTAGTATATACCTGCAGTTGAATACTATGGAAAATGTGGCACATATACACCATGGAATATTATGCAGCAATCAAAAATGATGAGTTCGTGTCTTTTGTAGGGACACGGATGAATCTGGAGAACATCATTCTCAGCAAACTGACACAAGAACAGAAAATGAAATACCGCATATTCTCGCTCATAGGCGGGTGAGGAAAAATGAGAACACATGGACACAGGGAAGGGAGTACTACACACTGGGGTCTATTGGGAGGGAATAGGGGAGGGACAGTGGTGGCGGGGAGCTGGGGAGGGATAGCCTGGGGAGAAATGCAAAATGTGGGTGAAGGGAAGGAAGGCAGCAAAACACACTGCCATGTGTGTACCTATGCAACTATCTTGTATGTTCTGCACATGTACCCCCAAACCTAAAATGCAATAAAAAAGAAGGAAATTTTGCCATTTGTGACTGTATATATAAACCTACAAGGTATGTTAGGTGAAATATGCCAGTCACATAAGTACAAATACTACATGATTACACTTATATGGGGTATCAAAAATGATCAAACTCATGGAATCAGTGACTAGAATGATAATTGTCAGGAACCTTGGGGAGGGAGAAATAAGAAGGTGCTGTTGATACGGCATAATGTTACAGTTAGGCAAAATGAGTAAGTTCTAGAAGTCTGTTGCACAACATTGTGCTAACAATTAACAATAGTGCATTGTATATATGGCACTTTTAAGCATTTAAATATTATGTTGAATTCTTACCAAAAGACAAATTCTTTTCTTTCATACTTTACTATTTTTAGGGCTTTTACTTAGTGAATTTTAACAAACTATATCACATATTTAAATATTTAATTTATACAAATATGATTGTTGGAAATTGTTTAAATTGGCTGAGTTGTCTATTAAAGGAGAGTCCAAAATTGCGGAAAGTTTCTTGCTTTTCTGCCTGAAACAGAAGTGACCTTTAAAGGAGCTTTGGTCATTTTGAGAGACAAGTATTCCGAAATTAAAATGTATACAGCATTGATGTATATTAGAAAGCACATGACACAAACATTGCCCTAAAGCTACTTTTGTGACCAATATTAGAAAAAAATACACATTTGAATATTAGCAATTCACCTTAAACATTTCAATCTAGTTCAAAATAGCTTTATAATATCCTCTGCTTGTTTATTATAAACTCATTACCTGAACCATAATTTAATCCTCTGTTGTAGTTTCTGAACCATATTATTAATACTTAAGAATAACTTATTTTTCAAATTCAAATGTCAGTGGTGATATAAATTAAGGAATGAATAAAAGTATGTAATGTCATATTTTTATGACTGTATTTTGAGTATATTTAATTTGTTCTAAATTGTAAATGATTTTTAAGATGTTATTATTTGAATAGCTGTCCCTGATTTCCTGGCAATAGCTTTATAGGTTCTGTTTTAAAAACCCAATTTATAAATTCAGTATAATCTCAATTTAATTACTATGAAATGGAAATGAAATAGTTTCATTTGGCTACCAAGCGGTCTTCCCGTAATGCTGATGCATGTTTATAATACATGATGTATAAACAGGACAATTTTATGAATAGAAAGAATTACTGATAAGATTTACATTAAAAATATCCTAATGTGAATAAATTTTAAATAAATACATATATAGTTGTGCTGAAAATACATTCATGGTAACATCAAATATTTAAAATATATATTAAGCATAACCAAAATGTATTTTAAAAGATAAGATCAATTATATATAATTTATTTTATAATTTCAGACATTAGGAAATGTCAATATGGTTTACAATAGTTAAGAACATACAATTAGTGATAAGATAATGTAACTCATCACAAAATTTTCTTCTTTTACACTTTTATAAACAGCTTTTTGTTTGTTGTTCTTCCAGAGATAGGTTCTCCCTGTCATCAAGGCTGGAATGCAGTGGTATGATCATAATTCACTGCAGCCTTGAACTCCTAGGTTCAAGATATTCTCTCAACTCAGCCTGCCAAGTAGTTGGGACTATGGGCATGTGCCACGACATCTAGCTATTATTTTATTTTATTTTAGAGACAAGAGTCTCCCTACGTTGCCCATGCTGGTCTTGAACTCCTGGTCTCAAGTAATTCTCTTATCTTAGCCTGTCAAAGTGTTGAGATTACAGTCATGAGCCAGCACTCCTGACCTATAAACAGTTTTAATGAGATTCCAAAATAGGATAAATATCATTGCATATTTTAATAATTTAAATCTTAAAGGTCATTTTAATATTTGAAACTATAATTGTATTGATATTGCTATATGATTTATTATTGTTTATAATCATTTGATATATGTTATTCATAAAATTTGCTAAGAACACTTAAAAATGTGTATATATTATTGTAGATCATAATTTTCATTTTATTAAAAATAAAGTTCAATGCTAATATTAAAACTGCATCAGGAAGTCAGCCCTCTTCATCTGTTGGTCTCGCATTTATGGTTTTAACCAACTCTAGATCAAAAAATTTTTGTAAAAGAAATTTTACAAAAGACAAAATGTGGCCGGGCGCGGTGGCTCAAGCCTGCAATCCCAGCACTTTGGGAGGCCGAGGCGGGTGGATCACGAGGTCAACAGATCGAGACCATCCTGGTCAACATAGTGAAACCCCGTCTCTACTAAAGATACAAAAAATTAGCTGGGCCCGGTGGCGCGTGCCTGTAATCCCAGCTACTCGGGAGGCTGAGGCAGGAGAATTGCCTGAACCCAGGAGGCGGAGGTTGCGGT
>CM052648.1:60467243-60529699 GCA_028533165.1 Leontopithecus rosalia | reverse complement strand
CTGGGTTCAGGCAATTCTCCCGCCTCAGCCTCCCGAGTAGCTGGGATTACAGGCACGCGCCACCGGGCCCAGCTAATTTTTTTATCTTTAGTAGAGACGGGGTTTCACTATGTTGACCAGGATGGTCTCGATCTGTTGACCTCGTGATCCACCCGCCTCGGCCTCCCAAAGTGCTGGGATTACAGGCTTGAGCCACCGTCCCATGCATTTCTTAATAGTTTTACATATAGTGGATCTTCATCATTTTCAGATTCCACATTTGCAAATTTGCCTACTTACTAAATTTTATTTGTAATCTCTAAATCAAATGTCAGTGCACTTTGTGGTCAATTGCAGACATGCGCAGAGAGTGATAAATTTGAGCCTCCTGGTACACATGTTCCCAGGTGTGGCTGAACGAGAAAATGTTCTGCCTTCTTGTTTTGGCTCTCATGCTATAAACAGGCGTCCATTTCACAGCCTATTTAGTGCCAAGTTTTACATATTTGTGTGAAGTTTTACTATTGGTGATTTTCCTGTTTAAAAGAGCCCCAAGCATAATGTTAAAGTGCTGTTTAGTATCCCTAAGCATTTGGGTGTCAGGTAAGTTTCCTTCCTGCCTAAGTTATAGTGCTGTTGACTGTGAGTTCCATGTTAAATAATTAAATCAAATACACATAAAACAAGGTTATGTATTAATTAGCAGACAAATGCTGCGACTGGAGGTTCAGAGCCTCACCCTATAGGTCCATGAGGAGCAGTGTTTCAGTAATAACCAATTCGTTGCAGGAAAATTCATAGAATATTAAAACTATGATTAATGGCAGCCAACTGTACATATTTACAAGTCAACATAGTGCTCAGTTGTAACTGTTTCATTTTTATATTTATCTTTTCATAATGTATGTATTCTGTATTTGCTTGTTTGCCAAACATTATTTTTGTGAATTTGTCAATGTTGAAAGATGCAAGTTATTAAACATTAATATTGTTGCAAAAACCTTTGATTTAATATACTACACTTCACATATTAAATTAACTCTGCTACAGAAGAATGAAACTGAACTCCTACCTATTACCATATACAAAAATTAACTCAAGATGTATTAAAGACTTAAATGTAAGACATCAAGCTATAAAAATCTCAGAAGAAAACCTAGGAAATACACTTTTCATTATTGCCCTTGGCAAAGAATTACTGACAAACACAAAAATTGCTAAGTAGGACCTAATTAAACTAAAGAGCTTCTGCACTGCAAGAGAAACTATCAGTGAAGTAAACAGACAACCTACAAAATGGGCAAAAATATTCAGAAACTGTGACTCTGACCAAGACCACATGCCCAGAATCTATAAGGACCATAAATTAACAAGCCAAAAAACAATCCCATTAAAAGTTTTGCAAGAGACATGAACAGACACTTCTCACGAGAAGATATTCAAGCAGCCAACAAACATATTAAAAATGTTTATCACTAAGAATCAGAGAAATGCAAACCACAGCCACAATGAGATTCCATCCCACACCAGTCAGAATGGTTTCTTGCTAAAAAGTTAAAAATAACAGATATTGGTGAAGCTGTAGAGAAAAGGGAATGTTCATATACTGTTGGTGGGAAAGTAAATTAGTTCAGTCACCGTGGAGAGTCTTTTGGAGAGTTCTTAAAGAATTATGAGTTAAACTACCATTTAACTCAGCATTCCAATTACTGGATATATACCCAAAGGAAAATACTTAATACTATCAAAAAGTCACATGTGGTCAAGCATGGTGTCTCACACCTATACTGTCAACACTTTGGCAAGCTAAGACAGGGTGACTGCTTGAGGCCAGGTGTTTGAGACCAGCCTGGGCAACATGGCAAGACTCTGTGTGTACAAAAAATTAAAAAAAAAATAACTGGACTTGGTGACACATGTCTGTAGACCCAGCTACGTGGGAGACTGAGGTGGGAGAATCTCTTGAGCCCAAGAGGTTGAAACTGATGGGAGCCATGTTTTTATCACCATACTCCAGCCTGGGTGACAGAGAGAAATTCTATCTCAAAAATAAAAATAAAAGAAAGACAACCTTATGTTCACTGTGGCACTATTCACAATAGCAAAGAAATAGAATCAACCCATGTACAATGGTGGATTGAATAAAAACAATGTGATATATATACACTATGGAATACTACCCTGCCATTAAATTTTTTTTTTTTTTTTGGAGCATGACTGTAGCTGTAGGCCATTATCCCAAGCAAACTAATACAGAAACAGAAAGCTAAATATCACATACTATCTCTTATACCATTGGGTATACATGGACATAAACAGAGGAGCAATACACACTAGGAAATCCAAAAGGGGACAGGGAAGGAGAAGGTCATGGGTTAAAAAACTATTGGTTATTATATTTACTTCCTTAGCGAGGGATTCAATCACACTCCAAACCCCAGCATCACACAATATACCTTGGCAGTCATCAAGGCCTAATATCCCAATATCTGCACATGTAGCCCCAGAACATAAAAGTTGAAAAAGAAAAATATATTAATTAATGAAATATAGTGCTATGCTTATGGACTTTGGGTTGTTTCTAGATGTTTGCAAATACAAACAATATTTCTCTAAAAACTTTTACAGCTACAATAAGTTTCTCCATCCTATATATCTAAGAGTGGCACTGCAGGGTCCAAGGGTTTTTGTATATTTAACTGAGTGAATTTATCAATAGTTGGTGTGTTATCATTATTAAAAAAATTCAGTAAAATTTCAAGCCAATGCTATTTCCCTTTACCTATGACTATATTCAATTAAATCCTAATTATCCTGTGCAATCAGAGACTAAAGCATCAGATCACTTGGAAGCTGGTTAAAAATGAAGAGTATCAAGATACCTACTATTAAATCAGAATTCACATTTTTACACAATCCTTATTCTGTCATAATTCCTAGGTGATTCATATTCATATTACATTTTTGAAGCACTGATATGAATGAAATGCTAGATATTCTTTTCAAGTTTTAGAACCCAAAGGAGAACATGTATAACATAGGACACATACTAGAAATGTAAAGCATAGAAATGTTTGATTTACAATTTCGTAAAATTTAAAATATGGTTGATAAATATACAATCTCATGTTACATCAGATGTTGTATTAATATGCCATCATTTAATAAACACTGTGATGTTGCTTATAAGCTATATAATACTATTAAAATATTATACTATATGTAATATTTTATATTATTTTTCTTGCTAAATATGCACATATTCTCTGTTCATCATCGTGTTTATGTTACAATCTGATATATAAACAATATTTACTATTCCATAAAATTAGGAATTAGGCCTAGGATAAAATTTCAGTTTTGACATTTACTAGTAGTGAGACCTTAACTAGTTATTTGAGCAATTTACTTTTCCTGTGTAAATTCCAATTTCATTTTCTAAAATGTGGTAATAATCCCCACTTCATAGGATTGTTGAGAAAAATAGGAAAGATATTATATAAAAAGCAACTTCCATAAACTAGGAATTAAAACTGTATTTACTTTCCCTTGATATATTCTACAAAGAAGTCAAAAGTTACTTTTCCTTCCTAAAATTGAAACTAGACTAATGTATTACTTAAATTAAGCATTGCAATGAACAATCCCCCAAAGCACTTGGAGTTATATTTTCACAACCAACAAATATATTTAATCAAAACATAGAATAACAAAAGAAGAATTAGAGAAAACAGATTTCATTTCTTAAAATGTCTTTATTTTTTGAAATGTCAAAATACTTTTACAATAAAATCAGTTATAATTTCCATGATAGCTAGATAAAACTGATTATAGGTTTTTCTTTTTATTTCGAGACAGTCTTGCTCTGTCACCCAGGTTGGAGTGCAATGGTGCAATCTCGGCTCACTGTAACCGCCGCCTACCATCTTCAAGTGAATCTCCTGCCTCAGCCTCACAAGTAGCTGGAACTACAGGCATGTGCCACCACTCTGGCTAATTTTTATGTTTTTAGTGGAGACGAGGTTTCACCATGTTGGTCAAGCTGGTCTCGAAATCCTGACCTCAAGTAATCTGTCTACCTCAGCCTCCCTAAGTGCTGGGATTATAGGTGTTAGCCACCACACCTGGCCTGATTACATTTTTGATTGTTAAATGAATAGGCACGATTTCAGTAAGCAACAAAGACTATAATTTATTGTGATAAAATCCTGTGTTATATTCTGGTATTTTAGACAAGAGTTTTATAAGGAATTGTAAAATATTCAAATATTTTACAAATATTATTTGAACCCAATTCCTGCCTCTTCCTGCTTTTTCTCAGTCTGTCTGGTGGCAGCTTTCAGTAAAATATTTTAACATAATGACTTAGTATTGTCACTTACTTCGAGTAACAGAGCCGGAGAGATGCCGATCATATTGTTAGCATGTCTATAATAGCATTCTGTTTTATGGGAAGGGTAACTTCTTGAACTTTTCCTGTCTGTACTATCTAGACATATTTGCAATTATAGTTTATTAATTAATGAAATATGGTGCTATGTCTATGGACTTCGGGATATTTCTAGATGTTTGCAAATACAAACTATGAGATTGTATTTGAATGAGAATGTATTGAAATGAGACTATCCCAACTTCACTTAATAATTTGACCAGCTTGATTTTTTTTGGTGAAGGTAGTACTGCTCATCTCTTGCAACATAAAATTTCCTCCAATTGAAAAAAAAATGAAACGTTGCACATGCTTAGCCAAAGTAGCTGACTATTCCCTGACCTTGTGCAATGTTTCTCAAAGTGTATTTCTTCACCTGCGTTGTTGCTTGCTTGTTAAAAATGCTCATTCCTAGGCTTCCACCCAGACTTTCCAAAACTAAAATTTTCTAGACTTATTCTTAAAATATCTATTTCCAATAATTTTCAAGTTCTCACCAATATGAGAATCCTGAACTATACAAATTGTCAGTGAGATAACTTGGTTCCTCTGTTAAATTATTTCAGTGGTTATATGTAAAATGCCATTAATTTTGTCAATTGACTAGAACTTAAATAAGAGGCAGCTGTTTCTCTGTATGATTTTTAGAGCATACAGAGATTTAAAAATAAATCTTATTCCAATCAGATTTCTTATAATGCTAAGGGTTTTATTCTTGAATAAAACTACTGACCCTCTTTGTTGTGTGACCAGCATTAAAAAGTAATGGATTTTGGTTTTGGTTGATTTATTTTTTAATTCCAAGGCAGGGATGTTTAAGTGTTATTTAAAACCCTCGGAAATGTAGAAAATGTATTCTAAGTCCTTAATTCTACTGCTGCTATCCTGGCTAGAAAAAGTGATGTGTATATCAGGAAATAGGAGTGAACTTTCTTATCCCTATTTTGTCCTTCAACAGCCTCCAGAGGCAAAAGTTGTTTTTCTCTAATATTGGATTTTAAAGGTCACTTTTTATTTTATAGCTCTAGGTTGGCTTTTACTCCTAGATATTTTACATGACCCATGGTAAATTAGACTCCAAACTGTGCTGAAGGACGAACTATGACTGTGTCTAATATCCCAGAACTGTATACCCACTTGGGAGTGAATACTTTGAAACTGCCTTAACAAAGTCCTGTGGTAATCCTTTAGATTGACACTTAAGACATTATATTATGGTAATAAAAGTTAGACTTTCAGGTAAAACAAACATGGGTTATAATTTCAAAATAGCTATTAACTATTTAACATTGGTAAAGTTGCTTAATCTATGGATACCTGGTATATTTTATGTAAAACTGAGATAAGATTGTTCTATATTATGGAGTGGTTCCAAGATTTAAGTGAGAAAACACAACAATGAATTTAGCAAAAATGATTGATATATAAAAAGCACCAACAAATATTTGTTATTAAATCAGACCATATTTCATTATACATTAAAATCATTATAAACATATAAAAGCATATTTTGAGAAAAAGTCAATAGTAGCATGTTAAGTTTCATTTTAAAATCATGTAAACAATAAAGTTCAGAACAAATACATAATTTAAATAAGAAAGATGGCAGAGAGAAAAAATTCTCTAACTTCACCTTTTAGAAAGTAATTGAAATCAAACTTAATGATAACAAGCATTTACCTACTATTTGGGTACATACTTAAAATAAATATATAAACCCTACAGCCTCGTGGTTAGATAGATGTTATTTCCCATGTTGTTTAAGGTCATGGATCACTTTTCATGTTTGAACAGTGGGAACACTTACTTGTAATTCCTAACAAATTGTTAATATTTAACTTAATGGTGAGTGTACAACGGCTACTCAGTAAATGCCTTTTTGAATAAATTAATGATCAAATTATAAAGCTATTAATTATTGCATAGACATGTCACTTTTGAAAAACTAGCTTTACTCAAAGATTGTTCATATATCTATTTTTAACCAAGTAACTTTAAAAAGAACCCAGGAAAAATTTCTTTTAATTAGAATTGTAAGTCAAAAACATAACCAATGAAATTTTCTAAAATAAAATATTAAAAATATCACAAACCTATAATAATAAAAAGTACTAAGTGTATTTTCTTCTTATTTAAAGCACTATAAGCCATACGCTAATTCCTTAAAAGATAAATGAGAATCTCCTTGTACCAACCGATGTGTCCAATTAGCTAGGACATAAACAAGTTCCTTATATGGAATTTCTACAACATAAAGAGAAGAATAGGAAAGTGTAAAAATGAACTTAAAAGAAAAAAGTTTACTCAGATGATCCCAACTCCCAGTCTAAAGGGAATATTGCCCAAGGAGACATTTCTCCAGACCTCACTTCAGTATTAGTTGAAAAGCTGAGATGTTCATGCACTTATAATTAAAATAAACTATCTTTTTAAGGAATCCTACAGTCTTTGGACAGCAGCAAATCATTCTGTCAGAAATTTGGATTTGATTTCTCATCAGCATGCCCACAAACACACCCACACACACCTGCATGCCCATAAAGAAATTTAAAGCTTATAAAAAGAGATTATATTAATATAAAGAGCAAGTGCATTTAAATAATTTAGAACATATATGAAAACATCTACACATTAGTAACATTATATTTAAAAATAAAGCAATCAAATTCCACTGTAATAAAATGGAAATCGATTTCTCAAACATCGTGCTAAGTAAAACCAAAATCTCTACACATTATAGACAAAACAAATATAGAAAGGCTCTGAAAGTTGGGGAGAAGGCTGAGAGCAAAGGTCCATGGGACCTAAGAAACAACACACTTGGAAGTTTCCTGGGTTTTTATTTTGCCACATACAGCCCAGACATAGACCTGAAGAATTCCTAAAATATCAAAACAAAACAAAACAAAAAACCCAAATTCCCAAAGGACTAAGGAAGGGGCAATCTGGCAAGACAGGAAAATTTTAGATATTTTCTATACACCTGCCCAACACCACAAAGAAAACTGTGTCCCCACCCTTCCAACACCTGCAAATGCCAAGTGGGGACCTTGAACTTGCACCCTCACCAGGCTGTGGGTTGCCTACCTTCTCACCAGGGTGGGGTAGGAGAAGGCCTACTTAGGAAGCTTGAATTTTCAGTCTTACTGAGCAGTAACAACACTATGAAATGAAGACCATGTGGGGAACCTGGATTTCTACCCTCATCCAGCAGTAAGAAGGTGCCCCTCTGCTTTCATGCTGGGTGGGTTTCAGAGAAGACCTAGTAGAGAGTCAGAGCTTTCCACAATCAAGCAGTTACAAGAACAATGCCCATGGTGTAAACAAGACCATAAGTAGAAAAGTAACAAGATATTCCTACCTATCACAGTCAAAATATTATCCATGGAGGTCTAGTGGGAAGTCAGAACTCCCACTCCTGCACTGAATAAGGAAGAATCTCTTAACCCCACTGGGATCAACAGAGGCTGAGTGGGAAACCTGGACTTTTATCCCACACCTAGCAATAACAGGCATGTTCCTACTTCCTCTGCTGCAACAGCATCAGAGAAAAACAGATCTAATACCAAATACTTCGGATATGTTGCAGTTTTATAATATATGGAATAAAAAATTATCTGTCATATTGGAAACAAAATTGTAACCTGAATAAAAAATACACCAACATGTAGATTAAAAAAAGATGTTATAATTGTCTGAAAAAGATTTTAGAGCAGTATCATAGTCTGTTCAGATTGCTATAGTGGCTTCTAACCAACAAACATTTATTTCCAATAATTCTGGAGATTGCAAAGTCCAAGATTCAGTGTCTGGAAATATTCTATTACTGATAAATGGCACCTGCACACTGTCCAGTGAGACAAGATGTGGAGGTAGAAGATGGTGATATTGATGACCTGAGCCCCGTACGCCTAGGCTAATGTGTGTGCTTGTGTCTTGGCTCTTAACAAAAGGCTGAAATAGTAAAAATTAAAATAAAATAAAAATATATTTAAGTAAAAACATACTTATAGAATAAGAATATTAAATAAAAAATTTGCACATCTGTATAATGTGCTTGTGCTTTAAGATAAGCATTATTATAGAAACATAAAAATGTTTTAAAAAGTTTATAAAGTAAAAAAGTGACAGTAAGCTAAGGTTAATTCATCAAGACAAATTGAAGACAAATCTTTCTATAAATTTAGCATAGCCTAAGTATAGAGTGTTTATAGAGTCCAGAGTAGTGTATAGTAATGTCCTAGGCCCTCACATTCACTCACCACTCACTCACCAACTCACACAGAACAAATTCCAGTCCTTAAGTTCCATTCACGGTAAGCACCTTTTAGAGGTGTACCAGTGTTTATATTTTATATGATATTTTAGGGTACATTTTCTACATTTAGATCTGTCTAGATACAGAAATACCATTGCTTCACAGTTCTCTATAATATTCAGTACAGTAACATGCTGTACAGGTTTGTAGCCTAGGAGCAGTAGGCTATATACAATATAGTCTCATATAGCCTGAAAATTTCCAAACATTTGGAAATGAAATTGCACGCTTCTAAATATTCCATTGATCAAAAGAGAGTATTAAGGAACATTTTAAAATGCACTGAAAGAAACCAAAATGAAAAGTTAACATATCAAAATCTGTGAGACAAGGTTAAAGTAATGCTGAAATGGAACTTTATAGCATGAAATATGCACATTGGAAGACAAGAAAAAAAATCCAAGTCAATAATCTAAATTCCCACATTAAAACCTAGGAAAAAAAGAAATACAATAAACACAAAATGAGCAGAAGGAAATAGATAGCAAAGATTAAAGCAGAAAACAATGAAATTTTAAAAAGCAAAACAATAGAGGAAATAATTGAAACATATTACTGGTTATTTGAAAGGATTAATAACATTGACAAATCTCTAGCAATGTGAAAAAAAAAGATAAATTACCCACTTAATCATGTAGAATACAACCACAGACCTCACCAACCTCAAAAGTTAAATAAGGAAATCAAAGCACAACTCTACATAAATAATTTTTTCAGCTTAGATATAATATACCAATATTTAAAAAGAACTACAATAATTTACCTAAAATGAAATTGATAATTTTAATAGCTGTATAAGTATTAAGGAATTTTAATTTAGAATTTAGCCTTTTCCCAAAAAAAAAAAAAACCCAGCCAAAATGATTTCACTAGAGAATTCTATCAAAGATTTTTTTTTAATAATAGCAATTCTACACAATATTTTCCACAAAATGGAAGAGGAGAGACACTTCCAAATTTATTTTATGAAACAAGTATTACCCATGTATCGGTCAGTATAAAAGCTCCAGAGACACAAAAAAGCAACAGGGGAAACTAATACATTGATTGAAATGGTCTGTGTCTTGCCTGCATCAATATCAATATCCAGGTTGTGATACTGTACCATAGTTTTGCAAGTTATTAGAACTGAATGAAACTAGGTAAAAGATACCTGGGATCAACCTGTATCATTTCTTAAGATAGAATGTATGCATATTAGTCTGTTCTCATACTGCTATGAAAAAATACCTGAGACTGGGTTATTTATAAAGAAAAGAGGTTTAATTTACTCACAGTTTCTCATGGCTGGGGAGGTCTCAGGAAACATACAATCACAGCAAAATGCACCGCTTCACAGGGTGGCAGGGAAGAAAATGAGTGCTGAGCAAAGGGGAAAGCCCCTGATAAACCATTAGATCTCGTGAGAACTCACTCACTATCACAAGAACAGCCTGAGGAAAACCACCCCATGATTCAATGATCTCCACCTGGTCTTGCCCTTGACACATGGGGATTATTATAATTCAAGATGAGATTTAGGCGGGGACACAGCCAAAAGGCACATCCTGAGGTAACTCAGGTTATTGAGTTACTTAAATTAACTCAAAATCTTAGGTTGTTCCAAACATAATTGTGGTTTTTGCATTGCAGAAATTTGCCATTTGATATTGGCATATATTCTTCAATAAATTGGTTATCTTAAACATCATTTTAATGTGCATTTCTTACTTTATGTTCTTTTGCTAATGACTTATTACTTGCTATTAATTTTATATTTATTTTAGATTATGGAAATGATGTTAGGCAAAAAGCAAATTCCCATGATTTTCTTATTTGAATTCAAAATGGATTGTAAAGCAGCAGAGACAAAATTGCAATATTGACAATGCATTTGGCCCAGGATCTGCTAATGAACGGACAGGGCAGTGGTGGTTCAAGAAGTGTTGCAAAGAAGACAAGATCCTTAAAAATGAGGAGTGTAGTGGCTGCCATCAGAAGTTGAGAACAATCAGATGAGAGCAATTACTGAAGCTGATCCTCTTACAACTACACGAGAAGTTGCCTCAGAATTCAACGTTGACCCCTCTATGGTCATTTGGTATTTGAAGCAAATTGGACAGGTGAAAAAGCTCAATAAGTGACTGCCTCATGAGCTGTGGAAAATCAAAAAAGTGTCATTTTGAAGTTTTGCCTTCTCTTATTCTACGCCACAGCAACAAACCATTTTTCAATTGAATTGTGACATGTGATGAAGAGTTGATTTTATACAATAACTGGTGATGCCTATCTCAGTGATTAGAGCCTGAAAAAGCTCCAAAGCACTTCTCAAATTCAAATTCCACCAAAAAATGATCATGATTACTATCCGACACAACCATTACATCTAAGAAGTATGCTCAGCAAACCAATAAGCTGCATTGAAAACTACAAGACCTGCAACCGGTATTGGTCAAAAGAAAGGGCCCAATTTTTCCCCCTAACACCCAACCACACATTGCACAACCAATGCTTTAAAAGTTTAATGATTTCGTAGTATTCCGTGGTGTATATGAATTCATGTCCTTTGCAGGGAAATGGATGAAGCTGGAAACAAACCATCATTCTCTGCAAACTAACACAGGAACAGAAAAACAAATACTGCAGGTTCCCACTCAAAAGTAAGAGTTGAACATTGAGAACATATGAACACAGGCAGGGAAACATCACATACCAGGCCCTGTCTGGGAGGTGGGGAGCTTGGGGAGGGATAGAATTAGGAGAAACACCTAATGTAGATGACAGGGTGATGGGTGCAGCAAACTACCATGGCACGTGTATACCTATGTAACAAACCTGCACGTTCTGCACTTGTATCCAAGAACTTAAAGTATAATTTAAAAAAAAGACAAATAAGACATTTTTATGTAAATTGTATTACAAAAAAAAAAGGTTAATGGATTGGGCTATGAAGTTTTGCCTCATCTGCCATATTCACCTGATCTCTTGCCAACCAACCACCACTTCTTTAAGCATCTCGACAACATTTTGCAAGGAAAATGCTCCACAGCTAGCAGGATGCAGAAAATGCTTTCCAAGAGTCCATAGAATCCCAATGCACAGATTTTTATGCTACAGGAATAAACAAACTTAGCTCTGATTGGCAAAAATATGTTGATTGTAAATGTTGATTGCAATGGTTCCTATTTTGATTAATAAAGGTGTGATTGAGCCTAGTTGTAATAATTTAAAATTCATGGTCTGAAACTGCAATTACTTTTGCACCAATTAATAAAGACCTTAAAATGTGAAAAGTGCCATGTACTCAGTTATGGTGGCATAATAACATTAAATAAAATTGTAAAATATTAATGCAAAGAGTCACTCATATGTAGCAACCATTCTTTTAAAAGGCCTTTTAATAACAGTTTATGTAAAGGACTAACATCTCTACCATTTATACAATTATCGAAAGATTGCTTGATTTTATCTTAGAAATAATTTTATTTTATCCTCACCTTGCTCAAATGTAGATGTCAAGGATTTGAAAAATTAAGTGCCCGACTGATAGCAGAGGTACAAGTCATCAGTCGTTAATTGCTTTAACAACTATTGATTTAGTGTCTACTGTGTAGCAGAGAGTGTAATCCGGCCTTTTACAAAAAAAAAGTATGCTGACCTCAAGGTAGTGTAAGAACAATATTTAGTACAGTTTGGAAAGAAGTAATAGAGGAAATAACATTTTAACTGAAACTTTAAGAGTAAGTAAGCCTCATTAACAGAAGTATATGGAGAATATTGGAAGTGGCAGGTATTGGAATGATTTTTAGAAAATAGAGCTTGATAGATACATATTTACCAGATAGATAAAGATTTAGGAATAAACCATGAGATTTAAGGATATGGCTAAAAACATTTTTTAATTTAAATAAATTATAAACTAAGGATCTTAGAAGATTATTGTATTCTTCGTACTCTGTCTTGCTTTTTAAAATTTTGTAATTCTTTATTTTGCCTTCATTTTATGATCTCAAGAAGCTCTACAAAAGATACATTAGTAATAGCAGTCAATTTATTTAACAATGTTAGTTTGGAATATTTTCATTGTTAATTTAGGGTGGGCAGAATTTCAGACCTCCTGCTCTTGGGGGAAATAAGCTCCTACTGTTAGTATTTTCACCTATATTAGAATAAATTGTAAGAAACACAACATTAATTTTAAAGATTTCATGATATATTTATCTTTTCTTTCCAGATTAATAAAGTACAGGGCATTTTACTTGATATCCATTTACTTCAAGTCTATGTCTTAGCTACAATGGTGCAAGTCAATTTATGTAAGATCATAATTTATTTTTATGTCTTTATAAGTACGTTTAAGTAAATGTGCCTTATGGAAACTGCAGTGAGTAAGTGCCAAAAGATAGTTTTACTATTTTGAATATTATATAGTTAGACATGTAAACAACAGACAGGTATGGTTACTAGCAAAATAGCACATTCATTCATTAGTCATACATGCAAAAGTATTTATGAAGCATTCCCTGTGTTTCCAGTACTCATTTAGCCACTGAAGATGCAGAGTTGTACTAACTACAAAGGGCCACGAGGAAATATTCAAGGGTTTTGACTTTGTTCATTACTCTGTCGTGATGCCTTCAGGGGTATACAAAATATCAAAGCTTATCAATTAAGACACTTTCAGCATGTGATTTTTATTGCCTATGTGTTAACTATACCTCCATAATACTGTTAAGAAAAACGTCAACTATAATTGGTGAACTGCTGGAGGTCAGTATGAACAAGTCTAAGTGTTAAGAACTATGGGGTTAGGGGCAATCATAAGGGGTCCCCATGCTTTTGTGAGTCTTACCTACAGGAGCTTGAGCAGGTTATCACAGCGAATATTGGAGAAAAAATCCCCTCATGCTTCTCATAGCGGGAGGGGAATATAAACCATTTTGATTCATGCTGCAATACCCTCTTCTTCTTAACAATTCCTGTCCTTAAAATAAACTATTTTACTAGAGCCGAATTAATGTTTTTTTTTCCCCGAGTAGCTGGTATTACAGTCGCGCGCCACCATGCCCAGCTAATTTTTTGTATTTTTAGTAGAGACAGGGTTTCACCATGTTGACCAGGATGGTCTCAATCTCTTGACCTCGTGATCCACCCGCCTCGGCCTCCCAAAGTGCTGGGATTACAGGCTTGAGCCACCGCGCCCGGCCTTATTGGGGTTTTTATCAGAGTCTTACTTACATGGGGGAAGAAAAATACCCTACTTTTGCCTGCTTTAGCTTTTCTTGTGAGGGAAAGAAAACATCTAAATTCAGCCCAGTCTAGCCAAACTGCTCCAGCCAAGGATTTGAAAAATCAAGTACCTGATTGGTAGGAGTGAATGGGGAAATGGGACTGAGAAGCAGTTGTAAAATTTACAATTCAGAGGTTTAGACTCACTAAAAGAATGAGACTAATCATAAGACTCTAGAGTGTATTCCCTCCTACACACTCTAGTGTTAATATTAGTTTAGTATTGTGTGTTATCACCACAATAATAAAGGACTGACAATCACAGTTTCTTTTACTCAGTATGTCATGTTTGGCTCTCATGAAAAAATTACAAGGTATACCAAAAGGCAAAAAATACACTTTGAAGAGACAAAGTAAGTATCAAATTAGACTCAGATATGATAGGGATGTAGGAATTATTAGATAGAGATTTTAAGATAATGATGAGCAATATCTTAAAGGCTTTAAGGAATACAGTAGAGAGCATACAAGAACAGAAAAGTAATATAAGCATAGAGATGAAAATTCTAAGAAAATATTTTAAAAATTGCCACATATAAAAACACTCTAATGGAAATGAAGAATCCCTATGATGAACTTATTACTAGACTGAACAAAGGTGAGGAAAGAACCTTTGACTTTAAGATAAGATTGCACACCCTATATATTTAGTTTTCAGTAATCTACATAATGAATACAAAAAAATGTTGTTCTTAATCACAGTAAGATAAAAGTAAAATTTACTAGAATTCATTCTCATAATTTAACTGGACTCTAAATCTTTAGGAAATAAAAAATCTGTATTGAATAGTTGTGATGACAGCAAAATTGGGGTGATAAGCATACACACATACTTATGTGTATGTAAGCACACACATTTATACACATATATGCCAATACCCAAACATATATGTGTATATATATGCACATGTTTATAAATGCATGTGTATATGCATATTGTTGGGGAAATAACAATTTTTTGTCAACCCCGAAATTCTCTCCACAAAGGCATTAGAGAAAGAAAACACTTTTATTGTTAAATAGGCATTAAATCAGTATGTGTTGTATCAAAGGCAACCTCCCAGAAGACTGCAAAAAAAAAAAATCACACTTTTTATTTAGCCAAGCAGATAAAACCCATTACATACATGTTTTCAACCTAAACAATAACTAGTCCTCAGGTAACAGGATCTGACAACACTGTTTGTCACATATAGTTCATCTAAATTTATTTCTTGGTAATTGGGGTGACCATTTGTGTTAGCTAACTGGGTTTATCCAGAGGAGAAACAACATTCTCATATCTTCCTAACAAAAGTTAGTTTTGCAACTTGGAAAAAGCTTGCTACCTAAGTTAGTTTCCTACTGTCTCACACAAATTAGGAGATGGGGTACTATTTTCCATGACGTTTATATTTCAAAGAAATGTCTCCCAGGTTCCTGAGAAACACATTTCTGGATAATAAATCTGATAAAGGTCTATTTAGCATCCTAAAGGGATTGTATATATTTGAAAGAGAAGAAAGTGTACGAAATTATAAGTTTTATAAAGTAAACGCTCTAAGAATGAGAAAGGAAGTGGAATCTCTTCTGTTATTTTCAACAGAGAGAATGTCTCCAAGTTTTAATTTGCATTTGCACTTATAATATGAAAATACATTTCCATGTGTATATGTAAATGCATGCATGTATTCCTATTCTGCCTTCGATCTCTATTCTTAATATTCTTGTATCTGAATTGATACCTATTAATCAGGATTTTACCCTATAACTTATCTTCTGTTGCCGACATCAAATTTCCTTTTTTCTTCAAATAAAATATGCAGCCTTAAGTGATTCCACTTATTCAATTACATATTAATAAAGCTGCTAATTAAGTTGGGCACATACTATCATAAATCAATGGGTGGCAATTTTTTTTTAATTCTAATTTACTTTAAAATAAATGCCCATATTGCCATTATCTGAAATTTACATATGATCTAATTGGCTTCAATGATTTCAATCCACTTTACATATCTCTCTGAAAAGACATCCATATTTAGCAGGTAGAATGTCCAAGAGAGTCATGTGCTGGTCACCTATGAGATGCAAATCACTCCTCACAAACTTATTTTTTAAGCTTTTCAGAGCACAGTTTCTCATTCCAGAGTTAATAGAAGAAGGATGATGTAGAAAAACTAAACTAGGACAAATTATCCAATTATCTTTACCTTTAGGAATCACTATTTATTTGCTAGAGGTTTTTTTTTGTTTTTTGATTTTTGTGGGTTTTTTTTTGAGATGGAGTCTCGCTATTGCCCAGGCTAGATTGCAGTGGCATGATGTCAGTTCACTGCAACCTCCGCCTCCCAGGTTCTTGCAATTATCCTGCCTCAGCCTCCCAAGTAGCTGGGAATACAGGCACACGCCTCCATGCCTGGCTAATTTTTTGTATTTTAGTAGACACAGGGTTTCACCATGTTGCCCAGGCTGGTCTCAAACTCCTGAGCTCAGGCAATCCTCCTGCTTTGGCCTCCCAAAGTGCTGGGATTACACGTGTGAGCCACTGGGCCTGACCTTACTAGAGGTTTTATTCTTCACTGCTTCTGTCACTTTTTGTAGACCTGGTGGTCAGAAATTGTATTTTCCTCTACCAAATACATTAGTTTAATATATAAAATAAAATAGACCATAACATATTTTATACATCAATGACAGATATATTTTTAATGTTGTTTTGTGAGCAGGCCTAACGTGGTTTAGACCTGCTCACAAAACAACATTAAAAATAAACATGTGTAATATATATCTATAATATAACTGTGTAATAAAATTTCATTACATACCTTCAAATATTACACATCTTCAAATCAAACAAAGGTGGAAAACTAATCTATATGACTTATAAATTTGTTCCTTCATGACTACCCTAGTCTTGGAGATTAGTAAGGATTCCATAAACATTCTGACTGACTGAATGATTGATGATATTATCTATTATAAGAAGATTTTGTTAGCTGCATAAGATAAAATTGCCAGAATATTTCCTGCTCTCCAGCTTGACAAGACCATCTGTATTCATAGGTAGAAGCCCAAAAATGAATGTCACTTATGTAAACTTTGCAGATTTAATATAACCAATATGCTTTTAGATGGCCAAATATTCCATCCTTTAAAAAATGTACACTTTGGCTGAGCATGGTGGCTTATGTCTGGAATCCAAGCACTTTGGGAGGCCGAGGATGGGCAGATCACAAGGTCAAGAGATAGAGACCATCCTGGCCAACACGGTGAAACTCTGTCTCTACTAAAAATACAAAAATTACCTGGGCATGGTGGCATGCGCCTCTAGTCCCAGTTATTCAGGAGGCTGAGGCAGGAGATTGTTTGAACCTGGGAGGCAAAGGTTGCAATGAGCCGAGATTACGCCACTGCACTCCAGTCGGGCAATGGGATGAGACTCCATCTCAACAACAACTATATATATATGTATGTATATATGTATATATATATATATATATACTTTAAAAGGACTAAGAATAAAAATACTTCTGTCTAAATATGCCTATAGGTCTAAATAGCAAAAGCAATTTCAGACCAAGGACAAGTAAACTTTAGTTAGGATTATGACTAATTCCTCATTTTTTTTTTGTTCCGTCCTGGTGTTACCAATGGGCCTAGCTTCAGAATGAATTTTAAAACTTATTTTCTTGTCTACGGTCTTATCTTTGAAATGTACTTTGAAACTCCTTGTTTCCCTCCCTTCTCACCAGACTTGTACTATTCTAACTAAATATATGCTTACTTAGAGATTGCAGGGGCTAATCCTGAAATAAACCAGGCCTGGAGACTCAGCTGCAGAATTCTTACCCATCTAGGGATAACTTTAAGATGGTTCATCTGTAACCCAGCCATTGTGAAGATGGCACCTGTCTGCATTCCAAGTTAACAGTAACTCAAGATAGCCATCAGAACAAGACACACAGAACCTGCGCCCTGCCCCACTCCTACATTTCCATTGGAAGTTTTCTTCTTTATACCCCCTCACTTAGCCTAAAATTTGAGATGGTTTCTTTGAAGATTTACCCTGACCATCTCCTCAACTCTGGCATTTGATAAATAAAGTTGCTTTCCTTTCACCACACCTCACCTCTTGTGTATTCAGCTTCTCAGATGGTTAGCTGCCAGGCTTGAGTTCAGTTTTACTAGTAATCAGGTTCTCTAATGCTTCCCATCTAGCTGTTTACCCAGAGACTTGGAGCAATCTTATTTTATGAAGTCGATTACTTTTTTGTCCTGAGGAGTAACCCACTCTGATACCATTAACTGAGCCTCATAGAGAGAAACTATTGAGCTAATTGAACCACATCTCTAGTGGTTACTAGTGATTTCATGTGCTTATTTTCCCAAATAACATATTTGCATCTTAATAGAAAAATAAAATGTCTTAGTGAAGAAATAAGTCCTGTAATGGTTTCAGCTAGATTATGAATGCTAATCTACTTTAAATTAAAGTTCCTGGGAAAGATATAATTGTATTTATTGAACAGAAAAATGTTATTCTTAATTATTTCAAAACCATTTGGGGAAGCCCATTCCTTCATGTAGTCATTTGAATTAAAGTGTGGGTCCTAACATCTAGGCAAAAATTGTTTATTCAATCTAGGCCAAATAGAATATATGAAGTAAAAATTTGGGGAGAATGAAGCTGTATTCTAAGCAATTAGTAGTTGAGTTAAAGTTATAACTTATTATACCTTTGTCTTTTCATTCTTGATTTTCAATTTTATCAGTTCCTTTGTTTCACTTTTGTAAACTCATTAAAATTGACATACAATGAATTTTATGTATTTAACAGTTATAGTTTGACGAGGTTTGATATAATCTATACACCTGTGAAATAATTATCAGGAACAACATATTCATCACTTATAAAATTTCCATGTGCTCTTTTGTAATCTGTTCCCCTTCTTTCTACCCCTATCAAAAATTGTCTGATATCTACTAATCTGCTTTGTCACTAGAGATTATTTTGCATTTTCCAAGTTTTCCTCAAAATAGAATCAGACAGTATAGAATAGGCTTTGACTAAATAATCTTACTCAGCACAATTATTTTGAGTTTTATCCATAGTGTTTCATGTAACACTAGTTTATTCCTTTGTATGACTGATTTTCATTTCATTTTATCAATATATTGCAGGACTTCCTCCTTAGTTCAGCTAAAAACGAGGTTCTTATCACACAACTAGGAAAGATTAGGCTACAGATCCTTTGAATGGTGAAGGGGTTACATAATTTAGTGGGCAAAAAGGAAAACAACACAGAAAAATGAAAGTGGTTCCTGTTAACAGGCCCCCATCTCATAGATTGAATCCCAGGTTACTAATCAGGATCAGGAGAGGCCAGACTCCTCCCGTCTGCATGGCATAAACTTCCCTAGGCTCTACCCTATCCTCGCAGTTTGCAGTCCAGCTGAAGATTCTCAGAGAGCCCCTTTTACCTGGCTGTCTCATTTCCTCCTCCAAAGAAGTACATCCACCTGCCATTAGACAAAGGATAAGGATAGGGCTAAAGATCAGTCTTAACTGCTTACTGCTGACAGGGGGCGCTGTTTTGGTGAAAAGAGCAGTCAGATCTCCCTCAGAGCCCTATCTAAGGGTTCTCAGAGGAAGGGATCATCATCTAACGCTCCAGTTGCATGACCATTTTGAGTCTGATGACGAAGGTGAGATGAGAAACGGGATTATTAGAAAACATGCATCAAAATGAAACAAGAGCAGGGGTAGGGTAAGAACAGCTCAAACATCCAAAAGCTTTTTACCAGTTTGCACAGGGAGAAGGAGACCAAAGGCCCAACTGGAAAAACAACTTTTTCCCTTTTGCTGGCATGTTGGGCTTCCAGGTTCCCTTCCTTTGAGTCCAATCCTAAGCTAACCAGTTTAAAGTTTGGGGAATTAACTATTCTCAGTTTGAATGATGCATCTGAGGGGAGTGTCTTATAGTATGGAAACACAATTATCTGTCAGTGAAGAGGAGATAAAAGAGGAGAGAGGAAAAAAAACCTTTTTTTTTCCAAAGGAGTCCCAGGGTTCAGGATGCATTTGAAAGGGGTCCAGACTGAAGATCAATACTATTAGAAAGAGGGAGCAGGCATCCCTGGTTTCTTTCTCTTTCTAACAAATACCTAAGGTACATGAGAGAGGGAGAGTAATGTATTCCTTTTTCTTTCCTCTCTCCTGTATCCCCAAGTCTGGACAATCACTACAGGGTGCCACTCATGGGTGTTAAAGCAGCTTTCACCCATGTTAACAGGAGGGCCTGGGGGTGGGAGTATCCACTCTTACCCACTTATGCCCTATCTCCCCTGCTGTCAGTAGCCTTGAATTGCCTAGACCTCATTTATGCCTATGATTCTACATTGACCTGGGTCCATGAAACAGAAAGCTTGGCTTAATGAGCAGGAAACAGCCACACTCACCTGCACTATGCCTCTTAACTTTCATTATGGTCTGCCTCTGGATCCCTCAGATCCATTTTTCCTTAGCTTTGACCTGAAGCTTAAAACTGAGTTTGGGATAAAAATATGTCTCAGGTTAGGGGTTGCATGGACTCCTTAGCATAAGCCAAATGCTAAGGTGAAGCTGAGGAATCGAGTCCTCCTCCAACAAGGGAGAGAAAAGGATGTCTTGTGACATACCCACCCAGATAACTGGTAGCTATAGTTATGTTTGCTAGGATTTGCGTGCATGGTGCTTCGGCTTTGGTTATCTCCCTTGGTCTCACTTTCCCAAAAAGAAAACCTCCAGGTGATGGGGACCCAAGTTATTCCCTTTATCTTGTAGGATTTTCAGGATAATTTCTCAAAACTAGAATATTGATCCATATTTCCACATTACCCATCTCTTTTGTTCCTCTGAGCTGCTACCAGAGATTGCTGGTTGCTTCACAGGAACAAGTAGGGTTCATCTAAAAATGTAGTCAAAAATGTAAAAACAACCAATGAATTTAGAATAGAATGACAAATATATGATAAGTTTTGAAATATAATTTCTCTCCATTTCTTTCTCTCTCTTTTATTAAAAGACAAATCATGATAGGACTGAGTTGTTTGCAAAATAGACTTTAGTCTTATACTTGGCCTGATTATTTACAAAAAGTGCAGCAAGAATAACTATCTCTACATAGGCCTTGTCAATCGACTTTGATGGAAATCTGTTCTACAAGGAATCTCAGATAAGATCTTTTAAAGCCAAGCCCAGCCATGCATTTGTATTTTCAAGTATTTGTGAGTTGGGTGATCCTCTCCTCTTAGATTCCAAGATACATTTGTAGTTCTTGGTCCTCTTAGTAACATTCATTACTGACCACAGGTCAGGAACTCTGTACAGGGACTGTGTAGATGAGGGTATGAGACTAGTTTCCCCAAGGGGCTTTATATCAGCTCCGAAAGTCAAGCTTGACTCCTTAAAAGGAAGAGTACTCTTCCAGTCTAAGCTCTGGTAAAACAACGGGTTTCTCCAATTGTGTTCTGTTGCAAAAGAAAATGGATTCTTATTGCACTGATGCAAACAGCTATATTGCCATCAGTTAAGAATACTCACAGATAATTTTCTTTTTCTTTCTTTTTTTTTTTTTTGAGACAGAGTTTTGCTCTTATTACCCAGGCTGGAGTGTAATGGTGCGATCTCAGTTCACTGCAACCTCCGCCTCCTGGGTTCAGGCAATTCTCCTGCCTCAGCCTCCTGAGTAGCTGGGATTACAGGCACACACCACCATGCCCAGCTAATTGTTTGGTATTTTTAGTTCACAGATAATTTTCAAATTCTGTTTACCTCTCTTTTCTGGATACTCCAGGGGCCCTTCTGAAGCATCTGAACAAACAGTTGTCAGAAAATCAATTTTGAAACTGATATTTAATTTTGAGAAGCCTATTAAATATGTCAGAGGTTTAAAACACTTGATGTTATGAAATAGAATTCCAGATTTTCATAAGTTACTTACTTTGCCAAAATGATGACTCAGAAACTTAAAAAAAACAAAAACCTTTTATAACCCTTTATAAATTTTGTTTAAGAAAAGAATATGTTTAAGAGTACCTTGCTGTGCTTTTTATTTTAATGTTCAATTTATAGAAAAAAAACACATAATACCCTTTTGAATTTAATCAATATGTTCACACAGAGAATGTAGTCAATATGTTTACACACAGAAGTTTTGCAAGATTAATTCTTGCAATTCTTCCACTACTTGTTTGAACTTTTAGCTTTAGCTTACCTAATTTAAAACACTCCTTTAACCCTAGGCAATAATTTACATTTATATGCCTTCTTACAATCTTTTACTAGAAACACATTTTACTGTTCTTATACACCTTGCATATACTCTCAATTACATATTGTAATGGTAACACCTTGCAATTTTTAGCTTAATGTAAAACATGGTTGTTTTAAATATGTACCAGTTGCAGCCAAGATTTGACTCCTTCCAACATAATTAAGAGTGTAGTTAGTTCCATGTGTCCCCAGGCCTTACCAAGATGAACAGTTCTCAAAACACAGAAAGAAGTTTAGAACTTTAAAGCATAGAGCCAATCTAGAATCTGACCTACATAATCTAGTCCACCTATTTATATTTTGACATCAGCATTCACCAATAATCCTTAAGGCTCTTTTTATTTCTCAAAGATTAAAATCACATGAACTGAAAGGTATCACAGCCTTTATCTTCTCTTTAAAATAATATTTGATCAAAGTGTTTATCTTCCTTTAGGCTAATTAATTAGAGCTCTTTTTACATCCTCACACACACATTGCCTACACAGACAGGCAGAAGAAAACCCAGTCCCCATAAGAACTTACATTTACTCATCTATTATTTGCATTAATAGCCTTTGGTGCTTTAAATTTATGGGGTTCCATGAGGAAAATAGAGGTCTCTACCCTCTCATGCATGCATTAAAAGTGGCAAAGCAAAATAAAATAATAATAATGCAGTCAAATGAGAAAAACCTTTATATAGTAAAACAAGATCCAAGAAAAAATAAATAAACAAAAAAACGGAAAGAACCCATTCCCTAAGCTAGGTTCCTAGCCCACTATTGTAAAATGGCAGAGGTTAGAACAAAATATTGCCACATCGTTATAGATCTTGCACATAAGATTTTATGTTATGACCCAAGCACATAAAACAACATGGAGGCCTGCAGCAAAGTTTCCTATGGACCATACAGAAAGACACACAAAGCGCATCAGATTGGCTACAGTTTAAGATCAACCTCACAAATCCTTTCTCACAATTAAAACTCTACAGAAAATATAAATAGTGCTCCCCAGCATTCCTGGCCTAGCCAAATATCTTCTAAAAGGAGAAAACTTCTTTTCAAAGTTAACTGCTGACAAGGTGGAGAAGATAAAAGGATGCCTGGGGGAAGAAACGCTTATTCTTATGTAAATTGTTTCTCCACCAGGGAGAAACATTTTTTTTACTGTGGGATGGAGCTGGATTCCCTGGCTGAGGAGAGGGAGACTCCAACATGAGAGGTGAAGAACAACAGCCAGCCTCGTAGGGCCCTTGGGTCATATATCCTAGCCCTGCTAGGGAAGGGAAGGCGGCAGGAAACCTGCTTGCTCGGTCATCCATGCTGAAAAAGAAAGGAAAAGGCCATGGAAAGGCTAGGTTGGACTGAGGCCAACATTCCCAACCCCAGGAGCAACAGGGGTTGGGGCACAGTTTCATCTATGCTCAGAAGCTTGATGGAAAGGATGCTTAGAAGAGAAAGAAAAAGCAATTTTTTTTTGTTTTGCATCATATTCACCCTTTCTCAAGCCCCAAGTTGAGCCCCAAACCAAAAATGTTGCAGGACTTTCTTCTTAGTTCACCTAAAAATTAGGTTCTTGACACATAAGCAGGAAAGATTAGGCTCTCAGACACTTTAAAGGGTGATGGGCTTATGAAATTTGTTGCACAGAATGAAAAAAAGGAAAAACAGAACGGCATAGTGAGGGTTCCTGTTAACAGACCCCGATATAACAGATTGAATCCCACATTCCCACACAAGATCAAGAAGGACCAGGACCTCCCCGCTGCAAATGACATAAACTTCTCAAGGCTCCACATCATCTCGGCAATGCCCTGACCAATTGGAGATTCTCCACGGAGCCCTTTCTACTTGGCTGTCTCAGGTAGACCTTACTTTGTTTATCTAGTTACCTCTTGATGGAGATGTGTATAATCTTTAGTTTCTACCTATTTCAAATAAAGCTACTGAAATGTATATAACATTTTTGCATACATATATGCTTTCATTTATCTTGGTTGGCTTATCTAGGAGTAGAATGCTTGTATCATATGAGAGCTTCATATTCAGCTTTTTTAAAAATAAACTTAATTTTAAAACAGTTGTAAATTTATAGAAAAATTGCAAATTACTGCAGAGAGTTTTTATATACCTCATACTCGCTTCTCCTATTATTAACATCTTATGTTAAAATACAGTACACTTGCCACAATTATTAAACTAATATTGACACATGATCAATAACTAAAGAATTAAAGTTTATTCAACCTACGACATACATGTTCTCATAATAAACAATAAGTAAGCCTCGTGTAAGACTTGACAGCACTATTTGCCACACATAGTTGAATCTAAATTCAGCTATTTGGCTTTATCCAAAAGAAAAATTGATTCATATCTTTATGATAAGATGTGATCTTTCAACTTTGGGTGAGTTGAGTGCCTATGGTAAACTCCTAAGCCTCCTCAGAAACTGAGAGATAGGGGCCCTGTCTTCCTGATTATTACATTTTAAAAGATACTTCGCAGGTGCCTGAGAAAGACATTCTAGGGTTGTCAAAATATTACCTCCCAGCAGGAAGAGATCTAGCTGAAGATATTTGCCCAGCCAGAAGCTTAGTGTTGTCTCGCAGTGGAAGCCAGAGTCTGCCAAGAAGCTTATTTAGCTTTTAAAAATATTTACATACATTTCAAAGAGACAGGAAAATAACTTAAAATTATGAGTTTACTAGCTTAAATCCTCTTTGAAAAGACAGGAGGCAAGGAATCTCTTCCCTTAATTTCAACAGGGAGAATTAAATCTCTTTTTAAAAAATTGTATTTGCCCTGATAATTCTCACTGATACTGTATCCCTACTTTCTATCAATTTTTGAGATAGAGGTGTTGAAATTTCTTGCAATCGTTATGGGCTTGTCTGTTTCTCCTTGAGGTCCATCAACAATACATGTGTGTTGGAGCACTGAGACATGAATGCTCAAGAGTTTTATGAGTTTTTGATAAATTGACCCATTTGGAATAAGAAATAACCTTGGTAATAGTCTTTCTCTGAAATATACTTTGTATCTTGATAATACACATATTCTAGCTTTCATTTGATTAATACTAGAATATAAACATTCTAAAAAACAATCTTTTAAAAGTAACAATCTATTTAAAGCAAGATAAACAAGATGGTTGATGTTAAAAGATGTTTTAAAAAATCTTTTCAAAAGATGGAAGTGGAAAGCTCTGACTTCCACTCCTAAACCAAACTGAACCCTTGCTCTAGGCAAACATCTTCAGCTAATCTCTTCCCGCTGGGAGGAAGTATTTTAACAACCCAAGAATGTCTTTCCCAAGGATCTTAACAAACTTAAAATGTATGTGTGCGTGTCTGCATGTGTGTGTATGTAAATGTACATGTGTGTTTGTGTGTGTGTGTGAGTGTGTGTGTGTGTGTGTGTATTTATTTGTTTGTTTTTTTGAGACTGGGTCTCACTCTGTTGCCCAGGCAGAAAACAGTATATTTTATTTCAATTTTGCCTATACCATTTGCTTCTTGTCATTTAATAAAGGTTTCTTGTCCTTTAATAAACATCACAACTCTTCCCAAGTTTGGAGGTTGAGTACTTTACTCAACCTGATAACTTGGGAAGAGTTGTGATGTTTAGTTCATTAATTTTTGAGGTCTTTATTGACACAGCTGGTTTTAAATTCATTAAATTTCTATTCATTTTTCTGTCTTGTGTGTTCTTGTTTCCTTTTCCTCTTTCGTTTGTCTTTTTAAATTAATTGTGTATTGTTTAAATTCTACCTTATCTTCTTTTTTTAAGTATTAGCTATTTCTCTCTAGTTTTTATCATTTTGTTTTTAGAGGGCTTATTATATTAAGTTTAGCCAAAAGCTGCTTTTTACACGTTTAAAGAGTTCTCTGTACATAATAAACTGTAACCTAACTGAATGTGTAAGCAGACTGTAACATATTCTTGTACCAATAACTGAGTTTTGGCCAATCAAAGGCAGCCAACTGTTCAAACCTACCTCAAATAAGTCAAATGCAGAGATATTACCAGCCAGCTCTTTGGGTTGGGTCCCTAACTACAATTTTCTGTATGTCATTTCCCTTCGTTTGTCCATAAATCTTCTTCCAACATGTGGTTATTCTAGAACCTCCCTTCACCTATTCTGATTCAAGAACTGCCTGTTTTGTGAATCATTATTTGCTCAATTAAATTTAATTTGTCTAAAGGTTTTTTGATCAATAGTAACACCTTTAACTTACATTTGTATATTGCAGGTCATATTCTATCATTTTATGTGTCATATACAAAACTTAAAATAATACATGTCTATACCTAAATCCATCCCCACTTCTTGTTCTTTGGGCTATTATTTCAATTGCTTGTTTCTAAATATAATGTAAACCACAGAATATATTGCTGATTTTGCTTTAAATAGCTAGTTACTTTTTTTTTTTGAGACGGAGTTTCGCTCTTGTTACCCAGGCTGGGGTGCAATGGCGCTATCTCGGCTCACCGCAACCTCTGCCTCCTGGGTTCAGGCAATTCTCCTGCCTCAGCCTCCTGAGTAGCTGGGATTACAGGAACGCACCACCATGCCCAGCTAATTTTTTTGTATTTTTAGTAGAGACGGGGTTTCACCATGTTGACCAGGTTGGTCTCGATCTCTTGACCTCGTGATCCACCCACCTCGGCCTCCCAAAGTGCTGGGATTACAGGCTTGAGCCACCGCGCCCAGCCCGCTAGTTACTTTTAAATGATGTTTTTAAGATAAGAAACAGCATTTAAAAAATATATTATACACAATTATAATTTATACTGTTCTTTATTTCTTTGTGTAATACTGATATCCCTACAATAACTTTATTCTTCTTCCTGAAAGACTTCCTTTAACATTTCTAGAGATGAGGGGCTGCTACTTTTGAAATGTTTTAGCCTTTTTATGTCTAAGGTAGTATACACATCAAAATATAAAACATACTTCAAATATAAATTTAAATGTTTTTATTATGGTCACATATTTTGAACTTTGTAAATTGCACTTTTATGCTTTTAATAAAATTCGAAAAATATTACTATGATTTATTTAAATACTATTTCTATTTTCCATTCTCTCATTTTGAAACTCCAATAGCACTGATAGAGGTATTGGCAATATGAAATTGTCCCATGACTCAGTAATACTAGTTTTTTGCTTGTTTGTTTTTAAATTTGTATAGTTTATATTTGGCTGTCATCCAATTGATTTGCCTTTTCTGTTGCAATATCTAGTTTTCTATTAATCTGAGATGTTTAATCTATGGTAGTTTGCATCTGTAGAAGTTTGATTTGGGCCTTTTTCTTTCTACCATATCTGTACTTAGTATACAATCCTTTCTCAACCTCTGTGAATATATAGAATATATTCTAAATATTCTACTCTTTTTGTCTACTAGTTCTATTGTTGCTCTAACATCAAAGTTTCTCAATATTAATAGTTTTTTTCTCATATGGATCATATTTTCTTGCACTTTTGCATTCTGATTTTTAGTTGGATACATTTTATGAATTTTACCTTGTTGAAAGCAGGTTGTGTTTTATTTTTATATTTATTTACCTATATTTTGCAATACAATTAAGTTGCTTGGAAAGCTTTCTGAGTTTTGCTTTTAACATTTCTAGTATGACACCAGTACTCTTTGGTTTGCTTTTTCTCTCATTACTGAGGTAAAACCCTTTGAATTAGTCTGAATTAGTCTCCCTAAAGCCCTATGAGAATATTTTTCAGTCTTACTGGAGAGTAAAATATTCTCATCTCTATTTGAGCTTCAGGGGTTGTTCTCTTTGTACCTACTGGTTAATTCTTTTCCCAACCTCATGTAGTTTTCTTAAAAGCCACTGATCCATACTAAGCTGAAAACTCAGAAGCAATCCTTGCAAGTCTCTGAAAATTTCTCTCTGAGAAACTTTCTAATTGGCATGGTTTCATTTCATTCTCATCTTTGTTACCTTAACTTAGAGAGTTCATTGGATTCTTCCAGATTTTCATCTCTTTGATGCAGCCCAGAAATTGCTTTCCATTAGTAAACCTGTTCAACACTAGAGATGCAATTTTTTAATTGTTATTTTGTTTGTTTTTCTGATACAGGTACAATTGATTTAATTCTACCCCAACCACCATGGTAGAAGCCAATTTTGTAAACATTAGCAAATTCAATTGAGCATTTGTGATTGCCTGTATTTGTATTTGTTCCTTGATTTTTCCTTTGAATCAAGTTTTAACACCTGTGTTTCCTTTATTAATTATACAATAAAAAAGTTGAAATATTTTCATTTTATATTTGAAAAAATATGGTTTTACCTATTATAAAAGCTATACTTAAAAAGTTGTATGTGTAATAATCCAGTGAGTAGAATTTTTTAAGTATTATCCAATTGATGAATATTTTAATATTTTAATTTTTGCTACTATACACTTATCACATGTTTTCATGCTCTTTTAGTTGATTTTCACACTACTGTAAAGAACTCCCCAAGATTGAGTAATTTATAAAGAAAAGAGGTTTAATTTACTCACAGTTCTGCATGGCTGGGGAGGCCTCAGGAAACTTGCAGTCATGGTGGAAGGGGAAGCAAACACGTCCTTCTTCATGTGGTGGCAGGAGAGAGAAGTGCCGAGCCAAGCAGGAAAAGCCCCTTAAAAGCCATCAGACCTCATGAGAACTCACTTACTATCACTAGAATAGCATGGGGATAACCACCCCGTGATTCAGTTACCTCCCACGAGGTCCTTCTCACAACATTTCAACATAAGATTTGGGTAGGGACACACCCAAACCATGTCACAGGTATGTGGCTTATTCATTTTTCTATTTTAAAGCTCTTATTTGGAAAACATTCAAAGTATGTTCAATAAGAGATGACCATTTTTTAAGGATCAAGACTAAATTGCCCTAATTGGGGCTTTATTTCTGAGTACTCAACTTACAATTATAGCTGACCACCTGTAACGTGAGAATATAAGTTGTTAGTTGCAGTAATTTTTACTATGTATATAATTGTATTTTTTAGTACTTAGTGCTCCTGTTATGGGACTTCTGGGATAAAGCCGTTAGATGCATATGAATATTTTAATTTCAAATTGTTGTCAATATTAGTAACTAGAAATTTAACAGATGTCCGAATCTGCTAATTTAATGTTTGAAGTGAATGCTTCTGTAGGTCCTACTGGTACCAATTTATAGGCTTCTGCTGTAGTCACTTTCTTTTTTTATTGCCTCATTTAAGATTATATAAAGTCACCAAGGGCACATATGTCATAAAAACTCATTTCTAAAGTTAAAAAAAAATAGTAAGTACCATCAAGTGAGTTCCTATGCATATGTGTCTGGGTGTGTGTGTTTTTAAGATTTAGTAGAGAAAAACTTTTTAAAATAAGAACTAATTCTTTACCTTTTATTTCTAGTAGTAGGTCAGAGAAATCACATGAGAAAAAATGTTCTTCGGTGTCAACTAATTTATTTCCATTTCACAGTCATTACATATTGATTTCAATAATATAATTTTAAATCTAATTTCTCTTCACAATAAATTCTTTTTATTAACACGTCTACCAACATGCCTAGCTCCAATTGAAACTCCATAATTGTAGTATTGTTATTTTGTTATTTGGTTGGAATCAAATTCAAATAAAGCAGTGCTGATAATCTGTGCTCTTAATGTAAACAAGAAACATTAAAACTTAACCTAAATTTACAAATAAAAAACATAACACTGAGTTATATTCTAATGTTAAGAAATAGATTTATAGACTCATGAAATAACAACCAATTCCATCAATTTATTTATTCTTATGTTTATACACATATTAAAACAATTTATTGATTTTCTCTTGTGTGTCAGGTAAAATATTGGTAGCTGGAAATAAAAATATAAGTACAATATTTTCATTGCTTTGAATTCTTTTTAGAAATTTCCTATTAAAATAGTCCCATATAATTAGAAAATGAGGATGCCTATTCTCCAGAAGCCTTAGAGAGAGATTTATAATTAAGCCTACATTTATGGTGATCAGAAACAATGAGTAGATTAACATTTCTAAAGTGAAGCCATGAATTTCAGGCAGAAGAAACTTTCAGAAGTGGGAAAATTCATCCTATGGTTAGGGAAGAATTCCAGGCACTGTTTACATAAGTTTTAAAGAGAAATAAAGAAGAGCCAATAGGATTTGATGCACTAGAATTAGGTTTACATCAAGTAAGGCAAAATTTGCGCTGTGTATAATAATATTTTGGGCTTTTCCATTGTGTATTTCTGGAGAGTTGAGGGAAATGATTAAATCTGCAGGAATTATTGCAGAGACAAAATGGAAGAAGGTAGTTAAATCTGGAGGCTTTTATAATAATCTTAATAAAAATTACGATATTACATATTGATAGAATAAGGTGACTGGAAGTTTCAAAGAACTTTCACATTTGAAATTTTAGAATCAATTGGGAAGAAGAATTTTTCAAAAGTTTGTAATTTATATTAGGTTCTACTTTTCATCTTGTCTTATCAATCATGACTTTATAAAAACATACATTTCAACTATAGTTATTATATCATGATGGGAAGTTTTCTTAACTGAAGAACTATTTTAACCTTTTAATTTTAAAGATTTAACATACTTTTAATAGATAAAATTAATATTTTTATTGTCTCAAAGTTTAGCATAGCATCTAGTTGGGAATTTGGAAAATTAGAAACTAAATTTCCCATATTTCCTTGCAACTAATATTCTAGATACTTTTTTTCTTTACATGTATCAACCCTTTTGAGATTTAGAAAGAGATTAAATAAAGGCAATCTTCCTGTATTTTGGCTATGGTCATTGGTTACAAAGGTTGTGGTAATGCACTCTAGTGTTTCTTGGTGGCCATCCATAAATGGTAATAACATATTCAGAAGTCAGAAGAGATCCAGTGGTGGCTACGGAATCAGCAATGTCCCTAAAATTTAGACTCTATTTGTTCTGTGAGTCATATGAAAAATCTAGAGTTTAATTTGGTTTCATAATTATTCCATTGATTTTTAAGTAACGCTTTATATGATTTTGCATTTATTTTTGTTTAAAATGTTTACAATGGCACCTATTATTTGTAATGAACAATTGGATTTGTGTTAGCAAAGAAGATAACAAGAAGTTTTAACTCAACATTTCTTATAAACTTTACAATAGTTTACACCACAAAACAAGTTTAATGTAGAAATTTTAAAAACATTTCATTGTTATATATTTAATATATTGTCACATTCACTATTTTAACATATACAGTTTAGGATTCTTTCAGTATATTCACAAAACTGTACAAATCACCGGAATATAAAATATTCAAGAATATTTTCATAATTACATAAAAATGTCCATATTGTTAAGCAAAATTGCTAATTTCCTCCTTTCCTCATTCCCTGGTGACCACTAATCTACTTTCTACCTATGTGAATTTACCTTTCCTGAAGATCTCCAATAAATTGAATCAAACCATATGTGGTCTTTTGTGTCTGTCTTTTTTAAATTCATGTTCCGCATATATCAGCATTTTACTGCTTTTTATGTCTAAAAATGCAATGAATATACAATATTAAACTTATCTACCCCACAGATGATAAATATTTTGGTCACTTTCACTTTTAAGCCATTATAGGTAATGCTGCAATGAACATGCTTTGTGATGACATACGTTTTCAATTATCTGAAATATATAGCTAGGAGGGAATCACTGGATCTTACGATAACTTTAAAGAGCTGCCAAACCATTTTCCACGGTAGCTGCACCATTTTAAATTTCCACCATCAATTTCTTTGCATTCTTATTAACACTTGTTATTATGCACCTATATATAAAAACATTGAAATAGACACGAAATTTACAACAGAATGTTTGCTATAGGTAGGTGAGTACCTGATAAAAATAAAGGCTGATGAATGAAAGGTAATGAAATAGAAAAGAAGAAGTCAAAAGTTTAAAACACTGAAAATTGTGCACTTCTACGAATAATCGATTAAGCAATTAGCATTACATTACATTTGCCTGTCAGTTTGGCAAGCTTATTTTTCACCAACAAAGATAATATTATAAACTACTTTTATTAATAATTATAAAGTATAAAATCTGTTAGATGATCTAGAATATATGTACATAAGATATGAAGATTTTCAAAAATAATGACATAGGAGAAAAAATTTACATATTTCCATATTTGTTAAGTATCTCCCTGTTACAAAAATTTCAGTTTCTGCTTTAAAAATATTTTTTAAATTTCTCATAATAGCATAACTCAGAGGCAAAAATAGTTATTACTTTAATTAAACTTCTAAGGACATGAAATTTGGAACCAAAGAGAGTTAAAACCTGGCTTTGGCACTTTAAAGCTTTGATAAATGTTTCAGGTGATGGATATCCTAATTACTCTGATTTGGTCACTCAACATTATCAATATATTGCATATATACCCGAAATATGTGCAACTATTATGTATACTTAAAAACTAAAAATTTTGAAAAGCTATGATTTGTGGATGTTAATTTACATTATTTTGATTTAATATCCAACTGGTAAATAGAAGATTGTATTTATACATTCATAGGATTATATAGACAAATAGAATATTAGTTATAAGGGGCTTTAAAATAATAAATTTCAAATATCAGTTTCCTAATGTATCATGGCTAATTTTATTTACTATGCATTAATCTAGATTTTTCCTTTTTATTTACGTCATGTTATATATCACATTACAACAAAGTTGTTCTTTACTTAGTATTTTATCATAGGTATTGTCTCAAGAAAATAAAAACTTTTATTTTCTTATTGTCTTAAGAAAATAAAAAACTTTCTTAAACATTATTTGGTTGGCTGTCTAATATTCTATGTACTTTATTATATTCTGTTTGTATGCTGTTTGAATATATTCTGTTTGTATGCTGTTTGAATATATTCTGTATTCAGAAAATAATTAGCTTACATATATAAATGACTTTTTAAGATATACGTCTGTGCTTTCAATTTCCGGCTTATAAAGTTATTTCATCGTATTTCTCAATTATTTTTCTTCCTATTTTTATGTATGTTATAAAAGTTGATTTGGCTTGAAGTATATGCATACACATAAACTCTATATATGCATTATTATGTGTAAATATACATTCTTAATCTTTTGAAAAATAAACTAATAAACTTTAGCACAATTTTAAATTTACAAATAAAAGAGCAGGTGGTAGAGAAATTGCCATATAACCTCCTATCTTGTGTATATTTCTCCTATTACTATCATCTTTCATTAGTGTGGTGCATTTGATACAATTAAACACCAATATTGACATATCATTAGTAACTACACTTTAAGTTCTACTCTTTGTCTTGTACGTTCTATGTGTTTTGACCAATAAAAAAGTCATTTATTAGTATTATGGTAACATGCAGAACAGTTTCAGTGCCATAAAAATCACTTGGACTTCCCCTATGTATTCCTCCCGCCAGTCACCTTGCCCGCTAACACATATATATACCAAACCCAAGCAACCCCTGATCTTTTTACTCTATTGTTCTGCCTTTTCCAGAATTTCATATCTTTCATAAAGAATTCATATAGGATTATATAGTATGTAGCCTTTTCAGACTGGAGTTTTGGTCTTAGAAAAAAGATCCCTCCATATTTTTTGATGCTTCACAGTACATTTTGTTGCTTGATACAATTTTATGGAGGGACTAAAGGTAAAACTCTTGAAAATGTGAGGGCTTCCCTAAGAAGGTCTTTTTTGGCGTGCACCCACACCTGTAATCTCAGTATTTAGGGAGGCTGAGGACGGAGAATTGCTTGAACCCAGGAATTCAAGACCAGCCTAGGCAACAGAGCAAGACCATGTCTGTACAAAAAAAAATAAAATGTTAGCTGAGCATGATGGTGCATGCCTATAGTCCCATCTACTTGGGAGGCTGAAGTGGGAGGTTAACTTGAGACCAGGATTCCAAGGTTACAGTGAGCCTTGGTCGTGCTTGCTCTTGCTCTTCCCCCTATGCTACCCACATTGGGTTCAAGAGCAAGACCTTGTCCCAGTTTTAAAAAGAGAGAAAGAAACTTTAAAGAACTATATTTGAATCATTGTGCATAGTCATGAATATTTTAGCAGTTTATTTTTAACATTTTTATTACTGATTTGTACAATTACAATGAGAACAAGCAAAAAAAAAACACTTCAAAGCAACAAAAAAATCTATACAGATAGCTTAGGTTGTATTCACATGGAAGGATGGATTTTCCAGCCTCACTGCCCTGGAATAGTAAAACTGTATTTTAAAAATATTCATATAAATTAATCAGTGGATGGCTTTCCTTCATACATTTTAGTGTTAATTTTACAATTGATTGATGAATATTATCTAATTATGCTCTTATTTTAAATAAATTAAATTGGCCAGAGTGAAATATCAAGGTCATTCATTAAAGCGTAAGTGCAAACTGTAGCATTAATAATAATGACAATAAAATAATAAAAATAGAGCTAATAATAATTTATTTCAGAATTTGTTACAAGATATTTTTACTTTATGCACATTGCTTTGAGAATTAAATATCATAATGAGCTAGCTTTTATTGCCTCTATTTGATATGGAAACAAAGCGATAAATACAGAGATTAAATACAATAACTTGTTCATCACACAGCCAGTGTATTGCAGAGGTAGGATTTGAAACAATGGCTGATTCCAAAGACCGTTATGCTATATTACCTTGTGTAAGTCTGCAATTTCCCCTGTGGCACTCATCTAAAAACTTCCTAAAGCACTATTTGAGAATAGGTAGAAAATGAACTGAAAGTTTTTTGCAACTTGTAAATTAAATATTCCAATATTAAATTATAAATATTTTAAATGAACAAAATAATGTAGAATGTTACCCAGTAGTTACTAAATATTGCCAACATTCTCTAAAACTGAACTTAAAAGAGAAATGTGATTCAAGCAGGTCAACCCTGATCCCAAGTTACTTTTAAAATCTTTGGCTTTTAAAAATACACTTAAAGTTATTTATGAAGTTACAGTGGGTGTGCACCTATATTGGAAAGAGTCCAATATTGTACAACTGAAATTTCATTTATTAATACAAGTTTAGCATCTCAAATTTGAAAATCTGAAATACAAAATGCTCCCAAATCTGAAATTTTGTGAGTGCCAACATGACACTCAAAGGAATTGCTCATTATAGAATTTCAGATTTCACATTTTCAGATTTGGGATGCTGAACTGGGATAATGCAAATATTCCTAAATTTGAAAAAAATCTGAATCTCAAGTGTTTTGGATAAGGGTTACTCACTCTGCATGTGGGTCACTTATTCCATTTGCCCAGACATGAATGCCTGTATTGCTTCTCTGAAAACAAAGGGAAAGAGCACACCAATCTTAGAAAAAGTGGTTACCTTTTTGAATTAGCAGTGGATTTCGGCAACAGGAAAGATGATCTATTATGAACATATAAATAATTTAAATCACACTTTAAAAATGTAAGGGAAAAATAATATTGCAATACTTTTTTATTTGTAGTATAGCAAACTGGAATCTGGGGAGCATTTAAAAATATCCTGTGGAAATATTATTGGTCACAAAATTAAAATAAATGTTTACCAAGAGTTTTAAATTCTCATCTATCAAGTAAATAATAAATTCCTGTGATTGAAACAGCTGCATAAGCAGATAATATGAGTGTGAGTGTCAAAAGAAGCATCACAACGATATAGATGTGATTACCTTTTCAATGAGCTACAAGGATGTATGGCATATATAATAAAGGGCAGTTGTGTTTAATAAAGACAACTTGGTTCTACTTGGTTTTATATTTTAAAAGTGGTCTTTGATAAATTTGTAAACATCAATTTACAGATTTTTAAACTGATTTTTAAAAGATAATTTAAGGCCGGGCGCGGTGGCTCACGCCTGTAATCCCAGCACTTTGGGAGGCCGAGGCGGGTGGATCACGAGGTCAAGAGATAGAGACCATCCTGGTCAGCATGGTGAAACCCCGTCTCTACCAAAAATACAAAAAATCAGCTGGGCATGGTGGTGCGTGCCTGTAATCCCAGCTACTCAGGAGGCTGAGGCAGGAGAATTTCCTGAACCCAGGAGGCGGAGGTTGTGGTGAGCCGATATTGCACCATTGCACTCCAGCCTGGGTAACAAGAGCGAAACTCCGTCTCAAAAAAAAAAAAAAAAGATAATTTAAAAAGTATGTATATGACACTTATCTATCTCCTATAGGCTCTGAGATATAATGGTGGCTATGATGAAGAAATGCTTTCAGTGATTATGCTAAGTTCTTTGGTTCCAGACTATTAAGAGCACAGGCTTTGGTATTTCATAGATAACGATTTAAGTCCTAAGAATTAATTCTCAATTGTTAAGGCCTTAGTCAAGTTAATTAACTTCCTTTAACTAAAATATATTTTCCTTTACAAATAGAGATAATAGTATCTTTCTTATGGGGCATGGCAGGAATTAAAGGGAATAAAATAATTTGTGCTATACAAATGTGGTGATGGTGGTTGTTACGAGCTACCTCAACATGAAGATATTGTCTATTGGGCATTGTATACTTAGTTTCTATAATAGCACTTGACATGTAGTGTTAATAAGTTTTTAATTAGCTTTTCAAAATGCATGAATAAATACTGTTATTATAATTAGGATCATGGAGTCCAAGGAAATACTTTGATACAGAGAATGGATAACACTTTGAAATCTACCCACCTAAGAAAAGTTCTGAATTTTTTTTTCTTGGATTAAGATACAAGGAAGTCACTGGTGATTTCTACAGAATACAGAATATAGCTGAGCAACAGCAAGTAGGAAATAATTGAGAAATTTTACAAAATAAAACTTAGTATAAAATTACACTTCACACAATTTGTCCAAAAGAGAAAATGGATACAAAACTAGCTAAATAAGATGTATACTATTTTGTTATGACTGATATTTTTTTTCATAATTATAATGGGGGGAACTAGCAAAGAAATAGATATCATGAATAAATAAAGTCTGTGATGAGATGAAAGCAAGAGAAGATGCAGTTGGAGAATTAGATTATAACACAAGGAGCATTATTTCTCTGGCTCAGAAGAAAGAAAGAACCACTTATGAAAATTCAAGTTTATTTGTATATTCAGAGGTAAATAGGAAAGGGTTTACTTGGCAGGCTGGGGTTGCTCCAACTTTGAACATTCAAAAGCAGGACTAGCCTTTGACTGGCTCCTAGAAGATACCCCCTGAAACCTCCAAATATTCTGCTTGATAGGAGTGTGTTTTTATGCTAGAGCCTTTGAAAAAGCTATACCAGTCTCCAATTAAGTTAATTCTGTTAATGAAATTTGCAGTAAAAGACCTATTTTTGCCGAGGTTGAAGGTTGAGTTGGAGAAGGGATGTGGCTGGAATCTGAGAGTCTGAGGTCAGTTAAATGGGAACCAGGCACCACAAGCACTGCATAGATGACAGGTTTCATCTAGTGTTGACCCATCTGTTAGAATCTGTTCTAAGGTTGCAAAATAAAGGTATAATACACATGTGCCTCTTAGGTAAGTGCCATTCTTCTTTAAGACTAGATAACCAAATCCTGCTAGAACAGCCAAATCCTATACCCATCACTCAAAAACCATTCCCAAGCATATGCAAAATTGATGATCGATTGGTGAAATCATTTTACAAGAAAAATAGCACTTTAATTCAATTATATGTTGTTGTTGTTGTTGTTGTTGTTGTTGAGATGGAGTTTCACTCCCAGACTGTAGTCAGTGGCTAGATATGTGCTCACTGCAAACTCCGCCCCTGGGTTCAAGCTTCTCCTGCTTCAGCCTCCTGAGTAGCTGCAACTACAGGTGCCCCCAACCATGCCCAGCTAATTTTTTGTATTTTTAGTAGAGTTGGGATTTCACCAAGTTGAGCAAGGTGGTCTCGAACTCCTGATCACAGGTAATCCACCTGCCTCAGCATCCCAAAGTGCTGGGATTACAGGCAAGAGCCAACACTCCCAGCCAAAAAAGAACATTTTATTGCTCAGTATGATGTTAGCAATAGGTTTGTTATAAATGGTCTTTATGGTATTGAGTAACTTCATTTTATACCTAGAGTTTTGATCACAAAGTGGTTAAATTTTGTTGCATGGGTTTGCTGTGTCTATTGAGAAGATCAAATAATTTTTATCCTGCATTCTGTTAATTTGATGCATCATGTTTATTGATTTTCATATATTGAACCATCCTTGCATCACTATGATGAATCCCACTTGATAACTGTGAATGAGCAAGTTTTCAGATGATGCACTGTTGATTCAGCTTGATAGTATTTTGTTGAAGATTTTTAGGCATCTGTATTTATCAGGGGTGTTGTGTCTTACAGTTTATGATTTTTGTTGAGTTTTTGTAAGATTTTGGTAGCAGGGTAATACTGGCCTTGCAGAATGAGTTTAGACAAGTTCTCTTCACTTGAACTTTTTGGAATAGTTTGAGAAGACTTGGTATTAATTATTTAAATATTTGGTAGATTTCAGTGGTGAATCCATCTGGTTCTAAACTTTTCTCTGAAGAAAGAGTTTTATTACTAATTCATTTCATTATTCATTATTAGCCTGCTTTTTTATTTCTTTATATTTCAATCTTGGTAAGTTGTTTGTGTCCAGAAATTTATTAATTTCTTCTAGGTTTTGTTGCTGTTGTTCTTTTTGTTGAGATGTAGTCTTGCTCTTCTTACCCAGGCTAGAGTTCAGTGGCGCAGTTGTTCATAATAGTCTTTAATGATCCTTTGTGTGTCTGTAGCATCAGTTATAAGGTTGGAGCCATACGTATTTAAGATAGCTAATCTTCTTGTTGAATTAAACTCTTTTCTGTTACTTAATGTCCTTCTTTCTCCTTTTTGACTGTTGCTGGTTTAAAGTCTGTTTTATATACTATAAATATAGCAATCTCTGCTCTTTCCTGTTTTCTGTTTACATGATAGATCTTTTTTCATTAGTACACTTTGAGCCTATATGTTTTGTTACAAGTGGGTTGGATCTTTTGAAAACAGCAGGTGTTTGGGTCTTGTTTTATCATCCAACCTGCCATTTGTGCCTTTTAAGTGGAACAATTAGAATATTTATATTCAAAGTTATGTTTATGTGTGAAGTTTTGATGCTGTTCTTGTGTTTCTAGCTTTTTCTTTTGTAGACTTAATGTGTAATTGCTTCATGGGTTCTGTGGGTCTGTGGGCTATGTTCTTTACTGCTTTTTGTGGTAGTGTCATTCTTTCATTTTCATCTTTAAAACTCTCTTAAGGACCTCTTGTAAGGCTTATCTAGTGGTAACAAATTCCCTTAGTGTTTGCTTGTCTGAAAATGATTTTATTTTTCTCTTTTCTTATGAAGCTTAGTTTGGCAGGGTATGAAATTCTTGATTGGAATTTCTTTTTTAAAGAAAGCTGAAAATGGATCTCCAATCTCTTCTGGTCTGTAAAGTTTCCACTGAAAAATCCTTTTTAACGTGATAGGAGTCTCTTTGTAAGTGATCTGACTCTAGCAGCCTTTAAGAAATTTTTCTTCATGCTGAACTTGGAACGTCTGATGACTATGTCTGCTGGGGATGGTCCTTATATATACTAACTCATGGAAGTCCTCTGAATTGCTTAAATTTGTATGTCATTCTCTCTAGCGATATTGAGGAAATCCTCATGAAATCCTCATGATGATATACTGTAGTATGTTTTCCAAGTTGCTTACTCCTCTTTTCTCCAAAGAATGTCAATGTGTTAAAAGACTGACTTCTTCATATAATCCTGTATTTCTCAGATGTTTTGTTCATTTTTTTAAAATTATCAGACTAGGTTAATTCACAGGATTGATATTCAAGTTCTGAGATTCTTTCCTAAGGTTGTTCCCTTCTGTTATTAATTTTTCCAACTGTAATATAAAATACCTATAATTAATTTTTTAATCCCAGAAGTCCAGTTTAGTTCTTTCTTTAAATGCCTATGTAATCTTTCAACTGTTGAATCAGTTTCCTGGCTTCCTTGGATTGAGTTTTAACTTTCTCCTGAATCTCATTGAGCTTCCTTGACATTTGTATTCCAAATTGTATATCTCTCATTTCAGCCATTTCAATTTGGTTAGGAGCCATTTCTGGACAGCTAGTGGAATAAGAAGATTGAAAAGTATGTGGAGGGGAGGAAATAGCTTTCCTTATATCTCAGAATCCACTAAACCAATACTAAAACTTTAACCTCTGTCAATGGTTTGCTTTTATATTAAAAGTAGGTCAAATCCTAAATTGTTGTACTTTTCCTAAATTAAAAATTATCTAGATGCCATTTAAGAAAGTGTGTAGGTAGTTAACACTAGTCTATCTTTGGGGAAGAAAAACAAACTGTATATGCTTTCCATACCAGTAACAGAATGGGAATTAATGAGGATTTAATTGTACTCGTTTTCTGGTACCAAACATTTACTTGAGTCGTGCCTCCAATTAGAAGTCTCATCTTAACATGTCAGGAAATACTGAAGTTTAGATATGTTTGCTAGAGTTCAGTGTATTTATCATGCAATCTATTTTATATCAGTTCCATATTTATAGAAGTAATAATGGTCCAAGGTAGCTGGACATAAAACCCACAAGGAAGAGTTAGGTATTATGTTCTTATATAATTTTTCTTTCTCCAGTCATTTCCAAACCTTGACTGACACTGGTGTCTACAATTTGAGCCTCTTTCTGTTTTCAATAAAATCTCATTAAAATTTGTGTAGGGAGCCCCACACATTGGATGCCAGAATGTATGGAACCAGCCCCCACACCACCCATGGGTATGAGAGTTCAGTGGCCACAAAGGATTGAGAAAAATACAGATTAAGAGCACAAAGAGTGGGACCAGGAGGCCATCACTTTTTACTGGAGGGAGTGAAGGCCTCAAGCTTAGGTTCATGACAGTATTTATTAGTTACAGTCACTTTGATCTATAGGATAGGGGTGGAGTGATGGTGGGGAGAGGGTGACATGATGGTGGGCTGAATCAGTGAACCAGAACTGGTATGTCATTCCAGAGTAATAACAGTGGTGGTTTGGGAGTTTCTCCCCAGGGGCCTCCTGTGGCTTTGTACAGTTTATTGTTTCTGATTTCTTGTATACATATAACCAGTTTATGTAGGCACACTGTAAACCCTTCCTCCATTGCTGCTTCCCCCAACAAATGTGATTGTGTTGGCTTCTTCCTACTACATTAGCAAACCTTTAGCTACTTTAAACAAATGTGAATAATCTCATCCATATAGTAAGGTTGTTGCAAGAATTAAATGATATTACATAAATATATATCCAAGTGCCCCCTTAGAAGTTAAGAAGCCAATGAAGGTAAGCTATTTGTATATTTACTATCAATACTGATAAGACTACAGTTGCTTCAGATGCTGCTGCTTCTCTTACTACTGCTATTAGTAATTAATAAACTAGAAAATAGGAGCAATCTTTGTATCCTGGCTTGGTAAGCAATATTGAAATAGTATTTATTTTTTCTTCTTTATTCTCTAAGCCTTTCTCCTTGTATCTTTATTCTCCTCTTTTTTCCCAAAACCAATTACTCATTAATTCTAGTAAGGTACTATTCTCCTAGCTCATTATTCAATTTACTTGCCTGCTTTACTCTGAAACTACATTTTCATAAACTCTCAGAAAATGGCTAGAGATTAAGAGGAGGTGAGGATCTGCCATAGAAGAGAACAGCTAAATTGGTAGCACTGATGAAGGAAAACTTATAAAGATGGCAATATAAAAACTTAGCTAAAAACAGCACTGAAATAATAATTGTTATAATAATAATTATTATTAATATTTTGAGACAGTGTCATGCTTTATTGCTCAGACTCAGGTGCAGTGGTATGATCATAGATCACTGCAGTGAATTATTATCAAACTGCTGGGCTCAAGCAATCCTTCCACCTTGGCCTCCTGAAGGGCTGGGATTAAACGTGTGAGCCACAATACCCAGAGTTGATTGTTAGGTTATTAGACAGGTACTAGATATAAATACAATTGATTAATCCATTTAAAATTGGCTTCTTTAATTAGACAAAAAAATAAATCAATTTAATTTATTTAACTAGTCCAAGTAGCTGGACAAATCACCACCAGAAGGAAAGAGAAACAAACACAGATGGGCCACCTTGTAAATGATGTATAACAACAAACTGAGAAAATTCATTTTAAAAAGTACAATTAATATTAGATAAATGAGCTCACCAATGTCATACCCACAATAAAAAAGATCATTTTTAAGTAAATCCTGTAGTGGTGCAATGGTGTAATGCATTTTCTTCTTTTTTATTAAGCATAATTTCTATTTAATTTTTCACTACAAACTAAACATTGTTTACATAAGACAAAGATAAAACAAAGCACTCTAATGTATTAGAAAACTTTAATATTATCAGGTTTTTGTTAATAAACACCCATGAGAACCATGTCCAGGTCTTCTCAGGATGAAGAGTAGATTTGTAAAGTGTTAATTGTCATTACAGAGACTAAGACAGGGATATAGATTTCCATTCACAGCAAGAAAAATGAGAGTAAAGCAGAAAGTTGTGATTATTATCCACTGTAACCCCAAGTGAATATACAAACAATGAGCAGGCTGAACTCAATTAATGTCTATCTTTTCGCAATCTCTTTAATAGATGATCGTGATTTTTTTTTTAAATCACAATAATGCTTTTCATTCAGTTTGTTGTCATTGATAAAAAGCATGCTAGTTTATATGTAAAGAGATATAAGATTTTTAAATACTCTGATTACCTCCCAAATTAAACAGATGAAAATACTTTTATTATAATACTTTGTTATTCATATTGATAAAAATAAGCTGGAATGAATTGTGATACATTAAAGATTTACTCTTGGGTGGGCTGGGCATGGTGGCTCATGCCTGTAATCCCAGCATTTTAGGAGGACGAAGTGAGAGGATCACCTGAGGTCAGGAGTTCAACACCAGACTGACCAACCAGTGAAGCCCGATCTTTAGTAAAAATACAAAAAATTAGCCAGGCATGCTGGCGTGTACCTGTAATCCCACCTACTTGGGAGGCTGAGGGAGGAGAATACCTTGAGCCCAGGAGACGGAGGTTGCAGTGAGCTGAGATCATGCCACTACACTTCAGCCTGGACCACAGACAAAGACTCCATCTTAAAAAAAAAAATTACCCTGAGGTTATTCACAATATACTTATAAGTCAAAATTACAATTATACTTCATTTCTTACCTTTGGATTCTCAAGTATTCATTAATGCTTCTGTGTAAGTATTTACAGGGTGGATTTATAAGACCATATGATTGTATATTTAGAGGATCCCATCATCGCAACTCAAAATCTCCTGAAACTGATAAGAAACTTCAGCAAAGTCTCAGGATACAAAATCAATGTGCAAAAATCACAAGCATTCCAATACACCAATAACAGACTTAAAGAGAGCCAAATCAAGAACGAACTGCCATTCACAATTGCTACAAAGAGAATAAAATACCTAGGAATACAACTTACAAGGAACTTAAGGGACCTCTTCAAGGAGAACTACAAACCACTGCTCAACAAAATAAGAGAGGACACAAACAGATGGAGAAACATTCCATGCTCATGGTTAGGAAGAATCCATATTGTAAAAATGGTCATACTACACAAAGTAATTTATAGATTCAATGCTATTCCCATCAAGTTGCCAATGATCTTCTTCACAGAACTAGGAAAAAACACCTTAAACTTCATATGGAACCAAAAGAGAGCCCACATAGGCAAGTAAATTCTAAGCAGAAAGAACAAAGCTAGAAGCATCACATTACCTGACTTCAAACTACACTACAAGGCTACAGTAATCAAAACAGCATGATATTGATACCAAAACAAAGATACAGACCAATGGAACAGAACCGAGACCTTGGAGGCAATACCACACATCTACAGCCATCTGATCTCCGACAAATCTGACAAAAACAAGCAATGTGGAAAGAATTCCCTGTTTAATAAATGGTGTTGGGAAAACTGACTAGTCATGTGCAGAAAGCAGAAACTGGATACCTTCCTGATACCTTACACTAAAATTAACTCCAGATGGATTAAAAACTTAAACATAAGACCTAACATCATAAAAAGCCTAGGAGAAAATCTAGGCAAAACCATTCAGGACATAGGCATAGGCAAGGACTTCATGACTAAAACACCAAAAGCATTGGCAACAAAAGCTAAAATAGATAAATGGGACCTAATTAAATGCCAGAGCTTCTGCACAGCAAAAGAAACAATCCTTAGAGTGAATCAGCAACGAACAGAATGGGTAAAATTTTTGCAATCTACCCATCTGACAAAGGGCTAATATCCAGAATCTACAAAAAACTAAAACAGATTTGCAAGGAAAAAACAAGCCCATTCAAAAGTGGGAGAAGGATATGAATAGACACTTTAGAAAAGAAGACATATGTGAGGCCAAAAAACATATGAAAAAATGCTCATCATCACTGGTCATTAGATAAATGCAAATCAAAACTACACTGCGATACCATCTCACGCCAGTTAGAATGGCGATCATTAAAAAATCTGGAGACGACAGATGCTGGAGAGGATGTGGAGAAATAGCAACACTTTTACACTGTTGGTGGGAGTGTAAATTAGTTCAACCATTGTGGAAGACAGTGTGGTGATTCCCCAAGGACAAATAAATAGAAATTCCATTTGACCCAGCAATCCCATTACTGGATATATATCCAAAGGATTATAAATTATTCTAGTATAAGGACACATGCACACAAATGTTCATTGCAGCACTGTTTACAATAGCAAAGACTTGGAACCAATCCAAATTCCCATCGATGATAGACTGGACAAGGAAAATCTTGCACATAAACACCAGGGAATACTATCCAGCCATAAAAAAACATGAGTCTGTGTCCTTTGTAAGAACATGGATGAACCTGGAGACCATCATTCTCAGCCAACTGACAAAAGAACGGAAAACCAAACACCACATGTTCTTACTCAAAGGCAGGTGCTGATCAATGAGAACACATGAACACAGGGAGGGGAGCATCACACACAGAGATCTGTGGGGTGGAACTAGGTGAGAAACAGCAGGGTGTGGGGATTTGGGGAGGGATAACATGGGGAGAAATGCCAGATACAGGTAATGGGGAGGAAGGCAGCAAACCACATTGCCATGTGTGTACCTATGAAACATTCTTACACGTTCTTCACATGTACCCCAAAACCTAAAACACAATAAAATAAAATAAAGAGCATATGTAGCTAAGCATTCTAAATATATAAAAACATAATTTTGGCTTCATTTTAAGTAGTGTCTGTTAAAATTCTAATTTTTACATCTAATTTATAAGAAAGTGGTGCTATTGTTGGTCATAACATTTAAAACTTTAATATTTTGATAATCATTTCTCAAAGATTTTTAATATTTAATTTTTATGGATATATAACAGATATATATATTTACAGGGTATATGACATATTTTGATACAGGCATAAATATGTAAAAGTGGGTGAAGGATGTGAACAGATACATCTCAAAAGAAGACATTTATGCAGCCAACAAATGTACAAAATAAAGCTCATCATCACTGGTCATTAGAGAAATGGAAATCAAAACCACACTGAGATACCATCTCACGCCAGTTAGAATGGACATTATTAAAAAATCAGGAGACAACAGATGCTGGAGAGGTTGTGGAGAAATAGTAATGCTTTTACACCATTGGTGGGAGTGTAAATTCGTTCAACCATTGTGGAAGACAGTGTGGTGAGTCCTCAAGAATCTAGAACTAGAAATACCATTTGACCCAGCAATCCCATTACTGGGTATATATGCAAAGGATTATAAATCATTCCATTATACAGACACTTGCACACGTGTGTTTATTGTGGCACTGTTCACAATCACAAAGACTTGGAACCAACCCAAATGCCCATCAATGACAGACTGGATAAAGAAAATGTGTCACATATACAGCATGGAATGTTATGCAGCCATAAAGAAAGGATGAGTTCCTGTCCTTTGCAGGGACATGGATGAAGCTGGAAACAATCATTCTCAGTACACTGACACAGAAGAGAAAACTAAACACTGCATGTTCCCACTCATAAGTGGGAGTTTAATAATGAGAACACATGGACACAGGTAGGGGAATATCACACACTGGGGTGTGTTGGGGAGTACGGGGGCTATGAGAGGGATAGCAGCGGTTAGGGGATTGGGGAGGGATTGCATTTGGAGAAATATCTAATATAGATAATGTGATGGATGCAGCAAACCACCATGGCATGTGTATACCTATGTAAAAACCTGCACATTCTGCACATGTACCCCAGAACTTAAAGTATAATAAACACATTAAAAAATACAACAATAAACAAAGCAGCTCGGGGAGCATCACTTTTATGGTATTTATAGAGAGAGCTAGAATTCACATTAATTATATTTTGTACAAATAAATTATTTGGGAGAATTTGATAGGGGACAAATTTCTGTATCTATGTTAATTGTTCTACCATAGTATGATTTTGCCTACCAGGGAATATTTGGCAATGTTTTGAGAGTCTGTTAGTTGTCACAAGAGAGGAGTAAGGTATCACCTGTCACAGGAAGGAGGGGGATTTGCAATTTATGTTTAGCATCATGCTAGCACCAATCATAATGCTAAACATAGTATATCTGCAAACCAGCCCATCATCAAAAAGAAGTGTCTGACCCAAAAAGTCAAACTGACAATATTGAGAAATTGATTGAGATTAAAACACGTCAACAAAACAACATTATAAACAGAATCTAGAGTTCTGAACAGTGGAGGCTTAAGGTATATATATATATAGCTTTAATAATTTCTGAGATAATTTATATTTTCTAGGACTGTGAAATTGGTGAGTCATTAGAATGGCTACCAGATATTTCCTTGCAATATCAAAGTAAATAAAATATTATGCTAAAATTATACCTTTGATATAATGGAGGGATTGATTTGGAAAAAGAATGTACAGAGAAAGAAGGAGAAAATAGAGAATGGAGAGATGGGTGTGAATAGAGAAAAAAACATGGCAAGAGAGTGAAAGGAAGGGTTCACCTCTTCTGTCCCATCTCTGCTTCTCAAGAAGACTTTGTGGTTGTTTCAAAATCTGCCATGTGGGACCAGAACTCTGTCCTGCAGCAAGCTTGCTCAGTGCCTAGTTGTCTAAGGCAACACTTCACTTTAGATGATGGAAAACTGTCTCTTTAGTCTGAGAATCAATAGTGCCCATTCCTGAGCACCAGCTCAACTGCATAGAGCTTTCATTCTTTCTACTTTTTCTTGTGTACAGGAGATCACCTCTTTTAGTTTATCCATTGCTATCATATATATGAAAGAAATATTTGTGAAATATCTGTACAACAATGAAAACTCCTAGGTCTTGTTCTACTTCCCACTTTGTATGAATTCATTATGTTGGCCAGGCCAACTCATATTTCATTTATACTATATATGTATAGTCCTAGCAAAAAGTTTCCCAGATTCCACTCAGCACACAAGAGAGCCTCTCTGAGACTGGGATTCTACATTCAAGTGCAGCCACAAAAGGTGGCATATGGACATAATTGACTACCTCACAAAACTTTCAGTGTATTCACTTACACAAAATATCTCTTGCAGTTTCTAATCTCTGCAAATGTCAAAGTGATTTTAAAATCACCGATTCAATAAAAGAACTTTGAACTAAAGATGAATATGTTATGAAACTAAAGCAAACATTTCTATAATTATTTGCAATTGTTTGATGTGATTGACACGATATTTAACAGTACAGACTATTAGTACTGTAATATTATATTAGTACTATACTATTAATAGTATAGACTAATAGTACAGCGTATTTAATTTAATATACTACATAATTCACAAATCAAATTCAAGATGTAAATGACAATTCAAATAATTCTTAGATGAGGGACAGTAGCTTTTAAATGTTTTCCTTATTCATGAAGAATTATTTCAAAAAGGTGGCTTTGAAATATGCTCTAAAACTTATCCTAAATGTGCACACATACTTTCAATTGTCAAACATTCTCTAGAATTAGAGAAGCAATTTTAAAATGAAAACCATGGCTTATTTATTCATGTAAAATTCTCTGTACTAATATGAAGTGGAAATATTGTGGGAAAAAATAACAATACCTGAAGATTCTGTAAATAAAAGAACAGAACATTACTAATGTTAATTTTTGGCTTTAAGGGAAGACAGCTAATTTTTTAGAATATTTATAAAACATCAGCTGTGAGTTACAGTAGAAGAGCATGAATCATGGAGTCAGGTTTTGCTTTAGGCTTTGACTTTGGCTCTCACATATTTACTCATACATTCAACAAATAACTCTTGCACTGTTCTGCAAAACTGCAGTCAGATTTTCTAACTTTTTTTTTTTTGAGACGGAGTTTCGCTCTTGTTACCCAGGCTGGAGTGCAATGGCGCGATCTCGGCTCACCGCAACCTCCGCCTCCTGGGTTCAGATAATTCTCCTGCCTCAGCCTCCCGAGTAGCTGGGATTACAGGCGTGCGCCACCATGCTCAGCTAATTTTTTGTATTTTGAGTAGAGACAGGGTTTCACCATGTTGACCAGGATGGTCTCGATCTCTTGACCTCGTGATTCACCCGCCTCGGCCTCCCAAAGTGCTGGGATTACAGGCGTAAGCCACTGCGCCCGGCCCAATTTTCTAAAGTTTTAAGCTTTCATTTAATTACATTAAAATATGGTTAATGGTCCGGATACAGTGGCTCAAGCCTGTAATCCCAGCATTTTGGGAGGCGGAGGCCGGTGGATCACGAGGTCAAGAGACCGAGACCATCGAGGTCAAGAGACCGAGACTATCCTGGTCAGCATGGTGAAACCCCGTCTCTACTGAAAATACAAAAAAATTAGCTGGGCATGGTGGCACGTACCTGTAATCCCAGCTACTCGGGAGGCTGAGGCAGGAGAATTGCCTGAACCCAGGAGGCGGAGGTTGCAGTGAGCCGAGATCATGCCATTGCACTCCAGTCTGGGTAACAAGAGCGAAACTCCGTCTCAAAAAAAAAAAATGGTTAATGATATCTACCTCCAGGATGCCTATAAATTTATATTAATGCTAAATATAAATGGACTAACTAAATAAATAAAAGATTCCTGCTTCTCTTTGGACATGTGATCAAATGCCCAAATCTTAGATTAAGAAATAGTCTTCTTAAAAATTTGGCTAAATATTGAAAGTGGGGAAATTAAAATGATTTTACACTAGCAGATTTCTTTCACAAGGCGAATAGCAATATAACTTTAACAGAATTAGCATCATAATTTTGGTGTGAGAAAATGTAAAAAAAAATCAATCTCAAGTTTTCTTTATTCTCATGAATTAGCTACTATTCCAAATGTTCAGCAACATTCAAAGATACTTTTTTATGGAGCAATGATGAGCCCCAGCCACAGACAGGTCAGTAAAGTTCCATGCCCACATTTCTCAGGCTCTGATATTGAGCATTTAAACTCCTAATTGCCACATTGCACATTTCTCTTGAGAAACATGGTGACTTTTTTTAAACGGTTGAAATTCATTTAGGAAGAGAATAAATCATTTGAGAGGTGGAAACTGTGTCTGTTCACATTATTTTTTATTAGGAATTTTCCTAACCTCAAAGTAAATTTGATTACATGATCCCTAAAAACCATCTTTGTATACTACCGGCCCATCCATATGAGAATATAAAAAAACACCCATATACACTTATTTAATAAGAGGATACCTATCTTCACAACATTTTATAACTGAGAAGGGCCACTCAATACTTCCTGGAATACAGATGTTTTTCTGAGGTAATTTATAAGATTAAATATGCATAATTTAAAGATAATAAAGAGAAGAAAATTCAAAATCACCTGTGATTCTACCACTAATAATTAACAAAAGTTTAGGTGTTGTCACTTGTGCCTCACATTACACTCACCATGTACTCCATCATCACCACCAACCACATGACAGAAATGCAGTCTCTTCTATTTTATTTGCCTATCTCTTTCATCTCCCCAGAATGCATAATTTTATAATTTTTTCATTAAATATATATTCATGAAAAATATATAGTATTGCTTTGAACAATATTGATGCATCTTTTTTCAGTATGTTTTAGTCACTTGATATAGTATTAATTTATTTTAACTCTTATACAATTTTCATTTCTAAAAATTCCACAATATCTTCATTCAATTTACCATTGATGAGACTGAACTTATTTCCATGAATTTCAATATTAAGTTCAGTTCATTCTGCAGTAAATCCTGGTGCACTAGTGGAAGAACTGTTAATTAAATGAATGACTGTCATTTAAGGGAAAATGCAATTCTCTATACTAAATCTATGCCATTATTTCTCATACTGTCTTCTTACAGAAAATTCTTCATTCATGGATACCTACTCAAGGAATTAGCATATGGAAGGAGTCATTGAAATTGGAGCAAGTCAGCATGGTAGACCTAAGTAATGACTGATCTATAGGATAATCAATGATCTATGATGTGGCCTAGAATAAAAGGCAATACCCAACTAATACTTATTAGCTGAACTGACAAAATAGGTTGTCTGAAATTTTAATTTGGATTATAGATAAAATGCCTTCTTGTTGATGGCATACTGTGAAGAAGCACACAAAATGTAGCTGAATTATGTCAATGACAAGACACAAGAAGAAAAGTCTTCAAATCCCTATTGCTCAAGTATCTAGAGCAAGTCTTGACTTTAAAACTACCAGTTCTAAGAACACTGAATAAAATGATAGAACGCTATGCTCATATACAGAAAAACAGTAATAAGAAGCATATATATATAGGCATACCTTGGAGATATTGCAGGTTTGCTTCTAGACCACTGCAATAAAACAAATATTTCAATAAAGCAAGTCATGCAATTTTTTTCAGTTTCCCAGTGTATATTAAAGTCATGTTTAGACTATAATATAGTCTAAGTGTACAATAACATTGTGTATTAAAATGTGCTATATTAATTAAAATGCTTTATTGCTAATAAATGCTAATGATCACTTGAACCTTCAGTGAGTTGTACATTCGTTTGCTGGTACAGGGTCATGACTCAGTCATGATGGCTGCTGACAAATCAGGGTGGTTTCTGAAGCTTGGAGTAGTTGTGGTAATTTCTTAAAATAAGAAAACAATGAAGTTTGCCACAATGGTTGACTCTTCCTTTCACAAAGGATCCCCTGTTGCATGTGATGCTATCTGATAGAAGTTTTACCTACAGTATGTGCTTCTTTACAGCATGCCATCAACAAGAAGGCATTTTATCTATAATCCAAATTAAAATTTCAGACAACCTATTTTGTCAGTTCAGCTAATAAGTATTAGTTGGGTATTGCCTTTTATTCTAGGCCACATCATAGATCATTGATTATCCTATAGATTAGTCATTACTTAGGGCCGGGCGCGGTGGCTCACGCCTGTAATCCCAGCACTTTGGGAGGCCGAGGCGGGTGGATCACGAGGTCAAGAGATCGAGACCATCCTGGTCAGCGTGGTAAAACCCCATCTCTATTAAAAATACAAAAAAAATTAGCTGGGCACGGTGGCATGTGCCTGTAGTCCCAGCTACTCAGGAGGCTGAGGCAGGAGAATTGCCTGAACCCAGGAGGCGGAGGTTGGGGTGAGCTGAGATCACACCATTGCACTCCAGCCTGGGTAACAAGAGAAAACTCCATCTCAAAAAAAAAAAATTTAAAAAATTGGAGTCAGTCTTCTAAAACCCTGCTGTGCCTTCATCAACTAAGTTTATGTGACATTTTTAATTTTTTGTTGTCGTTTCAACAGTGTTCACAGCATCTTCACCAGAAGTGGATTTCAAATCAAGAAACCATTTACTTTGCTCATGCATAAGAAACAACTTCTCATTCCTTACAATTTTATCCTAAGATTGCAACAATTCAGTAACATCTTCATGCTCCCATTTAAATTCCAGTTTTCTTTCTATTTCCACTGTGTCTGAAGTTACTCGCCCACTGAAGTCTTGTACCACTCAAAGTCACCCATGAGGTTGGAATCCACTTCTTCCAGACCTTTGTTAATGTTGCCCCCTCTCATGAACCATTAATTCTATTTTTGGAGCACACACAGAATAGATTTAGCATAATCCTTAAAGGCTTTAGGATTTTTTGAATGATAAATGAGCTTTGGCTTTTACTTAAAGTTGCCAGCTTCATTGGACCATAACAGGAGAGTCAGCTTGTCCTTTCAGGTTTTTTTGTTTTGTTTTGTTTTTTGTTTTTTGTTTTTCTTTTTTTTGAGACGGAGTTTCACTCTTGTTACCCAGGCTGGAGTGCAATGGCGCGATCTCGGCTCACTGCAACCTCCTCCTCCTGGGTTCAGGCAATTCTCCTGCCTCAGCCTCCCGCCTTTCAGGTTTTGAAGCCTAGCTTTGACTTCTCTTCTTTTGTTATGAAAATCCTAGATGACATCTTTTCCAACAGAAGACTGTTATGTCTACATTAAAAATCTGTTGTTGGCTGGGTGAGTGTTTCACACCTGATATTCCAACACTTTGGGAAGCCAAGGCAGGAAGATCACTTGAGCCTAGGAGATCAAGACCAGCCTAGGAGACCAAGACCTCACCTCTACAAAAAATTTAAAAATTAACTAAGCATGGTGGCACAGGCCTGTAGTCCCAGCTACTCTGGAGGCTGAGGTGGAAGGATTACTTAATCCCAGGAGGTGGAGGCTGCAGTGAGCAGAGGTCACACGACTACACTTCAGCCCAAGCAATAGAAAGAGACCCTGTCTCAAAAAAATAAATTAAATAAAAAAGAAAAAGAAAAGACAAGAAAAGAAAAAAAGTAAATCTTCACTTGCTGCTTCTCCTTGCACTTATATGTTATGGTGATGACTTCTTTCTTTAAACCTGGTGACCTAGCTTCTGCTAACTTAAAACTTTTCTTTTGTGTTTTCCTCACCTTTTTTGGCCTTCATAGAATGGAAGAGAGTGAGATCCTTTGTCTGAATTAGGCTTTGGCTTAAAGGAATGGGGGTGGCTGGTTTGGTCGTCCATTCAGACTATTAAAAATTTCTCCATATCCGCACTAAGGCTGCTTTGCTATCTTATCATTCATGTGTTCACTGGAGTAGCAATTTTAATTTCCTTCAAAGACATCCCTTTGCATTAAAAACTTGGTTGTTTGATGCAAGAAGCCTAGCTTTCAATCTAACTTGACTTTTTACATGCCCTCTTCACTAAGCTTAAACATTTTTAGCTTTTCATTTAATATAATAGACATTTGACTCTATCTTTCACTTGAACAATTGGAGGCCACTGCAGAGTTATTAATTGAACTAATTTTAATATTGTTGTGTCTCAGGCAATAAGGCCCAAAGAAAAAGAAAGTATTGGGGAAACAGACAGTCAGTGGAGCAGACAGGACACACACATTTATCAGTTAATTTTGCCATGACATATGGATGGACATCGCTCATTGCACCCAAAACAATTACAACAGTAAAATCAAAAATCACCAACACAGATCACCAAAACAGGTATAATAATAATAAAGTTTGAAAGAGTACAAGTGAGTACATGCTGATGGAAAAATGGCATACACAGAGTACCCCACACAAGGTTATCACAAACTTTCAGTTTGTAAAAAACGTATTATCTGTGAAATACAATAAAGTGAAGTGCAGTAAAACTAGGCATGCTTGTGATACACTTTCATGCATCGTTAATAGAGTGTTTCTATGAGACTATCCATGGTGAGCTGAATCTAAGTTGAAGTCATCAGTAAACAAAGTACATGCTAAGGCAGGCTTTCTGGAAAATACTGGTTGCCCTTTTGTAAGCTAGTGCAAGATTTATTTATCAAAATGATTAAAGGAGTCTTGGCTTTCTGGCTAATAAAAGATTTTAGGAACTATCAACTCGGGTGGAAACAATGGCTTCCCCAAGGTACCAATAATATGATTTTACAATGACAAAATAATTTAGAAGCTTTTCTGGATTACTAAAGCCAAGCCAATTTCACTGCTAGAAAGTTTTTCCTTATTTTGAGATGGAATTTGTCTCCCTGTCACCATTTCTACATCTTTTACTCTTAGAAAATTTCCTAAACTCTACGTTTTACTACATGCACCCCAAAACCAGCTCTGTACATTCCTTGGACATTTTCATGGGAATATAGATTTCTGCCTCTTTTGCTCATAGAAGTAAGGCTAAGTAAAATGATGGTATGCTTTAAGGAAAAAAAAAAAGCAAATCTACTCAACACAAATACAGTCAATGTTGAAGAGATTCAGAATTGTTCCCAATTTAGATTTCCCTGAGTTCACTGACATTGTTGTCAATGTTAAATTACATGGAAAGAAATAAAAATTTGATAAAATTTCCCCATTTGGTAGGCATGTCCCTTCCTGTTGCTGTTATTGCAGAAGTGTAAACAAAGTATTTCCTAAGTTTAGAAGAATCAAACAAGGCTTCACTAAACTTAGTGAATTTGTTAATAAATGACAAGTGGGGTGATTTGGAGTATTCCATACACCTGGATATCTGGCTTGGAAGCTTGATATATTTCATGAAATCAAATATTCCTAATTTTCTACATGAGATCTCAGCAAAAATAAAAATAAAAATAAAGACTTCTTGGCTACTCTCATATTTTCATTCTTAAATCTTTCTTTACACACCTCTGCCTTGAATTCGTCTCTCTCTTCCAGGAGCTCTATCCTGAAGATGAAGAAATTAACTTTCCACTCAGTTGCAATGTCTCTACTGAGACATTATTTAGTATTTCCCGTATAGTATTCATTTCTCCTCTGTGTAGAATTCTTACCTGTATCTCCAGGACTTATTATAGCACAATACAGTATACTATATCATAACAATCGAAACCTTGGGTAATGATTTCCTTTGTTCTATGGCCACCAGGATAAACTAGCTGTACTCTCTTTAAATTTCTGGGATTTGCTTCTATAGCAGATTTACCCAGGCTTTAGAACTCTTTATTTTAATTTATTATCTATTAATTTAACTTTTAAGGTTAGGAGTACATGTGCAGGTTTATTATATAGGTAAACTTGTGTCCTGGGATTTTGTTGTAGAGATCATTTCATCAACCAGGTACTAAGCCTAGTACCCATTAGTTATTTTTCCTCATCTCCCTCCTCTCACCATCTATCCTCTAATAGGCCCCATTTTCTGTTGTTCCTCTCTGTGTGTCCATATAGAGCTTTTTTTTTCAGTGAGATTTAGTTAGATTCACAAAAACTATTTTGGCCACTTTCTATTTTGAGGCATGTGCATGTAGACACACACACACACACACACACACACACACACACACACAATATGAGAAGTACTCAATGCATAGATCTTTTGCTCAGTCCTTTTAACATTTAAAGCAATAGGTAATAGTAAATATTGTATAATTGAAGCTTCTAAAACATAGGCAGGATCTCCGTAGTTACTGAATTTTAGTGGCTTAACATCCATACATGTACAGACACACAAAGTCATTTCTTACAAATAAACATTACTGGGAAAGTAACCAGGCTGTGGATTATACCTATTCATGCATTCACTCAGTTATCAAGCTTGACAGAGAATGCCATCTTCAATGCATAGATTTCAAGATTAGCCTGGGAGTTCACAGTGAAGTTTGCAAGAAGGGAAAAGATCATGGAAGATTTAAGAAGAGTTTCATTATTCCAGACCTGTAATTGCTGTACATTATTATCTATATTGCATTTGCTATAACTCAGTCACATTATAGTTCTCATCTGCAAGGAAGATTGAAGATGGGCAGCTATCTAGTCACAACTCTATGCTGTGGAAGGGAGTGCACATATTTCTTATGGCTAGCTCTGTCTGCTAGAATGCTCAATCGGCTCTTCCTGGGCTGTGATTGAGGCTGAGTAAAGTTCAAGTTATCCCAAATGTTTTATTTCAAGAACTATTATTATATGTTATTCAAAATGTTCTACGATCTCTAAATACTTAAATGCATGTGAGGATGCATAAAATGGTGGAAAAGCAAAGATAATTCCATACTATATCCCACTATTCTATGAAGCATCTAGTTCTAACATATTTTAAACATTTTTGACTTAAACCTGAGTAGCTAACCTGATTAAATCCGTGTATGTGCCAGTTGCTTATACAAACTGGTGTATTCTGAATTGCAAAATATGAAGATGCCTCAAAAATCATATTCTGAATGTACACTTTTATCACAAAATGAGAACTTTGCCACAGATAGCCACATGGTATATTTTCTATGGCCAACTTAGTTTTCATACTAAGCCAATGATTTCATTATTTTACATATACAAAAGTACCCATCTACAAAAAAATAGTTTTTGTTTAATCCTTTTTAAACTTGTTTACCACAACAGATAATTTTATGGCTGCTAATGGGCATAGCTATATGTCAAAGAAATATTTATTTAATTACTTGAGAACACATTAACATACAATTATTAATATATTAACACTAAACACATTTTACCTACTAAAAAGTACAATTATGTTAATAGAGTGTTAAACTTGTACACATGATAAATTAGCCCCACATAAGGCAAGGTGTTGATTTGTTAGTAAATTATTTATTTCAATGTGTACTTCTTTATTGAAGCAAGGTAGGTAAAACTGATAGGAAAATCTCATCTACTACATAATAAAGATGACAGATTGCCCTATGAATCTGATTTATAAGAACTAAGAAAATATGGTAACCTTGAGAAGAGGGTAAGAAACAAATTGAAATGCAAGATAATCTAACTTTAAGAGACTTAAGGTCATCCTTTCCTGAAATTCATTGCTTGTTTCCTTCTAAATCTAACACTAGTTAGACATTACTAGGTCTTTTTTCCAAGTTAAATATACACGCCAAGTAATAGGTGCAGTGACCTATAAAGATCTTTAAAAATAAGATCAAAAATCCCATGCTGCTTCTGTGGGAAAGATAAAGATGTACATACAGCCTGTGAGGCTACACAGGAAAGGCAGAGTTTTTTCCTTTCTCCTATAGTCATGTTAGTTTATTAAAAGAAAACAATGAGGAACATGAATTCCCTTTGACCATTTTCTTCTTGGGTTCTATGTCTATCATTAAAATGAACCCTTCTGACTATATGTCTCACATTACATTTTATTCATAACAACAGTTTTCACAAGCTTACAGGTTAATCTAAAGTGTGATAACCAATGCCTTCTTACGAATCTTACCCTTTGTGGGTGTATCACAATTTACTTAAACAACACATGGTGATAGATATAGAATTGGTTTGTTGACTTGTTTATTTTGTTAATATGAGCCATTCTCAGTTAAACATGCTTGCATGAAAACCTTCATGTGGCTGCTTGTTTTGTTTACACGTTTAAATGTCACTTTTCATTGACTCTGGACCGTGAATAATATTAATACTTCTATTTTTATATCACCACTGCTCCAAAAATCAGTTTTGTTGCAACTTCCACAGAAGCCATAGTGATTTTCCTTTTGTCATTAGTTCTTGATTGAAAATCCTGGGAGGATAAAGCTGCTTGATGGGGCTGAGGTGGCAAGCACTACCTGCACTGTCAAATGTTCTCAGAAAGCTTCCATTTTAGCTTCTGTGGTGGGGAACCAGCTCTACTTTCCACCAAGACTTGTGTGATAGGAAATTCCCAATTATTCAAAGACAATTTAGATGATTCATAAAGGAGAAGCCATTTAAATGATATTAAATTTTCTTGCCTCTGATAAATTGATGTTTACATTCACATTTGATTTTTGGAAATAACTTTTAAATTATTGTATGTGGTCAAATTTATCCATTTTTAAAATCATTGATTTTACATTTGAAAGACTTACCTGTTATCAGAGAAATATTTACCAAAGTTTCTGCTTAGGTATAATTTCACTTTTTGTATATTTTTATTAGACTATCTAAAATACTTCAGTTTATGAATAGTTTTGTAGCACTTCAGAGTGATCTTGTTAAAGTTGAAGTTTTTGAGTCTTTTCAAAACAGTATTAATCTGGCTTGTAATAAGATTTCAATGTTGAAATAATATCATATATAAAATATTATGTCCTTTGTTTTACTGAACTTCATATCAACATATTATTGAATTTCATTAGAAATATGTTATAAACTAAGTACAGAAGGATGTTTGTTATTTTATGTGATACAAAAACCCTAAATTAGTTTAAAGGTTCTTATTACTGCTCATTTAGAATATTACCAATTGTTTATCACTAAAGACACTGCTATAGTTTGATGACAGATAATGCATGATAAAATTTAATTTTCAAGTTATTTGTACTTTACAGTTGAGATGAGAAAATAGAAGCATATAAAATTTAATAACATATCCAAAATGACGAAAAAATAAAGATTTCAGTTTAAGTTATCTCTCTCTCTCTCTCTCTCTCTATATATATATGTGTGTGTGTGTGTGTGTGTGTGTGTGTATTACACACACACACATAAACATAGACACATAAAGATATATATATATATATTTAATAGTCTGTTCTCTATTAAAATCCTTGTTCTGTATTTGAATATTTTTTAAAAAATTTGTTAGTATATGTTGCCAATAAGTAGTGCTGTTTGTGTTCATTAAGATGAAATTGCTCAATATGCCCCCCTTCTTCCTTATTGGTATTAATTATGAAAGTTTTCATTCTTGGTAATTTACAACCCCAAATAACATTTTTGTCCATTTCATTTTAACATCTTTTAAACTACTAGGTTTAGACATATGAAATTGAGGTTGGGTGTGGTGGCTTATGCCTGTAATCCCTGCACTTTCGGAGGCCGAGGTGAGTGGATTGCCTGAGGTCAATAGCCTGAGACAGCCTGACCAACATGGAGAAACCCCATCTCTACTAAAAATACAAAATTAGCCAGGCGTGGTGGCACATGCTTGTAATCCCAGCTACTCAAGAGGCTGAGGCAGGAGAACCAGTTGAACTAGGGAGGTGGAGGTTGCAGTAAGCTGAGATCACACCGTTGCACTCCAGTCTGGGCAAAAAGAGTGAAACGCCATCTCAAAAAAAGAAAAAAAAAAAGAAATTGCCAATCTAGACTAATTTGACTTACAGTGTTGGCAATTTTATATGCTTCAACATGAAAGTTAAATTTTTTTTAGTTTTTAATGTTTTTAAATCTCCTGTGACTTTTCCACTTAAGTTCTTTTTTTCCTGTAATTGCCTTAGTATTTTTCTTATCAGTTTGTATCAGCTCTCCACATACAAGTATATTAACTCTTTTGAACTAATAAATAATTTGATGAACGGAAAGAGGAATTACAAAATAGCACATGATACTAGAATTGTCAATGTAATAGATTAATGTTTTGAAGTAATTTTCCTATGATTTAGAGAGATAAATTATAGAAACACACATATAGATATTTATATTAAATTATTAAGGAAAATTGAGGATAACTAAAAACTTTGCTTTTTAAATGACAGTACTAGTTAAATTAAATGAAAGAATGTGGAAATTCTACATAGACTGCAATATATTCAATTTATTATTCTTTAGTATTAATATCATCCAAACTTACACAAAGTTCAGTGCTAAACTGAAACACTTGAATTAATAAAATCATTTACAATAACTGTTTAAACTCAGAGGTAACAACCAAGCTTGCATGGGATGAGAAAAAAAAAAAGAAAAGGGAGGAAAAAATATATCTGCTTTACAATCATTATTAAGGAAGGATTACATATTTTTTAAACTTTAAGTTTATATAGAAAGAACCTAAAATTAAGGTAAAATGTTTTAAAGTGTATATTTATGTATTCAAAAATAATCCTTAAAAACTGTATATATATTCAAAAATGAATAATGAAGTTTTTCTCAATAATCAATAATTTCTATAGATATTGTCCTCAACCAACTCAAAATACATTTATTGTGTAAAGTTATTTTTGGCAGTGAGTAAAAGTTTTTGACATAGTTTTTCTCAACTCTTACAAAAAACAATGAATGAAATGGCTTCTGTGAACTACAGTTGTGCAGAAGATTATTACTGATCTCATTTTTTTTTTTGAGACAGAGTCTCACTCCATCAGCCAGGCTAGAGTGTAGTGGCACAATCTAGACAAACTGTAACCTCCAGCTCCTGGGTTCAAGTGATTTTCATTCCTCAGCCTCTTGAGCAGCTGGGATTATGGGCGTGTGCCACTATGCCCAGATAGTTTTTGAATTTTTAGTAGACATGGGATTTCACCATGTTTGCCAGGCTGGTCTTGAACTCCTGACCTCAGATGATCCACCCACCTCAGCCCTCCAAAGTGCTGGGATTACAGGTATGAGCCACCTTGTCCCACCCTCATCTCAAAAATTAAAATACTTAAGTATATGCTTTGTATGTTTTATAAATTTCAATCCTCAAAATCACATTCAAATTTTATTACCTTTAATTTTGGTATTAGCTAAAAGAATTCTTTGAAGTTGCTAAAGGATAAATAGTTACTGTCTAGTGTCTTTGTAAAGTATTAACTTGACCAGGCTAATCTACATCTCCTACAATTCTTTTTCTTGCATGTTTCTGTTAGGAGAAATTTTTAGGGAGGGCAGAAATGATGTGGCAGCCATTTAGTAGCTCACCCCTTTCCTGCTGCCTCACATTTTTGGCAAGAGCCAGTTGTTTTTTTTCTGACTCTGGGGCTAGATGTATGGGTTAAGCTTTGTGAAAGTGGTCCTGGATTTTGTAGGATATCCATGTCATCAGGGTAGAAGCAACAAGAAAAGTTGTAAGTTTCAGTTCATACTCAAAAGCCTTAGCTCGACAGGGCACGGTGGCTCAAGCCTGTAATCCCAGCACTTTGGGAGGTTGAGGCAGGTGGATCACGAGGTCAAGAGATCGAGACCATCCTGGTCAACATGGTGAAATCCCGTCTCTACTAAAAATACAAAAAATTAGCTGGGCATGGTGGTGCATGCCTGTAGTCCCAGCTACTCAGGAGGCCGAGGAGAATTGCTTGAACCCAGGAGGCAGAGGTTGCGGTGAGCCAAGATCGCGCCATTGCACTCCAGCCTGGGTAACAAGAGCGAAACTCTGTCTCAAAAAAAAAAAAAAAAAGGCCTTAGCTCATGCTTGTGGGTTTTAGATTGCTATGGTTCTGCTTTCCTTTTTTAACTTTGACATATGCAGACACAAAATGATCAAAGAGTGAATGCCAATATCTGTACCACAGTAGTGCTGACTATCAGCTCAAAGTCGAACCAATATTTGAAACTTTTGTTTCACAACATGAAAGTTCTCTCTGTACCACCAGCATATTGACTATGTGAAAGTGCTTGGAGAATTGTGAGACATTACATAAATTTAGATTTTTATCATTATTATCCACATTATTACTCTTAAGCTTTCCCTAGTGAATAGGTACAGCATGCTTTCAAGTGCAAACTTTGTTAGAGGTACATGTAATATCAAGTTCATGACTATACAAATTGTTATGCCCGGGTTCTGGTTCCAGTTCATGCTGAGTTCTGAAGGGAGTGGGCGGATGGGAGGATAGTTGAGAGAGCACTTGCAGGATCACAGGCATGTGAAATGTAATTTTATTCAGCAGCTCTCTCATCAGCAGCTCACTCACACTAGTTCTCTCACACTGTCCGCCTTGTCTCAGCTGCTTAGCCTGGCAGCTCCCACACACAGCTGCTAGGCTAGCTCTTCCTTGCCTTCAGGGTCAGCAGCTTAAGTCTTTCTCTTTCTGAGACCCAGCAAGCTGAGCTATGTCACGGCTCTTCCTGTTCATCTGCAAAGACAGACAGCTCTGACTCTCTCTCTCTCTTCCTCTGTACACCTGTACAATGTCAGCAGGGCAATTACATCTTTTACAGACAATGATGGCATAGAGCCAAATGATGAGCCTTCCCATGTTACGGCTACATGACTGTGTTTACGTTATACATGGAATCGTGCACCTGCATTCCAAACTCGCTGAGTCATTCTGGCCCGGATGCTCACCTCAGCCTATTCCTTGACCAAACACAGCCATGTTCCTTACACTTATACTAATATTAAACATTAAAAGTTGATTACAAATGATAGATGTTTTTATTAGGCTTTGAAGAACACCCTTAAAGGAATTAGCTAGATTCTGTTTACTCACTGAGCAAGAAATAGCTGACAA
>CM052648.1:60429898-60467143 GCA_028533165.1 Leontopithecus rosalia | reverse complement strand
TTTTTTTTGAGACGGAGTTTCGCTCTTGTTACCCAGGCTGGAGTGCAATGGCCCGATCTCGGCTCACCGCAACCTCCGCCTCCTGGGTTCAGGCAATTCTCCTGCCTCAGCCTCCCGAGTAGCTGGGATTACAGGCACACGCCACCGGGCCCAGCTAATTTTTTTGTATCTTTAGTAGAGACGGGGTTTCACTATGTTGGACCAGGATGGTCTCGATCTGTTGACCTCGTGATCCACCCGCCTCGGCCTCCCAAAGTGCTGGGATTACAGGCTTGAGCCACCGCACCCAGCCCATATCCAATAGTTTGTTATTTAAAGCCACCCTGTCTGCCCCTAGTCTCTACCCACCAATATGTTTGCTTTGGCTAAAATAAAATTCACACAATATGATTCAACTAAATGTGTAAATGAATTACACATATTTTAAATATACTCTGTCAGAATAGCCTCTGGATTCTCTAAGGTATCTATATATACTCCTATCTCACAGGGATTTCAAAAAGAGAAATGATGTTTGATTATCTCAAACTATTAAGGGCCTACAGTTCAGTTACAAAGAGCCAAATTGGCTTCTAAGCTTTCTGATATCAGGTCCATAACATTTTTGAATTATTACTAGATATCAAGTCCTCTATAAGTGCCTAAGGTACACAGAATAATTCTCCTCACTGGCAAGATGTGCATGTCCTAAGTTCTGGAATATATGAATGTATGTTATATCCTATGTCAAAAGGAACACTGCAGATGGCATTAGGATTACAGGCCTTGAGGTGGGAAGATTTTTCTTGTCTACTGGTAGACCCAATCTAATCACTTAAGTAATTAGAGTAATAAGAAGGACTCAATCTACCATAGATGAATTTGAAGGTGGAGAAAGGAAGCCACAAATCCAGGAATGCAGGCAGACCCAACAAGCTTTAAGAGGCAAAAAGAACTAGATTATCCCCTAAATCCTCCAAAATGGTTATACGAACACTTGATTTTAGGGCCTACTGGGATTCATGTTAGCTCAGTGCACTCTAGGTTGAACTTTTGACCAAAATAACTGTAAGATAGTAATTTTTTATTTTTTTAAGTCACTAAGTTTGTTGTAATCTGTTACAGAGGCAATAGAAAATTAACACAATAGCTTATGCCATTTAGTTCTCAAACAAATTAGGTAGCATTATTATACTTATTTTACAGTAGAGAAAAATTAGTCTCATAATGATTAAGTGAACAAAAATATCCTGGTTAGTGAGAGATGAGCAGAAGTTAAATTCCACATTTGTCTCAGTATGAAAATGATGTTAAGCAGGTTTAGAGTAAAGCCGCCTCCTTACATATTTTAAGTTTGGCCTAAATGTTTTTCTGTACATGTGAACCAGAACAAGTGGAGGTGTAAGCAGACTGTAGCCTACACTTGTGCCAATCACCGAGTTTTGGCAATCAAATGTAGCCAACTGTTCAAACTATGTTCAAATAAGACAAATACCATGCTATAGCCAATCCAGTTGTTTCTGTACCTCATTTTCTTTTTCTGTACCTCACGTTACGTTTTCTGTTCATACATCTTCTCTCACCACGTGGCTGCACTGGAGTCTCTGAGCCTATTCTGACTCAGAAGAAGGTGCAATTCACAAATTGTTGCTCAATTAAACTCTTTTAAATTTAATTCAGCTGAAGTTTTTCTTTTGTCAACAATTTATGAGACACATTTTAAAACAATATGCATTGGATAAAGTTTTAGAAGGAAAGAATAAATAGGGAACTGGCAGAGATTTATAATTATATGAGATGTCTGATAAATTTCCAGAATTAAAAACATACAAATTCTTAATTAAAACAAAATGCCACTTCTTAAGTAGAATAAAAAGACACATGTTCAGTAATACACATCATAATAAAACTATTTTTAAAAGCAGAAAATTAATAAAAATGTGTAGATGTCATAAATAAAGGAATTTTTAGTAGATAGATAATAGACTTCTTATCAGCAACAATAACAAGAAAGTATTAAACTTAATTGTCTAAAGAATTGAAGAGAGAACGTCAAACCAAACTAAAACAACCCCAGGGGCTTAGAACTCTCAATCCAGCTAAAGTATCATTCAAGATTAAGAGCAAACTAAAGATAATTACAGATGGTTAAAGACAAAGAAAATACAGAGTAATTTTGTGGTTGAAAACACAAAATTAAGATTTTGTGTTTCTGATATTAAGATACAAGCAAAAGGACACAGGATACAAGAAAAGAATATTAATAGTTGAGGCACTTAAGATTTTTGTACTCTAGTGAGATTAGAGCTGATGATTATCACTATATACAGCATTTGTGGGTTTTTTGTTTGTTTGTTTGCTTGCTTTTTAAAAGTTAAGGTAATTTCTAAGTATAAAAACATCCTGTGATCTTCCAGATTAGGGAAGTAAACGTAAAAGGGTTAGTGGGAGGGAGAATTAAGCAATAGACTTGCATCAATACAGAAGAGAAATGAAAATAAAAGTAAAGAAACAAAAAGAATAAGAATACTTACTAAATAAAAAATCAAAATAATTTGCCAAACTCAAAATTCTGTGAAGATACTAGAGAAAGATTAACTGATCTCCTGTATCTAAGCAGCTAAAAATGACATATAAAATAAAAATTACTATTACAAGTTGAGTTTAAAATAAATAATACATAATATCCATTTTTAGAAAAGCAAGATAAGGCATGGTACAGTGGCTCACACCTGCAATCCTAACACTTTGGGAAGCTGAGGCAAGAGTATTGCTTGAGGTCAGGAGTTCAAGACCAGCCTGGGCAATGTAGCAAGACTCTATTGCTACAAAAAAATAAAAATAATTAGCCAGGCACAGTGGTGTGTGCCTGTATTCCCAGTTACTTGGAAGGATGAGGCAGGAGGACCACTTGTTACTGGAAGTTTGAGGCTGTAAGGAGCTGTTATTGTACCACTGCACTCCAGCCTGGGTGATAGAGCAAGATCCTGTCAATAAATAAATAAAGAAATAAATAAAATAAAAAAGAATGCTGAAACTATAAAAAGCATTAAACCCATATCATGCTGTGGCAGTGGCTCATTTAAGGTATTAATGAAGGGGTAAATTGTAGTACCTTATAACCTAAATTATAATATTATAGAGAAAATAAAATGGAGCCTTAATCTCTACAAGGAAAGAAGTTTAAGCTAAGACCAATACAGAACATGCTAAGGGCTGCATATTAAACTAAAATAACATATTAAAACACAAAGATTCTTTTGAAAAAGATGGAGAAATTCGTCTCCCTCTGTTGTCTTATGGGGAAGAATCATGCAGAGAAAGGAACACTGGGGTTTGAAACTTGAATGGGTTTACAATTCAAATGTATTTTTTCACATACCACTGGGAGATCTCAAAGAAGCATATACAAAAGTTTTCCACCACATTTGCTACAAAAATAATTGACATTCGAGATTAGCTAATGATGAATATTCACGCCAAAAGTAGTAAACCTTTGAGGGAAAATGGACCGTTGCGCTAAGCTATGCCATGCTCTGCTCCTTCCTGAAAACAAGAGAATCTACACTTTCCTGCCTCCTTCTAATTAGGCAGTACCATTGTTGAGGCATGAAGATCGAAGTGAGAGAGATTGCAGCACTCCTGACAGGAGCCAGAAGAAAGCACTATTCAGTTTTCTAGTCTTTCTTCCCCAGGAACCAAAACATACATAGAAGATTACTGCATCCCTGTAAATAGGACAACTACTCTGGGAAGTAGCCTGTACCCCAGAGAGAATATCTAGAGTAAAAAACAATGAAGAAACAGTTTAAAAAATGTGTTAATACGTAAACATTTTCCAGAATTGATAACAGATTGAAACTCCTTTAACAAATTACAGGCAGAAAAATTAGTCAACAAAAAAGGGTCAAAAATAAATAATTCTAAAATATTAGCATGATTTATTCTGAGCCAAATATGAGTCACCAAGGCCTGAAGCGCAGTCTAAAGAGGCCTTGAGAATATGTGCCCAAGGTGGTTGGATTACAGCTTGATTTTATACATTTTAGAGTGAAAGAAGATACAGGCTGATACATAAATCAATACATATAAGAAATACATTGCTTTGACCTGGACAGGTATGACATCTCAAAGAAGGGGCTTTCAGGTCATAGGTGGAATTAAACATTTCTTGATTGGAAATTGGTTGAAAGGGTTAAGTAGCCCAAAAAGTTGAAGTTCACAGAAATACATGTTTGTATTAAGCCTAAGGGGGTTTGTGGAGGCCAAGGTTCTTCCCATGTAGATGAAGCCTCCAGGTATTAGGTTTCAGAGAGAATAGATGGTAAATGCCTCTTATCAGACACATAAAGGTGCCAGACTTAGTTAAATTTCATCTGTGTCAGAAAATGACATGGACAGAGAAGGGTATTCTCTATAGAATGCAGATTTTCTTGCAAGAGACAGCTTTGCTGGGCCATTTCAAATTATGTCAAAGAAATATCTTTGGGGGTAAACTATTTGTATTTCTTTCAGGGCCTTCTATCTGTCCTGAGAAGCTATACTAGAGTTCAGGTTGGAATTTGGTATTTTATTACTATGAGGAGTCTCTTTTGTTAGTCTTAAGTCTCAGTTTTAATGTTAATCCTGGTCAGTTGTGCCTGAATTCCAAAGGGAGAAGAGTATAACCAGGCATATCTGGCCCTAACTTCCCATCATAGTCTAAACTACCTTTTTATGTTTGCTTTGAAATGCTCTTAACAGAGAGAGGAGTCCCTTCTTTGGGTTGGTTGGTAAGCTTAGAATTTTATTTTTGGTTTACAAATTATACAACTTGGCATATCAAAATGTAACTGGGGCGGGGCTGTGTACTCAGCTCCCTCCCTGTTCCTATGAGGTCCTCTTATCCTGAAGAATGGGGAAAGTGGCTCACCCAGAGGCAGGGTGAGCTTACTGTTTAAATAAATATCATGGTGCCAAAGAGTTTTGCAGAGAGCAATTTATTAGGCAGAGAGAGAGAAGGAGAGACAGCTCCCATGCTGCCATTGGAGGGGACCCAGAGAAGGAGTTCATATAGGTAAGGAGCAGTGGGAGTTTAACCCTGGAGTTACTCCCTCCTCATTCATGTTCTCATTCAGTGAGAGGAGTTCTTTCAAACTTCCTCTGGAGTGATTGATCTTTGACTCTGATACCGGATTGGCTGCTTGGTCCACAACAGAGCCACCTCCTCCCAGAGCTTTCCAAGGCCTTTTTGGACCAAGAAGGCCACCTAGATTCCTCCACCTAGCCCATAAGTGGGAAACTCATACACAGAACTCTGTGTTCCCAGATGGGGGTGTGGATGGAGGCATGGCACTGGGAAACTCCTGACTTTGAAACCATGTCCCTCATGGACACGGGAAGAGAAGTTTTTTTCCTTAACACAGCCCCTCAGTCCCAACTTCTGAACAGGGAAGTCCAACTGCTGTTGGGACATGGGCGTCGATCACTCTTTAACTACTTCCTGATGAACTGGGGCCTAGAAGGGGCCCTGTAGTTGAGGTTTCCTCCAGAGGGGAGTCTTCCAGGGGTGCAGGTTGATCCAGAGGTCCACAATAGAACTCATGAGCCAGGGACATCTAGGGTTCCATTTGCAGGACCATTTGTGGCCTCATGGCCTTAATTCTAGAGGAAGCAAATTTGACAAGAAGGTTAAACATGAGAGGCCTGAAGGCCAGCAATAATAGAATGGTCATAAATGGGCCTAGAAGAGCGTAGAGCCGGGGCAGCCAGTTGTTAAACAAGTTCCAGGATCCTGTTTTTTGAAGGTCTTTAGTCCTGAGTTTGATTGGTCAGTCAGTTCTTTAACTTTGTTTAAGGCAATACCCAATTGCTTTATAAAGTAGCAGCATTCTTTTCCTAGAAAGAGACAGGTTCCTCCTTTTTCTGCTGTTGGCAGATCTAGGGCCCTTTTATTTTGAAGAGCCACGACAGCTAAAGAGTTAAGTTGCTTCTGCAGAGAGAATCAGCAACCTTTTTAAATGTCATTATTTAAATCCTGAGATAGCCTATAGTAAAACTTAGTAGAGGTAGTAACTTCTCCAATGTCATTACCAAGTCCTCCTGTTATTCAGCTCCCCCACCTCACTATGAAAGGAATAATTAGAGTTCAAGTAAGATGTGGCCTTGGCAAGAGAAGACTCTGCACCTGAGAGTCAGTTTAGATTGTTATTGGTGTGGAGGGGGGCACTAGGAAGGAGAGGAGGAGAGCTATTAAGCCAATCCTTAGGGGCAACTGCATAAAGTCCAGTCGCAAATAGCAAAGTCAAGAGAAATAGTTCTGTTAACACCAGGATGTAAGTTAGACTCATGAGTAGTTACTTTCCTGGGGATCTTGTTGGAAGAGCAAACCTAGATCCTCTAATGGCTTGCTGGTGTATGAAGGGTCATCTCCTAAACTTCAGGCAGTGGAGTGGAGGGCCTGTGATTTTCTTCAGGAGGTGTCCAAGGCTTCAGTTGAGTGTGATGAATCCACGAGTAAATACCCATTGTTTTAACTGCCATTGAGGTAGACAGAATAATTGAAAATGGTCCTTCCCAAGATGGGCCTGGAGAGGGAGAGTCTGAGTGGAGAGTCGTAACATGCGCTAGGTTTCCAGAGCAGAACAACTCTTTCCTTTTCCAAAGGGTGTCCTTCAGGTCAGGTCCTAAGCACCTGTTGGTCCTTAGCCAAGGAGGTTATATCTTTCATTAGATCTGCTGCTTTTTGTCTAATATGAGATCATTAGTGAGAAAGGGCTGTTATAAAGCATCTCATAGAAGCTGGGTCCTATTTTCTGAGGAGAGTTTCAAGCCTTTAAGAGTGTTATTGGTAATGGAGAAGGCCACAGGAGTTGGGTTTCCTGTGCCAGTTTCTTTAGGTGTCTCTCAAGAATTCCATTCATCCTTTCCACTTTCCCTGAGGACTGAGGCCTCCAAGCACAGTGGAGATGATACTGTATTCCTAACGCCTTGGAAGTTCCTTGGGACACTGCAGCTTTGAAGTCAGGGCCGTCATCACGTTGAAGACAGTGAGGGAGTTCAAATCTAGGGATTATTGCATTAATCAGGACTTTTATTGCTGCTTGGGCTTTTTCTGTTCTACAGGGGAAAGCCTCAACCCAGTTTGTGTATGTAGCTACACATACTAGCAGATATTGATATCCCTGAGACTTGGGCATGTGGGTAAAGTCCATTTGCCAGTCCTCACCTGGGTAATGACTGGTTAACTGTTCCCCAGGATGAGTTTTGTGATGTGTCAAAGGATTATTTTTCTGGCATATTTCACATCCTTTGACTACTTGTTGGACAGTCTTGAAAAGATCTTTTTCTATAAATATAAATTTGGCCATTCGATGTGTATTCTCTATACCCATATAGAAGGTTTGATGTAGGGTTTTAAGTACTTTTTACTGGCTGGGCAGCAGTTAGGAGTACTTTTCCCACTTCAGTAGCTAGCCATCCTGAAGAAAGATTATGACCCTGAGAGACTGGCCACTCTACCTCTTCTGATGAGTATGGAGGTCTAGTTCCCTGGAGAGGGTTTTCCCATATTAAAGGTCCTTGTATAAATTCTTGTCTAGCTGCCCTTTTTGCCTCTAGGTCAGCTCAGTGATTGCCTTTCACTTCCTTCACACCTCCTTTCTGGTGACCTCAGCAATGTAAGACTGCTACCTCTTTGGGTTCCAGTGAGGTCCTTGGCCCCTCTTACCCTGAAGAATGGGGAAAGGAGCCCCAAAGGTGCAGTGACCTTAGCAATCAAATAAATATAGTGGACCTACAGAGTTTTACAGAAAGCAATTTATTCGGCAGAGAGAGAGAAAGGGAGGAGACAGCTCCCATGCTGCTGTGAGAGGGGATCCAGAGAAGGAGTTCCTATAGATAAGGAGCAGTGGAGTTTAACCCTGGAGTTATTCCTGCCTCATTCATGTTCTCATCCAATGAGAGGAGTTCTTTCAAACTTCCTCTGGAGTGGTTGATCTTTCACTCTGATACCAGATTGGCTGCTTGGTCCACAACAGAGCCCCCTCCTCCCAGAGTTCTCCAGGCTTTTTGGACAAAGAAGCCCACCTCTACCTAGCCCATGCTTGGGAAACCCAGACAAATAACTCTACATTCCCCGATGGGGGCATGGATGGAGGTGTGGTGCTGAGAAATTCCTGGCTTTGAAATCACACCCCTTGTGGACCAGGGAAGATAAGTGTGTTTCCTTAACACATTCCCACAATAATATAAATCATTTTTATAATTTTTTCAACAAATAAACAGGAAAAAAACATCTGAGAAAAGTTAATCTAATAGGAGACTCTAAGATCTAATAAACATAAGTTAATAAGATGATTTCTTGAAGTATAGAAACCTTAACTTGTATTTCTTTCCCAGGAAAAAATTATTTATAAATTAATGAAAATTAAAGAAATTTTAAAATATACAAAATACAAGGGATATTTATTTATTTTTGTTTTTATTCTGAAGCAGCCTCTTGTTCTGTCACCCAGGCTGAAGTGCAGTGGTGCAGTCATGGCTCACTGCAGCCTCAACTTCTCAGGCTCAAGTGATACTTCCTACCTCAGACTCCCTTAGCTAGGAGTACAGGTGAGCACCATGATACCCAGGTAATTTTTGTATTTTTTGTAGAGATGGGGTTTCACCACATTGCCTAGGCTGATCTCGAACTAATTGGCTCCAGCAATCCACATGCCTCAGCCTTCCAAAGTGTTAAGATTATGGGCATGAGCTACCATGCTTGGCCAAGAGATATTTATTTTTCACAACTTATACTAAAAGTAATAAGACATATTTCAGTAAGAAGGCAGATGGACCCAGAACAAAAGAAACATGAAAAATAATAACAAAAAACTATTAAATATAGTGACAAATCCAAACTGGTGTTACATTTATAAAACAAAGGTAATAATGTAGGACATACAATCCAGGTAGATTAAAACACCAAATCCTTTGGGAGGCCAACGTGGGTGGATCATGAGGTCAAGATGTCAAGACCATCCTGGCCAACATAGTGAAATCCCGTCTCTACTAAAATCTAAGAAAAATTAGCTGGGCGTGGTGGCGTGCATCTGTAGTCCCAGCTACTCGGGAGGCTGAGGCAGGAGAATTGCTTGAACCCAGGAGGTAGAGGTTGCAGTGAGCCAATATCGCGCCACTGCACTCCAGCCTGGTGCCTGGCGACAGAGTGAGACTATTTCTCAAAAAAAAAAAACACCAAATCAAAGTATATGTTTGTTGAGTGTGATCAGAGTTAAACCATTATAAAGCCCATAGTGACTCAAGTGCGAATATAAATATACATTTATACTACACTTGATATGTTAAATACTTGGGCTGACATATTAATAGCACTCACCAAACATACTCACACATACATGTGTGTATACAGACAGTCCCCTACTTAGGATGGTTTGACTTACAGTTTGTTGATGTTACAGTGGTATGAAAGTGCTATAGATACAGTAGAAACCCTTTCAAATTGGAATCTTAATCTTTTCCTGGGCTAGCATTATGCAACATGATACTCTTTTGTGATACAGGGAAGCAGCAGCTAGCTGCAGCTCACAGTCAGAAATGTGATCAAAAGGGTAAACAACTGATACTCTACAATGTACTGCATTTAATAAATTACATGAGACATTCAATACCTTATTAGAAAATAGTGTTTGTATTCAATAATTTTGCCCAACAGTAGGCTAGTGTAAGTGCTCCAAGAACATTTAAGGCAGGCTAGGCTAAGCTATGATGTTTGGTAGACTAGGTATATTAAATACATTTTCAATTTGTGATTTTTTTTTAACTTACAATGGGATTATCGGCACAGAACCTCATCATATATAAAGGAGTATCTGAATGTGTATTCATATTAAATATACATATATATATTAGATATTTATATAAAAGGTGGGTGAAATTATGAGATTATAATCATAATGTAACTGAAGAAAAATACTTTAAAATTTGCAGGGGAAGTATATATACCAGAAATATATTTTGATCTCCCCTTGCATCCCCTAAAATTCTAAAATTAAAAATAGATACTGTTAAAAGAAAAACTTCAGCCAAATTAAATTTCATAGTTTAATTGAGAAATAAACGATTCATGAATAGAGTAGACTACAGAATCTCAGCCGATTAAGAGAGACTCCAGCACGGCCATGCGGTGGAAGATTTATAGACAAGGAACGGCCAGTGATGTATAGATATCAGAAGTGAGGTGCAGAAACACAATATTGGTTACAGCTCAACCTTTGCCTTATTTGAACACAGTTTGAACACTCAATAGTTTATGAGTGGTTGAAGAGTTTCTGCTGGGATTGGCGAAGTCCCAGCCACTGTTATGGGTGCGTACTTTAGGTTCCCAATCTTGTCTACCTATTAAGTTAGATTGTAGTTTGCCCACAAGAACTCAAATATAGAAGTGCAGAGTCCTTCTCAGGCCTAATTTAGTTTGCTTTAACAATTCCCCTCTCTTGGTGATTTTCTCAATTTTTAGAGATTGACAAAAGCTTTAGTCATTGATGCCACTGCTACCATTGTAAATGTACTTATTCAGTATTGAAACCCACTAGGAAAAAGTAGAACAGTGAGTTTTTGCAAAGGTAGAAACAAGGACTCTAGTAGAGGATACCTCCTTATGACGGAACATCCTGTTTACAGGAAAAACTAAACCTAGTCCATTGTAGGAGCTATGTGTTTTCTTAAAGTCTTAGTTTGATAATATCTCATTTAGCATGAGCAATTCCATTTTGAATTAGTTTGGTCTGTTGGGGTGTTATGCATGAGCTCAGTCCAAAACAATAACCTCCATGATTTTGTTAAAAAAAAATCCCTATTTTGTTCAGGTTCTCACTTAGGTGAGAGTATGACCAAAACTTACAGCCATAGCGTCACTCACAATTACCATCATTTTAGGTTTCCAGTCTCAGCACGTCATTCATAGGTTATGATGTTCTCATGGTCATATATTTATTCAGTTTTGGTCATTCCAGTTGAAGAGAGACCACTTAACATTCTAGAGAGGGCTCTATGCAAACATTTGAAACCTTTGAGAGAATATAGTGTACCAGGTAGACTACGATTATGACTATCTGGAGTATAATACCAAGAGTTTGCAGCATGCTCCTTACCCAGGGTTCCCATAAGCCAAACCACTAAATCAAATAGATTTAAAAAATGAACTAGATAAAGAGTCTATTTTCTTAACTAAGCAGTCTTAGTTAATCCCCTGCAACTGAATCTCTATAATACCTGATGTTTTCTCCACAGGCCATAAGTGCCAGGAGCTGCACAGATATTTTTCTGTCTTATTTATCATAATTTTCAAAAGAGAACTTAAAGTATTATGTGTAACCACAGACTTTACAGTAGAATGTTCTATAGAAACTATCATAGAGATACACTTCTAATCATTTCCTCTTTTACCTCAAACCATGGAAAATGACCTAACAAATGATCCCTTTATAGAAGATTGAAAGCCGTTAAGTGCTCCACTTAAAAGATATATTATGTCGAAGAGATAAGCATTCAACAGCCAAGTTTCTACTGTCTTCAGGTGACTCACCTAACATATAAGGACTCACATAAGACTTAAGATAAAGGGGTGGGAAAAGATAGTTCATGCAAATGGGAACCAAAAGTAAGCAGGAGTAGCTATTATTATATCAGGAAGAAAACAAACTTTAAAGCAATTGCAGTTTAAAAAAGACAAGGATATTATATAATAATAAAGGAACTAGTCCAACAGGAAAATATCACAATTCTGAAGGTATATGAACCTAACACTGGAGCTCCCAAATTTACGAAACAGTTACTACTAGACCTGAGAAATGAGATAAACAGCAACAGAATAAAAGTGTTGGCTTCATTAGTCCACTGACAGCACTAGAGAGGTCATCAAGACAGAAACTCAACAAAGAAACAATGGACTTAAACTATACCCTACAACAAATGAACTTAACAGGTGTTTACAGAACATTCTACCCAATAACTACATAATGTACATTCTGTTCATTAGCACATGGAACACTCTCCAAGATAGACCACTTGATATAATCAAAATTATATCAAGTACTCTCTCAGACCACAGTGGAATGAAATTGGAAGTCAATTTCAAAGGGAACCCTCAGAACCACGCAAATATATGGAAATTAAATAACCTGTTCCTGAATTATCATTGGATGAAATGAACAATGAAATGAAGATGAAAACTTAAAAATTATTTTAATTGAACTAATGTTCAACAATAGTGACACAATTTATCAAAACCCCTGGAATACAGTAAAAGTGATGCTAAGACAAAAAATTACAGCATTAAAGGCATGCCTGTATCAAAAAGTGTGGCCAGGTACAGTGGCTCATTCCTGTAATCCCAGTACTTTGAGAGGCCAAGGTGGGCACATCACCTGAGGTCAGGAGTTCAAGACCAGCATGGCCAACATGGTGAAATCCTGTCTCTACAAAAATACAAACATTTAGCCAGGCATGAGGGTGAGTGCCTATAATTCCAGCTACTCCAGAGGCTGAGGCAGAGGAATCACTTGAATCCAGGAGGCAGAGGTTGCAGTGAGCCAAGATTGTGCCATTGCACTCCAGCCTGGGTGACAGAGAGAGACTCCATCTCAAAAAAAAAAAAAATTCCAACAAAAAACGTCCAAGTCCCAGACCAGACAGATTCACAGCTGAACTCTATCAGGCACTCAAAAAATTGGTACCAATTTTATTGATGCTATTCTAAAAGAGAGAGAAAAAGGGAATCCTCCCTAAATCATTCTAGGAGGCAAGTATCACCCTAATACCAAAACCAGGGAAGAACATAACAAAAAGGAAAACTACAGACCAATAACCCTGATGAACACAGATACAAAAATCTTCAACAAAATGCAAGCGAACCAAAACCAACAGCATATCAAAAAGATAATCCACCATGATCAAGTGGGTTTCATATGACAGATTCTATAATGGTTTAACATACGTAAGTCAATAAATGTAATACACCACATAAGCAAATTTAAAAACAAAAATCACATGATCACCTCAATAGATGCAGAAAAAGCATTTGACAAAATCCAGCATTCCTTTATGACTAAAACCCACAGCAAAATTGGCATACAAGGCACATACTTAAGGTTATAAAAGTCATTTATGATAAACCCACAGCCAACATTACACTGAATGGGGAAAAATTGAAAGCATTCCCTCTGAGAGCTGGCACAAGACAAGGATGGACATTTTCACCACTTCTCCTCAACATAGTACCGGAAGTCCTAGCCAGAGCAATCAGACAAGAGAAATAAATAGAGGGTACCCAAATTGGTAAAGAGGAATTCAAACTGTTGCTGTTTGCTGATGATGTGATTGTATTCCTAGAATACCCTAGAGACTCAACCAAAAGGTCCTAGAATCAATAAATGAATTCAACAAAGTGTCAGTATGTAAAATTAATGTACACAAATCAGTAGCTCTGCTATACACCAACAGCACCCAAGTTGAGAATCAGAATCAAATCAAGAACACAACCCTTTTCATAATAGCTGCCAAAAAAAACCTTAGGAATATGACTAACCAAAGATATGAAAGACCTGAACAAGGAAAAACCACAAAATATTCCTGAAAGGAATTATAGATGACACATACGAATGAAAACACATCCTATGTTCATGAATGGTTGGAATCAATATTAAGAAAATGATCACACTGCCAAAAGCAATCTACAAATTCAATGCAATTCCCATTAAAATACCACCATAATTCTTCACAGAACTAGAAAAAATAATACTAAAATTCACAAGGAACCAAAAAAGAGGCTGCATAGCCAAAGCATACTAAGCAAAAGAACAAATATGGAGGGATAACATTACCCAACTTCAAACTCTACTTCAAGGTCATTGTCACATAAACAGCTTGGTACTGGTATAAATCTAGGCACATAGACCAATGAAATAGAAAAGAGAACCCAGAAATAAACCCAAATATTTACAGCCAATTCATCATCAACAAAGAAAAGAAAAACATAAAGTAGGGAAAGGACACCCTACTTAACAAATGTTGCTGGGATAATTGGCAAGCCACATGTAGAAGAATGAAACTATTCTTTTTTCTCACCTTATACAAAAATCAACTCAAGATGGAGGAAAGAATTAAATTTAAGACCTGAAACCAAAAAACTTTTACACATTGGCTTAGGCAAAGACTTCATAACCAAGAACACAAAACCAAGTGCAACAACAACAACAAAAAAGTAAGAGATGGGACCTAATTAAACTGAAAAGCATCTGAAGAGCAAGAGAAATAATCAGCCAAGTTAACAGACAACCCCAAATGTGGGATAAAATCTACATAATCTATACCTCTGAAAAGAACGAATATCCAGAACCTACAAAGAACTTAAAGAAAAAAAAATCCCATCAAAAAGTGGGCTAATGACATGAATAGACAATTATCAAAAGAAGATATACAAATGGCCAACAAGCATATGGAAAAATGCTCAGCATCAATAAATATGAGGCAAATGCAAACCAAATCTACAATGTGATATCACCTTTACTCCTACAAGAATGGCCATAATCAAAAAATCAAAAAATAATAGACGGTGGCATGGATGTGGTGAAAATAAAACACTCCTACATTTTGGGGAATGTAAACTAGTACAACTGCTATGGAAAACAGTGTGAAGATTTCTTATTATGCAGCAATTAAAAATGATGAGTTCGTGTCCTTTGTAGGGACATGGATGAATCTGGAGAACATCATTCTCAGCAAATTGACACAAGAACAGAAAATGAAACACCGTATATTCTCACTCATAGGCGGGGGATGAACAATGAGAACACATGGACACAGGGAAGGGACTACTACACACTGAGGTCTATTGGGGGAAATAGGGGAGGGACAGAGGGCGGGGAGCAGGGGAGGGATGGCATGGGGAGAAATGCCAAATGTGGGTGAAGGGGCAGAAGGCAGCAAAACACACTGCCACGTGTGTACCTATGCAACTATCTTACATGTTCTGCACATGTACCCCAAAACCTAAAACGCCATAAAAAGAAAAAAAAAACCTAAAAGGAGATCTACTGTTTAATTCAGCAATCCCACTACTAGGTATCTACCCAGAAGAAAATAAGTCATTATACAAAAAATACTTGCACAGTCATGTTTATAGCAGCACAATTTGCAATTACAAAAATTTGGAACTAGCCTAAATACCCATCAATCAACTACTGGATAAAGAAAATGTGGTATATATTGGAGCCTATTATTCCATGAAGTAACTTGGGAATGGAAAACCAAGCATCGTATGTTCTTACTCATATGTGGGAGCTAACTATGAGGACACAAAGGCATAAGAATGATAAACTGGACTCAGGGACTTGGGGGAGGGGGTGGGAGGTGATGAGGGATAAGACAACACACTGGGTACAGTGTACACTGTTTGGGTAATGGGTGCACCAAAATTCCATAAATCATCACTAAAGAACTTATTTATGTAACCAAACACCACCTGTTTCCCAAAAACTTATTGGGAAAAAAAAATAGAAGAATGAAGGCCTTCTGGCAATGTTCTCTTTTGATGGGGGCACCGAAATCCCAGAAATACTAAAAAACTCATTTATGTAACCAAACACAACGTGTTGCCCAAAAACTTACTGGAAAAAAAATAGAAGAGTAAAGGCCTTCTGGCAATGTTCTCTTTAACCTATGATGTTTTGAAGAGGAGTGAACCAATGTTCTGTTTCTGACTGATTATGAGGCAACATGTGTACATTAAAGTTTCTCACCTGCATTGGGCCTTCAACTTTTGTCTATCAAGGTATAAGCTATCCATGTATAAGGCAGGCTGTAAAATCCTTCACAAAAAAATCTGTACCCCATAAGTGCACATGAGACTTCCCCCCTTAAATGCCAGTTGTTTCTCCAATTTAGGTGCATATTACTTATAACTAATGGTCTATCATAGGTAATTTGACTTAGACCATGGAGTTTATTCAAACTGTATATGTAAACAACTTCAGTATCAGCTGATTTAACATGAAAATCTGGCAAAGCATTTTCTTTTATTCAACTGATTTTTGTTCTACTTAGGTCAGCAGTTTTATAAGCCAGTCTTTTTGTTATTATAAACCAGTCAGTTTCAGGAGTTCTTACCCAGTCCAAATGATACAGATTTATTAAAGTTATTAGAAACTTGTATTCAAGAGTACTTTTCAGGGTCCTTTACATACTTTCATGAACCTCCTAAGACATACCATTTTCTAGGATTTTGCAGCTAATGAAGATTTCAGAAACTATATCAGCATTATGCAATTAACTGTGAAATGACTTTAAATAGTAATATTTAAAGATACAATTGACAAGGAAATTTGGTTACTTCTGTGGTCTATAATAACTTAATATAATAACCTTAATTATGATTGATAGCTTATACTCAGACATTAGAATTTTAGAAATCCCATACAATTTTGGAACACATATTAATATTATTCACTAAAATACAACCTGAAGAAGATTAAACATTATTTTTAATTAGACAATTCCATGTAATTAAACATGTAAAATAACCCTATTTACATCTCTTTTGGATGCTCCAGAGACCTTCTGTATCATTCAAAATTTGGGGGTTAGAAAAGACAATTTTGAAGCTGAAATTTGGTGTTTGGGAAGCCTATCAAGTATGTTAAAGGTTTAAAACTCTTGCTATTATGCTTCACCAGTTTGATCATGAGGTGAGATTTTTATAACATTTTATTAACCCTTTACTAATGTCTGTTAAAGAGTAGATCAGTGCTTTAAGAAAGTAGAATGACTGTTATCAAAAGCTAGGAATGATTGGGGGAGGAAATGAAGAGAAGCTGGTTAATGGGTACGAACATACAGTTAGATAGAGTAAGTAAGAACTAAGTGTCTAATAACATTTACAGCTGGGGTCCCCAACCCCTGCCCTGGTACTGGTCCCAGGCCTGTTAGGAAACGGGCAGTGCAGCAGAAGGTGAGTAGCAGCAAGCAAGCAAAGCTTCATCTGTATTTACAGGAGCCAGTCCACATTGCTCATATTACCACCTGACCTCTGCCTCCTGTCAGATTAGCAGTGGCATTAGATTCGCATAGGAGCGTGAACCCTATTGTGAACTACACATGTGAGGGATGTAGGTTTTGTACTCCTTAAGAGAATCTAATGCTTGTTGATCTGTCACTGTCTCCCATCATCCCCAGATGGAACTATCTAGTTGCAGAAAAATAGGTTCAGGGCTCCCACTGATTCTACATTATGGTAAGTTTTATAATTATTTCATTATATATTACAATGTAAGAATAAAAGAGATAGAGTGCACAATAAATGAAATGCCCTTGAATCATCCTGAAACCATCCTCCCCATCCCATTCATGGCAAAATTTTCTTCCACAAAAGTGGTCTCTGACACCAAAAAGATTGGAGACCACTGATGTACAGCATTGTGAACATAGGTAATGACACAGTGTTATATACTTGAAATTTGCTAAGATTGTAGATATGAAGTATCTTCATCACCTTACACATACAAATGATAGTTGCGTGAGTTAATTAATTTGATTGTGGTGATCAATTTACAATATGTACAAATTATCAAATCATCACAATGTGTAACTGAACAATCTAGCCAGAAAATGTATTTTAAAACTTTTCTTTTCCTTTTTTTCTCTAGTCTCAAGATATAATATTGAAGCTAGCTTGAGAAACCTTTTTTATAGTCTTATAATATAGCTCGAAATGTACTTTCTTTGGAATACCATGTCCTTCCCTTATCATTCACTCCCTTACACCATGCACATTTATCTAACTATATGCTTGCTTATAATTGTGTCCTTCCTTGGAAGTTTCAGTGGCTAATCTTGAAACTGACCTTCAAGCATAGAGAAACCATCTGGAAAATTGCAGAGACCTCAAGGCAGTTAGTCAACAACTTGGACATTGTGGAGATGACACGAATCCATAATCCAGGCAGACCTCAGCTTGAGATAGCCACTGGAATAAGACACACAGAACTTATACTTAGCACGCTTCCTGCATGTTTCCCATTCCAAATTTCCCCTTTTAAGCCCCTTGCCCCAGCCTAAGGTTTGAAGTGGTTACTTTGGAATCGAATCCAGCCACTTAACCATTGCTACTTATAGTAAATAAAGCCACTTTCTTTCTACCATATTTTGCTCTTGTTACTGGGGTTCTACCCAACTAGAGTTTGGTTACGGTTGTATACATAAAATATTAAAACTTTTTTCTATCAATTATACCTCAATAAAGCTGAAGAAAAGAAGAATGAAAGAATCAGCTGTAGACTGAAATAATATATTTGCAAATTAGTTATTCAAAGATGTACAACTCAGAACTTTCCATAAAAGTCTCTCAAAGCAAAATAATAAGCAAACAAGTAGCACCATAAGAAATGGGCAAAATACCTGAAGTAACACATCAGCAAAAGAGATATGTGGATACCAAATGTGCATATAATGAGATGCTCAATACCATTATTAATTAGGACTCAATATCATTATTAATTAGGATAGGAAAATTAAAACTATGAGACATCTCCACAAACACATTTGGAAAAGTTGTATTCAAAAGCACAAGCAGTATCAAGTATTGGCAAATGTGGAACGATAGGACTTCTCATATATTGCTTGAAGAAATGCAAAATGCTATAATCAACATTAAAGTTTCTTATAAAGTTAAACTTATACTTAACCTATGACCCACCAATTCCATTAGTATTTGTTCCAATGTCAAGAAACAAGGGTTCACACAGAAATCTATACCAGGAGTTTATAGCAGGATTGTTTTCCCTGTAATGGCTACACACGGAAACAATCAGTTGTCTTTCAAATGGTGAATACCTAAACTAAATGAATATATCCAGAAATTGGATACATCCATAAACTAGATACACAGCAAGAAACATAATGGGTTCTTTGTTCTTGCAACAATGTGGGTGAGTTATAAATGCATTTGACTAAGTGAAAGAGGCCAGACCCAAAGGCTATATTCAATTTATAGGCCTGATTCATTGTATATGACATTCCAAAAAAGTTAAAGCTATAGGAAATAACATTGCATCAGTTAATTTCCATGGGTTAGGATTGGGAAAGTGGTTGACTGCAAAAAAAGACAGCAAGAGGAAATTTTTCTGGTGATAGATTATTTCTATATGATATTGTAATGACAGATACACAATTATGTGCATTTGGCAAAACAATAGAACTATATATAATATCATAAAGAGTGATTTCTACCATATGCAACTTAAAAAAAATAGCCATGATAGAATGCAGACTGAATCTAACTATATTAACAATGAGCAATATTACCTCTTTTTAAGGAGGTAGAAAAAGAACAAACTAATTAAAATCTGAGCAAATAACATTCTAAAACACGGAACAAATATTGTCAACTAATAAACAAAAGAAACAGACACAATAACGGTACTCTAATTGGTAAAGTTTTTCTCTCAAGAGCATGAAATAGCAACTCTGAACTATTCTACTGGTATAAACGTATCAGCACATATATTGTGGATAAGGAAAGCCATGTTTCTCACTCTGATATACGTTAGAAATAATCAAAGAGAGAATGATATGATAAACTCTGTAGTGATGAGTTAGATTTGGAGTTATCAGTATGATCTCATTTTTAAAAAATACAAACAAAAAATATATAAAAGTATGTATACCCTGGCTACTTTACATAAACACATTTCCTGTCTCTGTCTGATGAGAGTATGTAGAAGCAGTGATATCCTAGCAGCAACTAATAAAACTAGGGCACAGATCTTTGTGTTTAAATAGCATTACCTGATAAAAGGAACCAAAGCTCCTTGGAGAAGTAGTTGGTTCTAGGACTGGGGTAACAAAAATACAGGTTAACCCTGGAATTTCATGTGGTTCCACGAGGTAAAGAACTGATAAAATTTAAAAACAGAGGAGAAAAAAAAATGAAAAGAAAGATGAGACATGTCAAAATGAGGTAGGAGATCAGTAGGACTTGTTTTCCGAGAACCAGTCATAAGACCCCACTGAATAAAACAGGAGCTGATGAGAACAGGATGCAGCAAAGAAACCAGCCCAAACCAGCTAAAACCAAGAAGACAATGAAAGTGGCCTCTGGTTGCCCTCACTGCTTACTATCTGCTAATTATAATGCACTTGCATACTACAAGACACTCCCACTACCAATGTGACAGTTAACAAATGCTTTCAATCCCCAGAAGTTACCTTATATAGTTTAAAAGAAGAAGGACCTTTGGTTCCAAGAACCCTTTGCCCCTCTTTCAGAACATTTATGAATAACCCACCCCTTATCTAGCATACACTCAAGGAATAGTTCTCTGTAAATAGCTAGCCAGCAATTTGCGAGGGCTGCTACCACTGCTACTGCTGCTACCACTGCTTCTACTGCTACTACTACGTCTGTGGAGCTGCCATAATCCTGTACTCTGTTTCTTTAATAAATGTGCTTTCATTGTGCTCTGTTGGCTCACTTGTGTTCTTTCTTGCACAAAGCCAAGAACCATCCTGGTCTAAGCCCTGATTTTAGGCCCTCACCTTCATCAAAAAGACACAGAATTCAATCTGAAAGAGCTCCTGTGATCAAAGCTAACACAATTTGAGCAATTAAATTAATGATTAGAGTTTTATATTATAACCCAGATAATAAAGTAAATATCAATGTGTTCACAGTAATATAAAAAAACTGAACAGAAGAGACAAATCATTCTTACATAAGAATTCCAATTAATACATTTTTTTAAATGAGGGAGATAGAAAATAATCATTAGAATGCCATATAGTAATCATTGTAGGCAAAACATTGTGAGCAAAAGTACATGAAAAAATAACATATTTGCATAATCTCAAATTATTTGCCCCTAATTATTTATTGGTTATAGTAATTGTACTATGAAGAAACCTAGTCAACATCACCTTAATCAACGGATCAAGTTTCACATCACTCTAATAAGCCATCCTGACATCATTGAACTGTTGACATGATCCACTCATTCCACAAAGCCTATTACCTCTTTGGTACTTTTCTCCCAAATCCAAATCTTTAATATAATTAAGAAAAAACATCAGATAGAGTTCAGATCCAAACTGAGAGACATTCTACAAAATACTTGTAAAACTGTCAGATCATGAGAGATAAATAAAAACTATTGAACTTTCTTAAACCAGAGACAACTAAAAAGTCATTACAACTAAATGAAAGGTAGGCTTCTGGTTTGGATCCCCAAGAACAAAAAGGGCATTAGTTGAAATATGATGAAATATAAATCGTTTGTAGTTTGCTTATTAGTATTTTACCATTTTAGTTCAGTTAATATTATTTTACTGATGCTAATTTTATTGTACCAATTATAGTAATTTTGATAATATCATGACTATACACAAAATTAATATTGCAAGCTGGTTGAAGCATCTGCAAAACTCCCTGTATTAACTTTGCTACTGCTTTGTATAACTGAAATTATTAATATAAATGGCCAAAAACCTAAATTGAAATGAAAAATAACAAAGCCAAACAAAATTGTTTTGAAGTATATTGTTAAAAAGACAAGACAAGACTAAGGAGAATTGTGCCAAAAATATTGCATAAGGGAACAATGAAAACAGATGTAACATAACATAAAGATTTAGAGATATCACAGAGTTCAGTAAAACATTGCTCCCAGGCTTAAACTGCAGACTCTCATTCATTGCTCAAAGGCAGTTATACATTTTAGCCTTTGAAACCTGGCCTCAAGTTGATTAGACTGTAGGGTAGAATTTTGATATGAGGTTAAGAAAATACCACAAGATGGTACCAATACTTGGCTGAATAACAAATTAATTCCTGGCATTGTCCTCAGTCTTGAGTAGAAATCAGATAAAAAAACTTCTTCTCAAAATTATACGAATTCTGAGAGTCACAAAGACTGTGCTGTACTGTCATCCAACCAATGGGACTATAAATACTTTAGTCAGAAAGAGTTAAAACATTTGAATATACAGGATTTGCCAAATATTAAAGTATTTTAGGCTATTAATATCATTAGATACATTACATGCTGTATAAGAATCATTTATTTTATATCACAAAATATATAAAATATGCACTTAAATATAAGTATTAATCTATTATGCTTTTATGAGTCATCTTTTTTGCAAAAACAAATTAAAATTTAAACACCCTAATGTACCATTAATATTGAATCAGAAGATTATGATTTCATAGGTCTAGGAAAATTTCTTATATGAAAGATGAAATTCAGTTATCTATATAAATAGTGCTTAATAACAAATAACTTAGCCAAATTTGGTTATACAGTAACAACTGCAAAGAATAACACAGAAAATTGACTGGGCACAGTGGCTTACATCTGTGAGCTAGCACTTTGGGAGGCAAAGACGGGCAGATCACTTGAGGCCAATGGTTTGAGAACAGCCTGGCCAACACAGTGAAACCCTGTATCTTCAAAAAATATATATAAAAATTAGCCAGGCATGGTGGCATTCATCTGTAGTTCCAGCTACTCAGGAGGCTGAAGTAGGACAATTGCTTGACCCTGAGAGGTGGAGGTTGCAATAAGCCAAGACTGTGCCACTGCAGTCTAGCCTGGGCAACAGAGCAAGACTCTGTCTCAATAAAAATGAAAAGAATATTGCAGAAAACCACTTAGTAAATACAAGAAGTCATTTATGTTTCTCCAAAAAACTGGATGTAAAATTTTAGATCAGATAGTTTTGATTTTAATTATGATGCTATACTAGTGCTACATTAAAGCTGAAATGACTGTAGCCAGACGAACTTTTTTATTCTCTAAGTGAGAAAACTACATTAAGTAATGGGTTCTCTGTTAGAATCCAAAAAGTCCATATTTGTTTTCAGTTAAGGATTAATTCTTCATCATTTAAGAAAAAACTTCAGTCTTTATCAAAATATACAAAGATATGCTAAAATATGCTATAAACCTACTTGTATGAATGTACCTATCATTCTTCCTTTAGTGTATGCTCTGATCTTGGCTAACTAGACTCCATGTTATCCCCAATATTCACAACATGCTTTCTATTTTATAATATACTTGTTCTGTTCCTTCTACCAGGAAAGGTTCCTTTTTCATTTTTCTTCTAATGTACACCTTTTTAGTCTTTAATCATTAATTCAAATAACACTTATTCTAAGAAAAGTTCCCCAGCAAAATTAAATGTCTCCTTACCTGTGCTCTCTCTATTCACTATTTTTTCCTAGCTAGATTCACATATTAACTCATCTGTATTAGTCTTTTCTCACACCGCTAGAAGATACCACTTGGTAACTGGGTTTATAAAGAAAGGAGGTTTAATTTATTAATAAAGGAGGTTTAATTGACCTCACAGTTCCACAGGGCTGAGGAGGGCTCAGGAAAGTTAGAATCATGGAGGCAGGTTAACGGGAAGCAAGCATATCTTACCATGATAGAGCAGGAGAGAGAGAAGGAGGGAAAGTCCCACTTTTAAACCATCAGATCTCAAGAGAACTCACTGTCATGAGAATAGTATGGGGAAAACCACCTCCGTGATCCAATCACCTCCCACCAGGTCTCTCCCTTAACACAGAGGGATCACAATTCTACACAAGATTTGGGTGTGGACATAGAGCCAAACCATACCACCACCTATTCAGTTTTTTCAACAAACTCATCTTAAATATTTCCTATGTGTTTATTCTGAGACCTGGAGCACCTGGCTAAAAGAAGCAGATGTGGTTCACAGTTTGAAAACGTGATAACAAAAAAACATGTCCATGCTAGTCTGCGTGTGTTTTCTTTCAAGAAAAAGATACACAGAGAGAAAGGTAGATAAATACTAGATAAATATATATAAGTATTTATGAATACATAAATGGTGATATTTAAGTTTTTGTCATTGGATCTTGTGGTCATTATACTTCCCACATTGAAGTGACTATTGCCATTCTATTATTATCACCCCAAATATAAAACAGGTTTAAAATTTTTTAAGAAACAACAATGTTATTCTGGGATTTAAAATGACCTAACCATGGAAGTAGTATAATAAAATAGAAAATAAAGACAATTTTTAAGGCTTGCTTACAATTATCTCAGAACAAAACACAAAAAGGTGCCAAATACTTCCAGTTGGTTTTCCTGGCATGAAGCAACCACATTCTTCACATTTAAAACATTGCTAATAGATGAATATACAGAATTATCATTAAATTTTATATGTGCAAGATATTCATTTTTATCTAATTTTTATACAGCAATTTTCAAGATAAATAAAATATTAAACTTGACTTTAAAGATAATTACATTTAACCTCTTACTTGATATACTTTAAAACCAATGTATTAACCATTGAAAAATATGTGAGCTCATAAAGAAAGAGAAGGAAGAGTATTTACTCATAACTAATTGAAAATATGCTATATGGAAATCATGATGCTAGGCTTTCGATATGTGTCATTTCTTATAATGTTGAAATCACAATCACAACAAAGAAGAGAGTATCTCAGCTCAGGTCTCTACCTCCAGTGCTCACAATAGTGTCAAGTGCATAATGACATTCACGTTGGAGAAAAATGACACAAAAATCACCTAGCTATTAAGGACTGGAATTGAAATTCTAACCAAGTTCTCAGTGAGTTAAAGATATTTTTGGTGTGAATTTATTCATTTATTGAACTAGCGCAAAAGAAAAGTAAGGTAATTTTTTAGCAACTTCTACACACTATGAGCAAACTGTGTGTCCCAAACTAGGAATAGAAAGACTAGGCATAAATAATGTCCCAATTTCCTTGTAGGGTCACAGGTCTTTGAAATTCAGGAGAAAGTAGAACTCTTTTTATCTAAATAGCCACTTGTATAAAATTGCCCCTATTGACAGGAGTCTTGTGATTATATAACTCCAACCCTTTGAAAAAAAGCTAAAGGTCAAAATAGATTTTCTTCATTTTTCACTAAAGATGTTTATTTTAAGAAGAAGAATCTTGATTTATTGTAAAAGAAACAAAAACTTAAAAAGTTCATTTCATTTTATCATTTATAAAAATATCATTCTATATAATGCAGACTCAAAAAATTTGCTATCCAATGTTTTGGGCCATTAATCAACATTCTTAAAAAAGTTATATAATAGAGTTGTTTAACAAAAATAATCTGTATTCTAATATATGTGAATACATTATATTTTCTTTTTTGACATACATTGATATTTTTATTGAGGTTAAAGTAAAATAATGACATGATATCTGAAACAAGCAATACATGCTTAAAATTCAACCGTAAAATGTAATACATTTTATACATATATTTGTTATGTATAATAAAAATGCACTTGATTATCTACATACTGAATATTGTTAACCTGAGCAATCAGTATCAGTACCTGAGTATCCCCAGGAGAATGTATACAACATCTGTCTCAATAGATCATTGTTATTCCATTCAATTAAAATGGAATGAGTGGCTTGGCAAATATTTATGGAATAGAATACAGCTATTTTAATGTTTATTTATTTACTTATTTTAATTTTAAGATAGTTCATGTTTTGAGATCGAACCCAAATTCTGCCTCTTCCATGCAGTATTGTCTGATCTAATATCAAAAACAGTTTCTCTGTCCCTGAGTTTCTCCGATGTCCTTGGCCCCTCAATTGTTAAGTAAATAACTTTATTTTTTTAATCAGGCTTTTTGTTTACACTTTTGCCCAGATGTGGTTCAGATGCTGACATTATAAGGCTGTTGCACACAAAGTCATTTAAACTTTGCAACCTTGTTTAATTATTGATTCCTTGAAAACTAAAGTATGCATCAGTGCATGTTAATTACCGATGTCATGTTTTACTTTTGGAAAATGAAATGATGATATAGTGAAAATAGTTTGACAAAATTAGAGAGAGTAAGTTTGCAACAGAAATCTACTAAAACTGTCATTCTAGTCAGGTTACTTAATGTCTTTCAGTTTCAACTTATTTCTCTGTTACATAAGGGTAAACAATACTTTTCAAAAATGCATTTATCACAAAACTGGCCTATGGTAAGTTCTCTTAGGCATTTGTCAAAACTTAAATAAAATTATGCTTGAGTATTTGTAAAATCTTGGACACAAAAGCTTGTTATTTTTACATATGCCTTCAAGAACATTTCTAAAAATACAGTCTGTGGACTCTTGAGAATCCCCAAGATTGAGGGGTTTATGAGGACAAAACTATTTTTATTATAAGACCAAGTCATATATTGCTGTCTTTATCCTTTTCCTCTCGTCTATACAGTAGAGATTTTCAGAGGTTACATTGTATGTAATATCATCATCATTCCAGAAAACAATTGTTTATATATTTATATATTCTTATATTTTAAATAGTTCTGAGTTTCAGTTTCGAATATAGTAAACATTATAAGCTATAATCACATAAACAAAACCTCTTGAATTCTTCAACAGTTTAAGAGTATAAAAATGTCCTGAAACCAAAAATTTGAACACTGCTGATCTACAGATAGATGGAGTTCTGCAGTATTTTAGACCATCATGACCTCAGAAATAAAAATGCTACATAGCTATCTTTTTGCTATTCTTAAAATTTGAAAAGAAATATTTAGACTAGACAAAAAAAGGGGCTATCTAAATACGTTCCAGGATGGCATTATCTTGCTGAACTAGCATAGCCTAAATCTAGTTATTAGTCTTGCTGTTATAGAAACTGACTGATTTCAGAAGCTCCAAAGCTGAACAATGTGTTTTGGTCAGACAAACATACCTAAGGTATAAAACTGCAAAAACCAGAATACATCAAACTGCTGGTTTTATGTAAATTATGATGGGTATCTCTATTAACTGTGTTATGTATCTAAGATCACTTTTCTACTTTTTTGAATCTAGAAAGACGATCTTTGTTCTAAAATGCGTAGGGTTAGAGAAAAAGAATCTAAACTATAATATGGTATACTTCAATGAAACCATGGTAAGCTTTTGGAAATGACCAAAATTTACTGACCCAGGGGAAAATACCACCTTCTAATTTTAAATTAAACTTGTTTCTCTCCAAGTAAAGCTGATTCTGTATAATTTAAGATAAAGATATTTTGTTGTAAAATGCCAGATAATTCACAGTATCTATGGAAAGATTGGAGAAACAAAATTGACATATGCATAAATATCTAAGGGAAAGTCTGGTGCTAGTGACACAGTCAATATCATGGACACAATGAGTCTGGTTAAGATACTACTGCCAGAAGAGACTGGATACTGCTCTTGATAGTATTATCTTCTTCACCATGAACAAACCCTAAAGGATCCCTGCTTCTTTGTATCATTAACTCCAAATCCAAATTCCAAATGAAACATCAGATGGATCAAGTTAATTTACATGTCTGTTTCCTATTTATGAAGACATAGGAGTATTTGACTCTATTCATTTAATCATTTGTTCTTAGTCAACAAAATGTATTTTAAGAATGGTTATTCTTAAAATAACAGAAAATTGACTCACTTTCATTCCACAAAGAGCTCTCCCAAACCTCATCAGTTGATGCATCAACCAGTTCTGTGACAAGATCTCCAAGTGGGGCAAATTCCTTTTCTTGTTTTGTCACTAACCTGTTTCCAAATCCCACAACCATATGGATAGAAAAAGGCTAACCATTACAAATTTCCCTACTTCACAGACAAGCAATACAAAAGGCAACTAAAAATGAAATTAGTTAAAAGAAAGAACGGCATGACTCAGCAAGGAAAGCAAGCTAGGTAGAGGCTGCAGGTTTCATTTCTACACAGTTGTAATTAATATTTTATAGTTCTCTTTCTCACTAGCATTCCATGTTCCCTTTGCCTTCAGCTAACACCAGTTTTAGAGTTTTTGACCTGGTAGTGTGTATTAATTTTCTCTTGCTGCTACAACAAATTACTACAAATTTAGTGGCTGAAAACAACACAATTGTATTACTTCATAATTCTGGAGGTCGTAAGTCTGAAATGTGTATTGCTGAGATAAAATCAAGCTGTTTGCATGCCTGAATTCCTTTGGAAAGCAGTAGGAGATAATCCATTTCCCTCTTTTTCCATTTTCTAGAAGACTCCTGAATGCACTGGTCTGTGATCCCTTTCCCTAACTTTAAAGGCAGCTGCATAACATCTTCAATTCCTTCTCTAACTCTGACCTTCCTTCCTCGCATTTATCAAGGCCCTTGTAATTACATTAGAACTACCTGGGTAATCAAGAATACTTTTCCATTTCAAGATGTTTACATCAATCACAAATGAAGTTCTCTTTTGCCATGTAAGGTAACATAATCACCCAGGTTCTGCAAATTCTAATGTGGACACCTCCAGGTTTCACTATTCTGCCTACCATATGATTATGACAAATCTTAATTCCTGGGTGACCTCAGAACTTTGTGTCCCTATAATTTCAAATAAATAGCTTTAGTAGTTTCTACCAGCATTTACCCCTGGTTGTTGTAGAAATAGGAGATTGAAACCTTAGAATTACCTGCTTAGTTCTTAAGCCTACTGTATACCGTGGCCACATAAAAAGCTTAACATGTAGAAATAACATCTCCAGTTCAGAAGAAATCATTTTGTATCCCCTTGTGGAATCATTTACAGCTTTCATCCAAATGAATAAAGTAGAAATTGTTGGCTGGAAATTTCTTATGTATAAATGATTGGGTTTGATAGAAACAGATGTCATCCCAGTCTTATACACCAAGATTCCCAGGCATGACTACTCTGGTTAATGATGAAACAAATCATATGTTATTAGCTGAATAAGGGCATACATCTTATCACTAATATCACCCTATTTTTGCAAATTGCTGCAAAACATTCCGCTGTAATTGAAACCAGGCAAGCTTTGCAGTGGGAATATTCATATTGTTGATCCTATATTAGCTTCTGTGAAAATAGCTCCTCCTTGTCATTAGAAGCACAGATACGGTGAGTTTAGAAATGTTGATGCAGGATTACTACTTTCCACTAAATATGCATTTGCTTTTTCTTCTTTAGTACAAATTTTATTCACAGCAGAAATGTGCCTAGCTAAAAGACTATATTTCTTTGTCCTTCATCCAGGTGTGACTACATGGCAAGTACTGGTCCTTGAGACAAAAATAAAAGTGTTGTGAAAGACTTCCAAGACATCTGTGAAAACAAGCTGGCTTCACTGATAAGAGGGTCCTTTTGTACTCAGGCTTTTTCCCATTTCTGTTTCTTGGCATTCAGAAACGAGGGCTGGAGCTCCAGCAATATTCTGGACCATGAGTTGACCTTGAAAGTGGAAAGAATGTTAATCAGATAATGGACAGAAACTAGTTCACTCATGAACATTAAGCCATACCACATCAGCCATTGACTACATCGCAAGATGTTTTCTGTTAGAGAAAAAACTATATTTTTAAGTTGCTGCTGTTTTATTTTTCTCATTGTATATTACATGTAGCAAAACCTAGTTTTAACTAATTAAGAGATTACTGCTATTCATATGAACAGGTGATTTTTTTTCCATCTGCCATTAAGAACCTCCTCCATTGTGGGCTATTTTATGAATATGTATATGAAGCATATGTTATAATTTTTCTGAGTCTATCCACATACTTCTTCATAAAACATCTTTATCACTATTATTCCAGTCTTGCTCTTCTCAGATATCTGATCACAATACTAAAGAATTGTCCATTGCTCAGGCATACCTAAAGGTTCTTGCTTCAAGCCATTTCAACCTCCAGGAAGAGGGGCAATAAACTATTCTGATTAAAGTATTTTTCTTAAGAAGAGGACTTTCCTGTAGGTGTTCAGAATGCTTCTTAATGGGGTACTAATGGCAGAGCAATAAACTTTTGGTTGTCGATATCGGTAAAGGTGATTTACATATTTGTAAATCAGACTTGTATTTCCTACCTCATTCAATTAGTCTTAACATGTTTTACATAAATTCCTAAGGGTGCGTTCAGGACACAGAAGTGAAACCAAAGTATTGGAGATGTGAGAACCTTTACTGGAAAATAATTTGTGCTTTCAGAATATTCTTAGGTCTGAACACCTATAAAGTATATTCACTTGAAGATATAGTGCAGCAGTACACACCTGTCTCCAAGGCTAAGTGTATAGATACTATCCAACTAGTGATATCCAGCTTGGGTATGTAGCATGTGCACCTGCTATCCCACAGTCATTGTTCCCACTTTATAAGGGTCTAGTATCCTAGTAATAGATAAAGGGTCTTTCTTAAAAGAAGTACTATTTCTTAAAGAGGGAATAACAAATTAAAAAAAGAAACCAGAGCTGTTAAAATGATTATTCTATTACGTCTTGTCATGGTTTAATTACAGAAATTCTGAGCAGCATTAGATCTGCTGCATCATAAGGTTGATTATCAAATTGCTCCAACTGAAACCTGAAGGTTAGGTAAAGGACTTATATGTAAAACACTTTCAGTAGCTACTAAGTGAATCGGAGTAGCACACTCATATACAATTTGAATTACATTGAAAATTCTATTAACGTCTTAGTGAAATTGGTTCTATGATGCATTTGTCTATATGTTTAAAGGGAATGTCTCAATATGAGACAAATAACCGGATTTGTTGGTGAGGGGGAAAATATCTGTTTTTTATGGATTTTGTCACACATTCTTGGATAAAAATTTTTCTTAACAAAATTTTAATGGAAATATGTTCTACTTACTGTTTCTCCAAATTTTTTTAAACCAAATGGTGGTTTAAAATATGAAATACCATGCCAGGTGAAAAAAGAATGCTTTTTATGTTTGATGCTTATTGTAGGTTGTAAAAAAAAATCTTTTGTATTAGTCTGTTCTCATACTGCCGTAGACAACTATGTGAAACTGGGTAATTTATAAATAAAAAAGTTTAATTGACCCACAGTTCATAGGCTTTACAGAAAACATGAAACATGACATGGAGGCCTCAGGAAACTTACAATCATGGTGGAAAATAAAGGGGAAGCAAGCATGTCTTACCATGGGGGAGCTAGGGAGATGGAGAGATGGGAGAAGTGCCACACACATTTAAACCATCAGATCTCATGGGAACTCACTCACAATAATAAGAACAGCAAGGAGGAAATACGTCCCCACTATCCAGTCTACTCTCACCAGGGTCCTCCTTCAATTCCACATGAGATTTGGGCAGGGACACTAATCCAAACTATATCACTCTGTCTCCGGCCCCTCCAAAATCTCACGTCCTTCTCACATTGCAAAATACAATTATCCCTTCTCAACCGTCCCCCAGTCTTAGCTCATTTCAGCATTAACTCAGAAGTCCACAGTGCAAAATCTCATCTGAGACAAGGCAAGTCTCTTCTGCCTGTGAGCTTATAAAATTGAAAACAAGTTAGTTACTTTTAAAATACAATGTGAGCACAGGTATTGAGTAAATGCTTCAATTCCAAATGGTAGAAACTGATAAAACAAAGGGGCTACAGGCACCATGCAACTCCAAAACCCAGCAGAGCAGTTGTTAAATCTTAAAGCTCCAAAATAATCTCCTTTGACTCCATATATCACATTCTGGACATGCTGATACTAGAGTTGGCTCCCAAGGCCTTAGATAGCTCTGCCTCTGTGGCACTGCAGGGTACAGCCCCCAAGGCTGCTTTCACAGACTGGCATTGAGTGCCTGCAGCTTTTCTAGGCACATGGTACAAGCTGTTGGTAAATCTACCATTCTTGGGTCTGGAAGATGGTGACCCTCTTCTCACAGCTCCATTAGGCAGTGCCCCAGTGGGGACTCTGTGTGGAGATTCCAACCCCACATTTTCCCTCCATGCTCTTTTAGCAGAGGTTCTCCATGATGGCTCTGCTCATGTAGCAGACTTTTGCCTGGACATCCAGGTGTTTCCATATATCCTCTGAAATCCAGGCAGAGGTTCCTAAACCTTAATTCTTGTCTTCTACCTGCCCACAGGCCCAATACCAAATAGAAGCCACCAAGGCTTCAGGTTTGCACCCTCTGAAACAACAGCCTGAGGTATACCTTTGCCCCATTTAGCCACAGCTAGAGCTGGCATGCCTGGGACACAAGGTGTCATGTCCCAAGGCTGCACAGAACAGCAGGGCCCCAGGCTCAACCCATGAAACCATTTCCCACCCTATACCTCCAGGCCTGTAATTAGAGGGGGCTGGCCATGAAGATCTCTGACATGCCCTGGAGACATTTTTCCCCCTTATCTTGGCTATTAACATTCAGTTTCTTATTGCTTATGTAAATTTCTGCAGCCAGCTTTAATTTCTCTTCAGAAAATGGATTTTTCTTTTCTACCGAATTGTCAGGCTACACATTTTCCAAATTTTTATGCTTTGTCGTCTCTCAAATGCTTTGCTGCTTAGAAATATCTTCCACTGGATACTGTAAATCATCTATCTCAAGTTCAAAGTTCTACAGACCTCTAGGGAAGGGACAAAATGCTGCCAGTCTCTTTGTCAAATCATACCAAGGGTCATTTTTACTCCAGTTCCCAAGAAGTTCCTCATTTCCATCTGAGACCACGTCAGCCTAGACTTCATTGTCCATATCACTATCAGCATTTTGGTCAAAGACATTCAACAAGTCTCTAGGAAATTTCAAACTTTCCCATATCTTCCTGTCTTCTTCTGAGTCCTCCAAGCTGTTTCAACCTCTGTCTGTTATCCAGTTCCAAAGTTCCTTCCACATTTTCAGCTATCTTTTGAGTAGCACCCCACTCCTGGTACCAATTTTCTGTATTATTCTGTTCTTAACCTTCTCTAAAGAACTACCTGGGACTGGGTAATTTATGAAGAAAATAGGTTTATTTGACTCACAGTTCTGCAAACTTAACAGGAAGCATGACTGGGAGGCCTCAGCAAACTTAAAACTATGGCTAAAGGCAAAGGGGAAGCAAGGACCTTCTTCACATGGTGACAGAGGAAAGAAAGAGAACAAAGGGTGAAGTGCCACATATTTTTAAGACATCAGATCTAATGGGAACTTGCTACCACAAAAAGAGCAAGGGTGATATCTACAACCATGATCCAATCCCCTCCCACCAGGCCAACTTGACATGAAATTTGGTTGGGGACATAAATTCAAACTGTATTATCTTCAGATCAATAACAGCATACCAGATGCTAGGGGGCTGTATTAATTAGCTTCAGTAGGAAAAACATATTTGGTATGGTAGTTGCAATTTGAAAACCACCTAATTAAGTTCATGATAAAGTTCTGTACTTCCTTGGACAAATCCATCTTCTGTCTTAGTCAAACTGAAGAGTTAAGGGAGAATGTAATAGGAATTATCATTTATGAAAATCTCCAGTTTTCTGATGTGTGATTCTCAGAAAAATGTAGTTTTGGCTTTGATTCAACATAGAGTTTAAAAGATTCCATTTGGTCTTTCTTATAATCATGAGTTTCCCCAAAATAAGAAGCAGGTATAAATGTGTTTTTAGCTGAGAAAGTGTATCTCTAATATTTACTCAGCAATGTTGTAAGTTCACCCATCATAAGCCTCTTCCACATTTCCTGGTGGCTCAAGGATGTTACAATTATAATCTGCCACAACAAGTATCTGATATTTTGCAAAGTAATCTTCATATTTCCTTTATGCTGCACACTGTTACTTGAGTAAATATGTACAAGTCACTTTGGAGCAGGATAAGAGAGTCATAGAAATTATATATGATTTGATTACAATATCCTTCTTCAGCTGAATCCAGGCCCCCTTTATTCACAGATAATTGGGACCTTGAATTAATAACTAGGTAAAGGTTTGTAATTCTCTGTTTTGACGGTTAGACAAAGTAAGCAGATTCACTGGAACTGAATTTTCTTTTCTCATTTGCTTATTTGTCTATTTGTTTTTGTTTATGCATTCTAAGTAGCAACATTTTTTCTTTTTATGTCATTTACTCCTAGGAACAACAGGAACAGTTTCAGTGAACAAAGGTCCTCTGTGGTCAAACTATTTTGTTGACTCTGTTCATTTATCCTTTCACTTATTAAGGTAAACCATGCCATTTCGGCCTCTGAACTATAGAAGAATTTAACACCTCTACTTGGCATCTGGCACCCTGCAATTCTTTCATCCTTGTTTGAAATCAGGGATCTTTTTTCACCTACATAATCTCACATCAAAAGGAAGACTTACAGAGCAAAATCATTTAAGCGTTTTCTTCTTTCACTAATTCAGCAGATAAAAGTTAATGTAGCAAACCTGAGACTGTTATCCATAGAAAAGTCCTAATTATACAATTGGCATTTGGTTGGCTTCTGTGGACTTAACACTTGGGGAGGGTTCTTACCATTCCAGAACTGATAAAAATGGCTCACTATGCCTAGATGGTTTATACTCACAACATGGTTTCTGCTGAACACCTGTTTCACTTCTGGGAGTCTGGAATTTTGGTACATGATAGGCACAGAATGCCTACATGACTCACCTCTAGGCAAAACCCTGGGCACTGAGTTTCTACTAAGCATCCTCAGTAGACAGAATTTCAAACATGTTGTCACAACTCCTTGCTGGAAGATTTAAATATGTCCTGTGTGACCACTGGGAGAAAACTCTTGGAAGCCTGCACTACGTTTCCTCTGGACTTTCCCACATGCACATTTTCCTTTTGCTGTTTTGCTGTGTGTCCTTTGGCTATAATACATCAGAGCCATCAGTACAACTCCATGCTGAGTGCTGCAAATCCTCCTGTTAATTCACTGAGTCTGGGCATGGTTGTGGGGCCCTCAAATATATTTCTTGAAGACGTGGATTTAAAAATGATTTATGGGCTCCTCTAGGATGAGCAGGGTGGTAGATGAGTTACATAGTTAAAGTCTATTGCATTATTTTCATTTCCCCAAACTACTGGATTCATTTTTGTATACAAAATTAAGAAAAAAATTAGTATCTCACCTTCATTTATTGCTGAGTCCAAGTTAGGCCAACATGCACAAAAATTTGAACAATATTCCACTACTAGAATTAGAAAATAAATCCAGAAATTCTGGCAAGTATACCTGAACTAATAAACTCAGTTTGATCCAAAATGTAATTCTTCTCTTAGTCAAGCATCATCAGATTTGTATTCCCTATTCTCAATATATTTCATGTATATAGATGACAAAAATTTTCCTAAATTTTTATTTTTTTGGTGTGTGTTATGTAGTTGCTCTTCCATTTCCACAAGATATCTGGATTTGATTCTAGATACATTTACAATTACAAATACAATTCTAGACAACAGGGAACAAGTGTGAGGCCAAAACCAAGAGAAGAATTTGCTCTACTTCCCTCATAATTTCTTCAATTTAAGACACTACCACTTACTGAATAAAGAGCAACCCAGTCTCATCATCAGGGAGAAAAGAACACTCTCATTAGTAAGGAGTCGCTGTAAGATTTGAAAGATTTTGATATATTGAAAAATCTCTTGTCATGTGTCCATTTCTCGGAACCCAACACTTATGCAATCAGTGCCTTAAGTTTTACAAACAGGTTCTAAGCAAGGTTGTAAAATAAAATAACACTTTAATTCAAAAATCTGAAGAGTAAAGCTTCATGTTAGGTTTTCAGTCACTTCGAATTGTACCATTAGAGCATGAGAGATGAACTAGGCTAGAAATGGGAAGCCGGTGATGCATTAGTTTTGTGCCTCCTCTGACTAATTGTTTGAACTGGTCATTTCTTTTTGAAGCTGTCCATATTCAATCTTAGCAGCTATCTCACCCTGACATTTCTTCTGCCTTCATACCCTTCTATGAAATAGGCAATTCTATCCTCCACCACTTATTTTTACTGGGTAAATATTCCAGAAAAATGTACATAATTATTTGGTGTTCTTTTATTTAAATCCTGATTGTTACATTTGTGTTCCCTGTAACTCTGAATATTGCCAGGTAGCAAATCTACCCAAATTCTCTATATCTAGATACTATTACCTGTGATAGCTAAATCTTGAATGCAAGTAGTATCAACCAATTCTAGCTAACTTCAATAAAAATGGTATTTGTTAGAAAGCTGGTCATTTCTTTTTTTAAGTTATCCATATTCAATCTTAAATAGAGATCCAAGATGGCTGATCGCTAACAGCTCGGGATTGTAGCTCCCAGTGAAAGCACAGAGAATGAGAGGACGCCACACTTTCAGATGGATTTTCAATGCTCAAGGACCAGAAGATTCCTAGTGGAGAAGTCCCACAGGTCGCCAGCACGACTCTTGTGACCAGCGCAGTGGTTTTGCTGATGCCTCAGCGCGGCAGCTCTTTGTGCAGAATTAATGGGACTGGTTCCCCTTCTGACCAATGTTTGGAGCTCCAGGAAGGCAGAGCCGCTTATTACAGACTCAAGAAGGAAGCCAGACTGGAGATTCCCGGTCAGAAGAGCACCATCAGTCTTAACACCGCTGTTTTGGCCAGCACAGTGGGTTGCTTGGATTCCAGCGCTGGGAATCAATAAATTGAATGTCCACCCAGAAACCTAATTAGAAAGGCAGTAATTGTAAAGATGACAGATGGATAAATTTAAAACAAAGGGGAGAAACCAGTCTAGAAAGGCTGAGAATACCCAAAATCAGAACCCCTCTCCCTATACAGGGGATTACAGTTCTTCATCAGCAACGGAACAAGTCCTGATGGAAAAGAACTGTGTGCCATTAACAGAAGTAGGCTTCAGAAGGTGGATGATAAGAAACTTCTGGGAGTTAAAAGAACTTGTTCTAACCCAATGTAAAGAAACTAAGAACTTTGAAAAAAGGTTTGATGAAATACTAACAAGAATAGACAATATAGAGAAGAATATAAGTGAACTAACAGAATTGAAAAACACAACACGAGAACTTAGCAAAATATGCACAAGTTTGAATAGTCGAATTGATCAAGCAGAAGAAAGGATATCAGCAGTGGAAGACCAACTTAATGAAATAAAACGAGAAGACAAGAATAGAGAAAAAAGGATAAAAAGAAATGAGCAAAGTCTCCAAGAAATGTGGGACTATGTGAAAAGATCTAATTTAAGTTTGATAGGTGTACCTGAATGTGACAGAGAGAATGAATCCAAGTTGGAAAATACTCTTCAGGATATTATTCAGGAAAACTTTCCCAATCTACCAAAGCAGAACAATATTCAACCCCAGGTAATACAGAGAACACCACAAAGATATTCCTCAAGAAGAGCAACCCTGAGGCACATAATCATTAGATTCACCAGGGTTGAAATGAAGGAGAAAATACTAAGGGCAGCCAGAGAGAAAGGTCAGGTTACCCACAAAGGGAAGCCTGTTAGACT
>CM052648.1:60411178-60429398 GCA_028533165.1 Leontopithecus rosalia | reverse complement strand
AAGAAAGAAAAACTGGGCACTCTGTAACCATTTTTATTTTATTTTTTATTTTGTGTGGTTGCTTGGGGGCAGGAGGAAGGGACTGTAAACATTCTAATATTACAGTAGTACAAAAAAAAAAAAAAAAAGAAACTTATGGCAGAAAATGTAGTTTAAGGATGATGAGTTTAAAATGACAAATATAAATTGTGAAATATTTTAGCGCAGATTACATTTGAGCACATTTACCTGTTAAAAAGATGGAAGTAAAAAATGCTTTTAAAAAACCACCACCTAATGTGATGGAATGAACATAGATAGAAATTTAGGATAGAACTCTAAGGATGGAAATGTTAAGATGAGGTGATTGAGACCCCATACGAATGAGAGAAAAGTCAAAGATGACTCGTTGGTTTCTGACTGTGTGGTAGAATGGTTAAGTGGCAGAAGAAAAGCATGTTTCAAAGGTAAGTTTGATCAGCATAATTTTGAAGTACCTGTAAGATTTCATGATTAGGAAGTGCAATAGATGGGGATTGAGAGCTGTGTGTTGAAGGTCTATGTTTGGGAATCATTCACAAACTGATATATTGAAGATGTGGATGTACTGACTTGAATAATCAGTGAAAGTATATTTAATGTATATGTTGTCAACAGCCACTTTGAAAAGTTGTTGATGAACTTGCACGTCAAGAAAGTTGGTATAACTTGAATTGGACAGAAAGACTGTGAGAAATTTGGTAAACTCTTTGATTAATGAGAATGAGTACCTGTACGTCCCACATCATTAAGCAGCACAGAAAAGAAAGTGTATTCGTTGTAACTTTTAAAGGAAAAGCAGTGTTTGTAGGTAAATTTCTAATACAAATGGCCTGAAATCAGCAATGGTGACTTAAGTATGTTATTTCTAATTCCAAAACTTGAAATATATAGGGACAAATTCTTGAGAAATTCCCTTGAATTGGACAGAAAGACTGTAATTCCCTTTTGAGACGAGCAGCAGTGCTGTTCTCAGAAAGAAACAAAACAAAACAAAAAACTACTGGTTTTCATTATGACAATTTACTGTAGTATTTTCTAGAAACAGTTTGGAGATACAAGTGTGCTATTTTTATAAATAAAATGAAATGAAAGGAGCAATGTAACATAGGGCTTAAGGCTATGATTAACTCACCGGTCCTAGGTTTTCAGATGGAAACCTGTGGTAGAATGATGCTAAAGCTAGCAGCTGTATCCATGCCTGGAAGTGCAAAGCTTAGCGAATCCTCTCTCATTGATTTGTTTTGTATTCTGTTCATAGAAATATATTTTGTGGTACACAGCAGAAACACAGAAAAATATGTCAATAAGAAACAGCAATAATTGTAATACCAATAACAACCATCACCATCATAAGACTTCCATTATAATGAAAGAGTCTTCGTTTTAAATAATTTCAGCTCTCACTTAATAATTAAGGTTTTAGGCTGGGCGCGGTGGCTCAAGCCTGTAATCCCAGCACTTTGGGAGGCCGAGACGGGTGGATCACGAGGTCCAGAGATCGAGACCATCCTGGTCAACATGGTGAAACCCCATCTCTACTCAAAATACAAAAAATTAGCTGGGCATGGTGGCGCGCGCCTGTAATCCCAGCTACTCGGGAGGCTGAGGCAGGAGAATTGCCTGAACCCAGGAGGCGGAGGTTGCGGTGAGCCGAGATCGCGCCATTGCACTCCAGCCTGGGTAACAAGAGCGAAACTCCGTCTCAAAAAAATAATAATAATAATAATAATTAAGGTTTTAAAGGAAACACCCTGTCTAAACTTTGGTCTTGTGGTTATTCCTTTGGGCAAAGGATAAGAGGATATCTCTTTTTTTTTTAATTGAAGTGTACTTTACAAAATATAAAATTAACTGTTTTAAAGTGAAGAGGTGGGCACAGTGGCTTATACCGGTATCCCAGCACTTTGGGAACTTACAGCAGGAAGATGACTTCAGTCCAGGAAAACAGTAAAATAGTTGAAAATCTATTCACCTCTTTTGGGCAACATAACGAGACCCTGTCTGCAAAAAAACAGAACAGCAATAGAACTTAATTTGCCAGGTATGGTAGCACATGCCTGCAGTCCTGGCTATGTGGAAGGCTAATGTGGGAGGTTTGCTTGAGCCCAGAAGTTCAAGGTTGCAGTGAGCTATGATCATTCCATTGAATTCCAACCTGAGATGTCTCTGAAAAAAAATAAAAAATAAAGTGAATTATTTAGCAGCATTTAGTATATTCACAATGTTGTGCAATCACCACTTATATGTATTTCTAAAACATTTTCATTGCCTCAAAATATAACCCCAAACCCCTTAAGCTATTGCTCATCATTCTTCCCTTCCCTTGGCTGCTGGCAACCACTAATGAGCTTTCTGTTTCTATAGGTTTATCTACGGTGGATATTTTATATACATTGCATCATACATGTGGCTTTTTGCATCTGGCTTTTTTCAAGTAGCAAAATACTTTTGAGGTTTATTCTCTTCATAGCATGTATTACTGCTTCATTTCTTTTCTTGGACAATACTGCAATATGGAATAATTTTATAGAATAATATTTCATTGCATGTATATACCACAGTTTGTTTATCCATTCATTTACTGATGCACATTTGTGTTGTTTCCACCTTTGGCAATTGTAAATTGTGCTGCTATGAATATTCATGTATAAGTGTTTTAGTGTGAGTTTTCAATTATTTATGTTATATATCCAAGTATGGACTTTCTGGGTACTCTGGTAATTGTTTAACTTTTTGAGAAATTGTCAAACCGTTTTTCATAGTGTCTGTACAATTTTACATTTCTACCAGCAAAGTCTCTAATTTCTCCACATACTCTTCAAGACTTGTTCTTTTCTTTTTTTTTTTCCCTAGAGCCATCCTGGTAGGTATGAATTAAATGTAATTGTGATTTTGACTTGACTTTCTTAATTACTAATGATGTGAAGCATCTAACTATGTGCTTGTTGGCCATTTGTTTATCTTCTTTGGAGAAACGTATATACAAGTTCTTTTGCCCAACTTTATGTTTTTGTTGTTGAGAAGGTGACAGTATGTATCTAGCCAAAACAGGATGCATAGAAAAGAAACAAATGTTCTTAGCAAGATAAATGTGAGTGGATTTTGAAAAACAAAACAAATATGCACCACAATAATTTTATGCCTTCTTGATGGAGAAAGGATCTATTTCAGACTTTATTGCATTGATTATATTCTTTGAATTTAAGGGGTATTATAGGGAAGAGCCAGACATCTTTCATAGCTGTGATTTAAAACTGCACAATATTTGTAGATTTATTGTTTAACTTATCAATAACATGTTCAATTCTTTGATCACTGTAGATATCTTCTATAACGTTATTCTGTCAAATTGCTGAAAATCAGAGCATGTATCTTCCTCATATCTATTTCTGGGTGGAAAGAATAGTCACATAGTAAGTCTGAAGTCACTTTCAGTAGACCAGTGGTTATATTTGGAAAGCTATTTATTAATTATTAGATGATATATTAGGAAATCTTGATGAGAAATTATTGAGGGGTTAAGACATGATTTTTTTCTACATTTAACATATAAAATTTAGGTGGACAGTGAGTTGAGTTAGGACTCTAGCTACATAGTCCACTAAATTGTTCATGCAACCCTTACAAGTGAATTATGAGGTCTTGTTTGGAAGGAAGAATATTTCAAGATTATGCATTTATATTTGAATCAGTAGAAAAGGCTTTGAATTGCCCATCTGTGACAGGCACAGAAAATATAACACTGAAATGAACTCAAACAATTCTTACAATGTAATTTTCTGAGTTAGTGGAAGCTGTTACGTTTTAGTCACCCATGGAAGAAAATCCTTAATCCATTTAATAGGCCGGCCTTTTTTATTTACACGTATTTTGTTCCTTCAGTATAGATAAGTGAATTCAACAGACTTGCACATTTCTTCTGTGGCTGTCATTATTATTCTAAATACAACCAGGGTAATAATAGTAATTTCCTTCTTTTTTGTCAGAGTAAAATGCAAAGATGATGTGCTTTTTTTGATATGCTTTTGGCTACTTAAAAATACAATATTTCTCAAAAAATGTCAGTATATAATTGAGATAAAAAACCATTTATTTTATTTCCAAATCCATGTCTGACCTTAAATAGGTTACAAATAAGCCCAGCCACTGAATAATGCCTATGAACAAATGGCTAATGTGCCTTTCCAGTTGGTAAATTAGTTTAGTGTGCTTGTGTGAAAATTTTTGTTTTCCACCTACACATTTGTTTGTTCAAGCTACTGCTTTTTAGTGATCATTAAATGAGAAATCTCTTACTCCCGAAATGGTAAGATAGCAATAAAAGAACATTATTTCTTGAGTGTGAGAGGTACACATTTGAATTCCTATTTTTACTCTATGGTAGCTTTGTACCTTTGGCAAGTTCTGTAATTTCCCCAGTCCTCTGCTTTTCATTTGACTGTTAATTTGGTTAGTAACTTACCATCCTACAGAAAGACATGAACAACTTCTCTTTTGTTCATTATTCCTGCATGAGCAACTGCATCAACCATAAAGGCAACTGTTTTAGAATAGATTCATGCCCTGAGGATTCCAGTGATTGAAATGATTTAGTCTGGCAGTATTTCATTGGGTTTTGGGGTTTTTTGTCATCTATCTCAACCACAAGGGTTGACTCATGATCTCTTGGTTTGAATTTATGACATGTATTTACTCTACCTGACTTTGTGGATGTTTTCGTTCTAATGATGAGTTATCAGCTGTCTTGGCTTCATCTCTACAACTATCACATTGGTTTCAATGTCAGTCCATTGCTGAGATATAATTCATTACCTTTTCTTTATAAACATCATTTCGATTACTGAGTGTAAGCTATCAGAGTCACTATACTTTTTTACTTCTTAATGGGAGGTTGACAGAAAAATTGTATCCAATGGACTAGAAACTCCTCATTTACATCTTCTCTACCAGAAAAGAAGTTGTTAATTAATAATATTTTACATTTACATTGAGAACTAATGTTTATTGAGTGGTTTCTGTGCCAGACCATGATTTAAGCATTTTTCTATATGATGTCACTTAACCCTTACATTCCTGAGAGGTAAGTGCTAATATTGTTTCTATTTTACAGATGGTATAGAAAGGTAAATAACTCATCTGAAGCCTGCGTGTAGTAAGAAGTTTTAGTTTCTGGGTAATAATTCCTCAGTGGTTAGTTAATTTATAGTTTTCAACAGCTGAATGAGTATAAAACAAACAAACAAAAAATCTCAAACCCTAAATAAAGAACATCTCATAGAATTTTATACAAATGTTCATACAAAAGGGATACTGTAAACGTTTTGATGTAATAATTCTTCCCAATCACACTAGGAAAAATAACTCTAAAGACAGCTAAAGCAACTGGATCAAGACTCATATACAAAAATAAGAAAGACTTGACTGTTTAATTACTTGTATTTAGTTTATTCATCATAGGTATACTAGGGAATGTAGGTAATATCTAAAAATTCCTTAAATTCATAGTTTGAGTACTGAATTCTATTTAGTTTTGCAATTTTTGGCTTTTTACTTTAATAGAGTCAAACTCTAATTTGCTTGCCTTTTTAGGTTATAGGACTCCATCAATACCTATTTAAATAAACACAATGTTTGAGAGAACTCTCCCTGTGCACAACTTTATCTGAAGACCAGTATTGTTTGATCTAAAATGTTTTTCTTTGTGGCATTTAAAAAAATTGTTAAGTTATACCAACATTTTAGAAAAATTACAATATTTCCACTAAATATTTTATTTTCTTCTTTTTTTGGAGGGAAAGTGAACACGTTTGGAAATACTGTATCAGCAATGCAGCTATACCATTTAGACAGGACATAAATTTTCCAATTCCCCTTGACAGAGAGGCTGAAGGTAGGCTATCACTCATCATCACATTTCTTGAGGTTTTCTTTTTTTAGAGTAAATAAATACTTCCCTCTTTATATGTTTCTAGCTAAGATTCACAAAGGAAAACCAAATCTGAATGAGCTAGTGTTTCAAAAAAGAGAGAAACAGAGAATACGTTTCCTTGTAGAAATACATATTAATGTTTAATAGGTAAGAAAAGTCTTTAGTACAAAATGTGTATCTTCTGTCCTATACATACCTTGGCCCTATAGGTATTTCAGTTTGCGGTTTGCAACTTCTGATCTGGAGATATTCAGCAACGTAAATGCTTCTGAATCTTCACTTCTATATTTCTATCAATTGTACTTTAACAGCAAAAATGTGGTTCATCAGTTTAACCCAATTTTCAGGGTAGGAATGTCAAAGAAATGCCTCAGTCACAGAAAATTAAGAAATAGCCATACAGTACCTAATGGTCTAGGAAACTTAATGTTTCTCAAATCACTTGACTTACTGTCCAGGGCTTTCTTCTTGTCCCCACTGAGGAATATCAAGTTCAGTATCTTTTCCCTGCACACATCAAATGAAATCAGATTGTCTTTTCTTTCAAACATCAATCCAATAATTAATATCTGGTTGTCAGGGTCCTATACGGATTATTTCTTGAAAACCAAAGACAATAATTGAGTTTTAAATGTTCTTAACATTTCAGGGTGATACATGGTGAATGCAATGGAGAATCTTTTTCTGTCAATGTAGATTCCTTAAATAGAAATTCACTTAAAAGAGGGCCTATCAATATGTAGTATATTATTTCACTCTAGTTTAGTACAAGCTTTATTAAACACACACCTGGCCCCTACACAGAATAAATTACATCTTGGCAGTGCAATTCTTTTAAATAAATATTTTCTGTGTTTTAATTTTCAATAAATCTTTACTATCTGCTCTGTCCTTTAGTTACAGATGCCAACCAACATAACTGACTATTGTGCCATTGAAAACTGCAGACAGAGAAGGGATTTGGTGCTCGGCATGTTTTTGTTTTTAGTTCTGCACAGTCAGTATTTGTTTTTCTTTTCTCATGCTTCAAATATAATGGCTGATATTATTCTATTCTGATGTATTGAAACCATTTTCAGAAAGAAAGGAAGAACAATTTATTGAAAGACTAAACTAAGGCCATATCTGCAGAAATGTGCTGTTCCTGAAGGATTTTAATCATGTAGATGAGATGTTAAGGCTAACTCTGTGAGGCAGAAGCCATGCAGATTTCACAGTAGTCAAGACCTTTAGGAAAGGAAATTCTGTTTGTCTTCTAGGAAGAAAAAAAGACATTTCCAGAGAAACAAAGAATAAAAGGTGCATTCATCCTGTCTGCATCTTTTGATAGATTTTATATTCTAGGAGAATAGTAAAAATTACTGAAACATTAGAAAACATCACAAACTGAATAGAAAAGGAGCATAATAGGTCTGGTTAAAATGAAAGGTTATGTTCAATTCAGCTCAGTGTTCATCAAGCCCTTTCTCTGAAGAAATCACAGCATGAAGCACTTAGCTGAATACATTCATAATGAAAATAAAAGCTGCTGATTTATTTTTTAAAAAGAAAAGAAAAAGAGAACAGAAAAGCCTTATAATACGTTTATATGAAAAATTCATAAAGAACTAACATTACTAATTGGAAATTTATGATATTTTATAAAAACCAGAGCATAGGAGCCTTCAAAGCCTTGGCTATTCTGCTGGGACAGGCATCCCAGGTTGTGTCTGGGTGTGCCGTTGAGATGTTTCTTTCAGAATTTCTCTCACAGTTCAACATTCCACTGCTGTCTGAGAGGAGACTCAGCTCTGTAGGATACCGTAGTCTGGCCAAAGCCAAACTAATCTGGGTCTTCTGTTCCAGGATGAGACAATGATAAGGGTGGTCAGTTTTATAGAATTAAAACATAGACGTATGTAAGTTTCTTTAGGCACTGCAATCTGTATTTATGTCTATTTCATTATGGTCTTTCCCAGACAGAAAATCAGTTTTCATCTTTAAACCTTACTTAGTAGTAATTATCTCAGGTAAACTCATCTATTCTACATTTTCCCTGTGCTAAAAGTACTCCTCCCTTTCACAACAAAGTGTGAAGAAAAATGTTGATATTTAAAACTAAAATAAAAAACTACAGATGCTTCTACTCTTTCAGAGAAGTAAAATAATTCATGCAAGGTGATAATTGTTCTTCTGTTTGATATCAACACAGGCACATCAGTAGGTAACTTTCCTTGATCATGTAAAGTCCTCAAAAGAAAAAATAATTTACAAATAAAATCACAAAGTTTAGAAATATCACACTATCTACAGACAAAACGAAATAAAAAACGGGAATGAAAAACAGAATCTGGGCCTCATGCCTGTAATCCCAGCACTTTGGGAAGCTGAGGTGGGCGGAACAGGAGGTCAAAAGATTGAGACCGTCCTGGCGAACATGGTGAAACCTTGTCTCTACTAAAAATACAAAAATTAGCTGGGCATTGTGGCAGGTGCCTGTAATCCCAGCTACTCGGGAGCTTGAGGCAGGAAAATCACTTGAAGCTGGGAAGCAGAGGCTGTAGTGATCCGAGATCATGTCACTGCACTCCAGCCTGGCAACAGAGCAAGACTCTGTCTCAAAACAAAACAGAATCTGAAAAAATTTTATGCCATCTATCTATATAAATAAGTAAACAAACAAAAAATGCTCTTTCTCTTATAAATAATTTTTTGAGTGAAATTGCACTTTACTTAGGATACTAAAATATAACAGTAATGAAAACAGTACATATCAGAATGCCTGTAGCACTATGACAGCTCTCAGAGGAAAACTAATTACACACATTCACAAATAAGAAAAAAGAAAACTAACAAATCTGATCCAGAAAGTTAGCAAAAGAACAAGAAGATAAAATGGGAGTAGAAAAAAAAAGAATAATAAAGATTAAAACAAAATAAAGAATTGGAAAAATTGTAGGACACCTATTTTGTGGTGAAGCTAGTATTAATCTTCACAACAAAGACAGTAGGTGGGCAAGACACTTTCAAGGGTAACAGAACTGAATTGATATGGAATATCCAGACAGTTTCTTTCATTGCATTTAAAATTGTAGAAAATTAATGCTCAAAGAGATTAAGTAATTTACCTGTGATCAAAACGTTTATTTTCTTTGCAATACTCCTACTAACTGGTAGATTAGCCATTCTGAACTCCCAGCTGTATTTCCAATCTCTGTCATTTTTAATCTCCTATTCTGAGATTAATATACATTTTCTAATTTTCTTTCCCCCTTTTTCCTTTCTCTGTCTTTATTCCCCCCATGGTTGCCCAGTCTGAGTGCTGTGGCATGATCTCAGCTGACTGAAATCTCTTGCTTCCCAGATTCAAGCAATTATCCTTCCTTAGTCTCTTGAGTAGCTGGGATTACAGGCTCCTCCCACTAGGCTCTGCTAATTTTTGTATTTTTAGTAGTGGTAGGGTTTCACCATGTTGGCCAGGATGGTCTTGAACTCCTGACCTCAAGTGATCAGTCCACCTTGGTCTCCCAAAATTCTGGGATTACAAGTGTGAGCCACCGCACCTGGCCTAATACACATTTTCTATCTCAAATTATTCTCTGAGCACTAAAGTATTTCCCATTTCACCTCCTTTCACGAAGAAGTTTTAAAATAACAGCCACTGAACTTGTTATTTTACTCTCACTGGTAAAATTTTATTTACCAGAGTTTATTATTTTTTTGTAAATTCAAAATATTAATTATATTTCTATCACAAGATATCTCATAGTATGGTGGGGTATACTGTAGTTTATTTTTCTGTCCCCAAGATAAGCTTGTTTGAATTCTATTTCATTCCAAGTTGAAGATACTGTGAAAAGTTGCCAAAGCGTTACTTTTCATTTTCATCAAAATATATCATTCGCCACATTTCTTTTTAAAATATATTTAAAAGAATTTAACTTTTTTATTTTTTTTTTTTACTGAGGAAAGCACTTCATTCTTTCCTGTTACTTTTGTTTATTGAGGTTTAATGCATTAGACCATCACTATTTCGAATATTTCTGAGAAATAGTGTTAGAAATTTTATTAAATAGCATGGTATTGAGACACAAAGATATGTAATTTCTTTTATTCATTTATTTATGTATTTATTTATTTTAATTAATAATTGGATTTTTTTTTGAAAGAAAAAAAGGAGAGAAGGAGAGGAAGAATGAGGAACAAAAGAAAAAGAGGGAGAGAGAACAGAAATATTGCTTTATTCCAAAAATGGGTATTAATAATGGCTGATCAATATTTTGTGTATTTAAAGTGGAGAATGTATATTTTGTGTATTTAAAGTGGAAAGCGCTATACATATTTATTAAGTTTACTTGTTCCGGATCTGAATTCAAGTCCTGAATATCCTTATTAATTTTCTGTCTCGTTAAGTCTAAATCTCTTTATGGGTCTTATGTATCTGGGTGTTAGGACCATTAGCTCTTATTGTTGCATTGATCCTTTTACCACTGTATCTTTGTTGCTTTGAAATCTATTTTATAAAATGCGAGGATTGCAACTCCTGCTTTTTGTTTATTTCTTTATTTTTGCTCCCCATTTGGTTGGTAAATCTTTCTCCAACCCTTTGTTTTGAGTCTTTGTGTATCTTTGGATATGAAATGGGTCTGGATGTAGGATACCATTAGGTTTTGGCTGTATCTCTTGATTGGGGGATCTGGTTGATTTAAATTTAGGGTTACTGCCATTTGATGTTAACTGGCTATTTTATCCATTCGTTGATGTAAATTCTTTTTTATGTTGATGTTCTTTACTTTTTGGTATATTTTTAGAAAGGTTAATACTGGTTGTTCCTTTCTGTGTGTAATGCTTCTTTCAGAAGTTCTTGTACTTTTTTAACTTTTAAATTCAGGAGTACATGCACAGGTTTTCTTATACAGGTAAACTTGCATTGTTGGGGTTTGTTGTACGGATTATTTCATCACCTTAGTACTAGATATTAAGCCTAGTACCCATTAGTTATTTTTCTGGATCCTTTCCCTCCTCCCACTCTCCATTTTTTGATAGGCCCCACTGTGTGTTGTTCCCCTCTATGTGTCCATGTGTTTTCATCATTTAGCTTCCACTTATAGGTGAGAACATGTGGTATTTGGTTTACTGTTCCTGGATTAGTTTGCTAAGGATAATGACCTCCATCTTGAGGCATGTCCCTGCAAAGGACATTTTCTCTTTTTTATAGCTGCCTAGTAGTCTATGGCGTATATGTACCATGTATTTTCATATGTACCAAAATACAAATGCATTCTGTTTTCTTTATCCAGACTATCATTGATGGGCATTTTGGCTGATTCCTTGTCTTTGCTACTATAAATAGTGCTATGATGAACATACATGTACATGTGTCTTTGTAATAGAATGATGTATATTCCTTTTGGTATATACTCAGATACAGGATCACTAGGTCAAATGGTATTTCTGTTTTTAGGTTTCTGAGGAATTACCACACTGTTGTCCACAATGGTTGATCTACTTTACACCCCCACCAACAGTGTATAAGCATTCCTTTTTCTGTGCAATCTCACCAGTATCTTTTATTCTTATTTTTTTGACATTTTAATAATCGTCATTCTGACTGGTATGAGATGGTATCTCATTGTGGTTTTGATTTGCACTTCTCTAATGCTCAGTGATGTTGAGCTTCATTTTATGGTGCATGTATGGGTGTTGGGTGCATGTATGTCTTCTTTTAAAAAGTGTCTGTTTATGTCCTTTGCCCCACTTTTTAATTGTTTTTTTTTTCTTGTGGATTTCTTTAAGCTCCTTCTAGATGCTGGTTATTAGACATTTGTCAGATGCATAGTCTGCAAAGTTTTCTCAGATTCTGTAGGTTGTCTGGTCACTCTGTTAATAGTTTCTTTTCCTGTATAGAAGTTCTTTAATTTAATTCGTTACTATTTGTCAATTTTCACTTTTGTTGCAGTTGCTTTTGGTGTCCTCATCATGAAATCTTTGCCTATTGCTATGTCCTGAGTGGTATTGCCTAAGTTGTCTTTCAGGGTTTTTATAGTTTTGAGTTTTACGTTTATGTTTCTCATCCATATTGAGTTTATTTTTGGGTTTGGTGTAAGAAAGGAGTCCAGTTTCAATCTTTTGCATATAGTTATTCAGTTATCCCACATCATTTATGGAATAGGAAATCTTTTCCCCAGTGCTTGTTTTTGTCAGGTTTGTCAAAGATCAGATAATTGTTGGAGTGTGGCCTTATTTCTGGATTCTCTATTCTGTTCCATTGGTCCCCATGTCTGTTTTGTACTAGTACCATGCTGTTTTGGTTACTGTATCCCTGGAGTATAGTTTGAAGTTGGGTAGTGTCATGCCTCTAGCTTTGTTCTTTTTGTTTAGGATTGCCTTGGCAATTTGTATTGTTTTTTGGTTTTATGTAAATTGTAAAGTAGTCTTTGTTTCCAGTTTTGCTAAAAATCTCAGTGGTAGGTTAGTAAGAATAGTATTAAATCTATAAATTGCTTTGGGCAGTATGGCCATTTTTCTTATATTGACTCTTTCTATCCATTGGTATGGATTTTTTTCCATTTGTTTGTGTCATTTCTGATTTCTTTGAACACTGTTTTGTAGTTCTGCTTATAGGTATTTTATTCTTTCTGATTCACCACATTTCTGACATCCAGATCAATTTATCAGTTATTTCAGTAAATTCTGTAGAAGGACCAACTTACCACTCCAAACCATTTAACCTATTGTTTTCCATAAATCTGGTAATGTATAATGACATATTTTTTATATATTAAAATACCTGGATAACATGCATTTCTAATGGAAATCAAGTTTTGATTTTTACCTGCATGCATATTCTAGTTTACAAAATGAAAGTAGTTAAGTAATTTTTTTGAGTAATTCTTCACAAAGAAGAAAAAAGAAAGGAAAGAAGAAAGGGAAGAAAGGAGGAAAGGAAGGAGCAACAAAAGGAAAGGAAAGAAATAAAATGAAAGGAAAGTAGGTAGGAAGGAAGGAAGGAAGGAAGGAAGGAAGAAAGGAGGGAAGGAAATATATTGTTTATGCAAAATCTTAACCCCTTACTTGTTAGATAGGTACTGATTTTTTTTCTTTCTTTTTTCTTTTTTCTTCTTTTTAAGACAGGAATGGTGTCCATTGTCCTTGTTTTTATGTCATTGTTGGAAAGATAAGCCTAAGCAATACTAGAAGAAAATAAACAGAGAGAGCAAATAAAGAAATTCTGTAGTAAAATTAAAAGAAAAACCAGAGTCACCTTCAATAGTAAAATGAAGTTCCCTCTCTATTAGAAAAATCGGCAAATGGTAGTCTGGAATCATAGAGAGTGAATATGATAGGCAACCAGGCACACTGCCAGGTTATATGTTTTTCCCAAAATGGATTCTGTTGAGGGAGTTCAGAAACACATTTTTGTCTAGCCTTAATACTTGTGAATGTCATTTGCATTGTTAAGTCAGTGAAATTGTGCACTTCTTGTATTTGTAGAGTTGTGAATCAGCACAAATAAATGAAATTTTAGCATTTTAAGTTGAGAGAAACTAAAAAATTCTACCATGTTCTAGATAACAAGAGTTTGCCTATGAATGAATGAATTCTGAAGGTTTGGCATCTCAGAAATCATTGGCATGTTTATTTATTCAATATGTTTTATACTGGCTCTATGTATAATATTTACATTTTATCTTGATTAAACAGCATAATTTGGGCTGAGAATACTGATTACATATTGAGATATCTCATATTGTCAAATAGAAACATGACATCTGGAAATAACGTATGCTACTAGTAACTTTGGAAAAGAATAAAATAATAGATTAACATGACAAAAGAATATAATTGTTAATTCTGTTTTTAAAATATCTTCTCCATGTATGAACTTTACTAATGATATAAAATCAATGGTTATTTTTAGTTAAATAGCTTTATTATAAATTTATCATAAATGTGCTTATTTAACTTTTATTTATTTGAGAGGGAGTCTCGCTCTGTTGCTCAGGCTGGAGTGCAGTGGTGCAATCCTGGTTCACTACAACCTCTGCCTCCAGGTTAAAGCAATTCTCTGCCTCAGCCTCCTGAGTACCTGGGATTAGAGGTGCTCGCCACCATGCCCAGCTAATTCTTTTGTATTTTTAACAGAATTGGGTCAGGCTGATCTTGAACTCCTGACCTCATGATCCACTTGCCTTGGCCTCCTAAAGTACTGGGATTATAGGCATAAGCCACCGCACCCAGTAATATTCTTAATTTTTTAAGGTAAATTTTAAGTTTTGTTATATTTGTTTAGTTTTCGTAAGTGTAGACTTAAATATACTTCATAATTTAGAGAATATAAAGAGGTCTGAATTATAGAACCCTGCCATTTTATTTCTAGCTAATTGTCCCAGAAAAAGATATCTGGCCTAAAAAGACTCACAAGAACACTGATATTTTCCCTTATTCAGAGGTTGTTGCTTCTATGTGGTCTTCTGGACCAAACCAAGCCTGTCAGAGTCCTTCCCCAAATGTGTAGACCTGGAGCTGAGAAAAGTCAATTTTCTCAGGGAAGGCAGCCATACATGTTAACATTAAGGAGTTCATGTAGGAAAAATCCTACAACCATTAAAAATGTAGCTGATTCACAGAAAAAGGAAGACACAAGAAACTGAGAAAGACGGCAGTCTAAATGTTAAGTATTTCATACTTGATCAATATTTGCATCATCCAAGTCAAGTTCCAATTTAAAATTATCCTTTCCAATCCTGAATACAAAATATTCTCTCCTTTATCTCCTAAGAGGCAGTATTACATGATGTTTTAGGCATAGAGACCAGACAAGCCTTGTACTTGAAAATACAAACAGATTTCTCCGTTTATGCAAATGCCATTGTTACTCCTTGAGTGAGGGTGTGGTAAGGGGCACTTACTTTCTCGGCATATTCCCCAATGCTATCTTTGTGACACTGGGTCCTGGTTTCGTCCTTGGATTGTTGAATGGATGTGTAAGATTCTCATGGAAGCAATATCTGCTTTACCAAAGATGAAGAGTCTCATGAGACACTTACATCTCAGATTTTTTATTTCCAATGCTCCTTCTTTTGTTTTGGACTTTGCTTTGTTCCTTAGATTGAATCAAACATTTCCACCTATAGATACACAAAATAAGCTAAAAACCTTTTAAAATAAGATTAATGAGGCTAAGGAATGGAGAAGAAAAAACCATAGACCATTTGCTGAGCAAGACGATGCATGTGGGTGATATGTTCATAATTGAACCTGATGATCGTTTCCTCTCCCATAACCCTGTACATAATCAATCACAAAGTATCAGAGTTTCTCCGTCCTAAATATTTCTCAAGGCAATCAATTTATCTCAGTTTCCAAGGCACTGATTCCTTGAGGCCTGGCAAGTTCTTTCTCCTGTGTTTCTTTAATGGTCTCCCACCTCTTCTTGCTTCCAGCTTCTTCCCCTCCACATTCATTCCTCACACTTTAGGAAATAGGATCAACTAATGTTTCTGCAAAAATCCCTTTAAAGCTCTCTATTGTGTTTAGTATAAAGTAAAATTTCTTACAATTGTAAGCCCATGCTCAATCTACTCCTCATTTTCTTCAGTAATTTTATCTTCTGACACCATCCTTCGAGTATAAATTCAATTCCTCTGATCTGCCATATTGGCTCCTATACGTGTTGTCTAGAATTTATCCAACTCTACCACTACCCCGTAGTTCTCTTACTCATGTTCATTGCATTTGCTAGATGACTTACACAGTGTGAACCCAAGTGTACCTCTCTTCTTCTATTGCTGACCAATGCGACCTCAGCGCTTATCACAGACTGTGGTCCAAAGAAGGCTTATGAATAATATTTGTCAAAAAGATAAATCTGAACACAGTTCTGATTAAGTAAAGGAAATATATATTAACAAATGAATTAGGCATTCTAAAAGAAAATTGCTAAAACTTATTAAAGTAAAACAGTGTCTGGAAAACCATAAATCATATTAAAAACCTTTTGAAAGGACAAAAAATTACAGAATCATAAGCCAAATAAATTACTGTTGTTTCTTTTAAAAAACAGTAGGCTTGGTATTAATCACCAACTTTATGTTTTAAAGAGAAAATTGACAGACAGGATTTAAGTGAATTTGGCAAAATGGATATCAAGAAAATTGGAAGTTTTGTAATAGTTTATATTCTGTTTTCTGCAGAAAAAACAGATGCTTTTTTAGTAAGGTAAGATTCACCAGAAATGGTACTTTCAAACAGGTGTTTTAGCACACTAATGTGTTGGTTATCAAAGGAAGATAAAGGAATGGGGAAACAGTACTTCTCCAGACATATTAGTTAAGATGAAATCTGACTGATTTTTTTTGCAGTATTATCTGATAAAAAGCCATTACTATTTAGAGTATTTTACATAAGAAAAAATATTCTCTAGATGTTGCAATGTGGATACAAATGATTTTTTAAAAGAAGACTGCAAACCTGGACCAAAAACTGCCTAAAGTTTATATTAGTTCTAATTTTAAGTAACAGCATTCTGGAGTATCAGAATTTAGCAACGTCTTTTTTATCCTATTGTAAGCTGAGGGTTATATGAAAATACGATGAACATGGTGGCAGAGAAACGTCTCTACAGACTCACTAGAAATGACTCACAGGATTTATATACATTGTGTGCTCTTTACAATATACTCTACAAACAATAAACATTTGAAAAACAAGACCTATTTGATTATATTTCTATCAGAAATAGTAAACAAAAGCCAATTACTATTGAGTAAAAGTTTTTAAACTGTGGTTCTAGATTAAGAAATAATTGCCTTTTACATTCATCACAATGAAAACAATAATTGAGAAATCATAAGGATTTTGGAAAAGGAGGCAAAACATGAATTATTGCATAAAAATATTTTGGAACCAGATACGGTACATAACAAACCTGAGTACCTATTAGCTAATAGTAGGTGGAGTACCAGCAGTAGTAGTAAAGTCCAGGCATAAAAATTCATGCAATTCATATCATAAATCTAGGACTACCAATAAAAAAAGATGATACAGTCATATGTATTATACCTCTTAAGGAGTATAATACACTCTATAAGGAGTATATAAAGTGTATAATACACTCTATAAGGAGTGAAGAAGGCAATATTTAACAGGAATCCTTTTCTCAAGATGTGTTGTCAACAACACCATCATTAAATGTGTGCTTTGTGTTTAATTTGCATTAGTAGATCTTGCTTAGAGATTTTACCAACTTGCAGCTCTATATATTTATGTCGCTTTTCATTTGTATCCAGAGAAGCACCCCAAAATAATGTCTGTATACTATGGGAAACATTTTGCCATTAAGCCAAAACCAATAATCCAAATCTGATTGATTCTTAAACTATTTTTAATTAAATGGTGATTAACTTTATTTACCTTTAATATTCTTTTTCTACAATGTAATGCCACTTAAATGTATTCAAGTTCCTGGGGTTGAAGTAATGAAATTTATAAACACCAGAAGTAGAAATAGAATTCAGATGATGGGCAGCATATTTTGGAAAACCATCATAGTAGAAGTTTTTCTGTGAGGCAGGGAATCTGCACATACTTGAACACTCTTGCAAAAGCTGAGAAAGTGAGATACAACATGGATGTGGGCAGCTAACCTAAGATTAGACAATCTGACTTTTCCTCGAAGACTTTACTAAAGCAATATAAAAATCAGGATAAAAAAGAAACAAACAGTTTAGAATTCATTCTTCTATTCCTATTAGTGACATTTCAGTAAAGGAGATGTAAGTAGTGTCCAATGGTGGTGGAAGGAGCTATGTAGTCAAATTGTTGCTATGTTGTTATGCTCTTGCCCATGAATTCAGTTGCTTCGATATCCTTTATTTTTTATTCTTTTCTGAGACAAATTTTCTGGATTTTTTCATTTACATGAGCCACCCCATAGCTTTCTTTTCTTTTTCTTTTTCTTTTTAGAAGGAAAGAAAGAAAAAAAAGGAGTGAAGGAGAGGAAGAAAAAGAGGGAGAGAGAATGGGAATATTGCTTTATTCTAAAAATGGGTATTAATAATGGCCGATCAATATTTGTGTATTTAAAGTGGAGAATGTATATTTTGTGTATTTAAAGTGGAGAGCTCTATAAATATTTATTAAGTTTACTTGTTCCAGATCTGAGTTCAAGTCCTGGATATCCTTATTAATTTTCTGTCTCGTTGAGTCTAAATCTCTTTTTGGGTCTTATGTATCTGGGTGTTAGGATCGTTAACTCTTATTGTTGCATTGATCCTTTTTTTTTTTTTT
>CM052648.1:60316359-60410678 GCA_028533165.1 Leontopithecus rosalia | reverse complement strand
GAGTGAATCAGCAACCAACAGAATGGGAAAAAATATTTGCAGTTTATCCATCTGACAAAAAAATTCTATCTAGAATTTACAAAGAACTCAAACAAATTTACAGGAAAAAAACAAACAAGCCCATTCAGAAATGGGCAAAGGATATGAACAGACACTTTTCAAAAGAAGACATACATGAGGCCAACAAACATATGAAGAAATGCTCATCATCACTGGTCATTAGAGAGATGCAAATCAAAACCACATTGAGATACCATCTCATGCCAGTTAGAATGACAATCATTAAAAAATCTGGAGACAACAGATGCTGGAGAGGATGTGGAGAAATAGGAACACTTTTACACTGTTGGTGGGAGTGTAAATTAGTTCAACCATTGTGGAAGACAGTGTGGCGATTCCTCAAGGACCTAGAAATAGAAATGCCATTTGACCCAGTAATCCCATTACTGGGTATATATCCAAGGGACTATAAATCGTTCTACTATAAGGAAACATGTACACAAATGTTCATTGCAGCACTGTTAACAAGAGCAAAGACCTGGAACCAACCCAAATGCCTATCCATGATAGACTGGATTGGGAAAATGTGGCACATATACACCATGGAATATTATTCAGCAATCAAAAATGATGAGTTCATGTCCTTTGTAGGGACATAAATGAATCTAGAGAACATCATTCTCAGCAAACTGACACAAGAACAGAAAATGAAATACCGCATATTCTCACTCATAGGCGGGTGATGAAAAATGAGAACACATGGACACAGGGAAGGGAGTACTACACACTGGAGTCTACTGGGGGGAATAGGGAAGGGACACTGGGGTTGGCGGGGAGCTGGGGAGGGATAGTCTGGGGAGAAATGCCAAATGTGGGTGAAGGGGAGGAAGGCAGCAAAACACACTGCCATGTGTGTACCTATGCAACTGTCTTGCATGTTCTACACATGTACCCCAAAACCTAAAATGCAATTAAAAAAATAAATAAATAAAAATTTAAAAAAAAAGAAATTTACTTTACTCAAAGTTATAACTTACTTAGTGGTTACTAAATGCTATACCCTCTAGTTATAGTGTTTGGTATGATTGTAACTTGATACTAGGAGAATTCAATCACTGTTTTAAGTGAATACTGTACAAAAACATCATCCTTAGGGCAATTTAAATGATCTGTGAAGCTATTCACTCATCTACCATACTATTACTCCATGCTAGTTTATTTCCTATTAATCATTGAAAGTTTCTAGGAAACTTTTAATTTTATTCAGGTCTATGTTTTACCATGATATTTTTAGAATATCTTTTATTTTTGTCATGTGTTGATGTTTTTGTTAAGTAGATTTTGCCTATGATCAGTACCTGGTTTTATGCCTCACAAAACTAAAATATATATAAAAATTATGCAACTTAAATGTTTTATCAAAGCATGTCAGAATAAACTCCTTTGTTTATAATTATAAAATTTTATTATAATTGATTTAACTTTAACAAGTAAATACAACTTAAAACACCAACAGGTAAAAACGGAGGTATCAGGATCTTCTAATATGCAAACTTTCTAACGTTACATGCATTGATTTGATTAGTAATATTATGAAGATCAATTAATATAATAAGTAAGAGGGAAAGTCACATTTACAAAGGAGGCTCCTAAGTCCATATGCTTCAAAATGGAAACAGGCAATATCTTCAGGAGGAGTGTTTCAATGTTTCTAAATACACAACAAGATTTAATAAAATCAGATTCTGATTTTATCTAAAATACCATTTTGAACGGTTATAATTTTGAAACTTCTGGTCCTTCTGGAGCTAAATCAATAGCCCTTTCTTCCCCTATCTGCAATGTGTAGGCTCTTTATTTTCAAGGTTATGGGCAGAATTTTCTTTGTATGAATGAAATTAGAAAGTTCAGGGGTTAAAGGAAAATCCGCTTGTAAGAATTGAGAAATTGCAGAAGCTAATTCTAATATGTGGTATAATTGATTTTTTAAGAAAGGAATATAAAGCCTATAATGGTTACTTTTGTATTAATTATGTCACTTTTTACCTTAAAATTATTTAATATCTTTGTTTTACTAAGGTCGTTAGAATGTTAAACAGGTCTTCCATGGTTTATATTCTTAATGCTTTCAGCCTCATCTGTCATCAGGCCCTTTTGAACTCTATGCTTAGACTGTACTCAACTATCTGCAGTTCTCCAAATGCCCCCGACCATTTCAAATCTCTATACATTTGCATATTTAAAGCCTCTATAAATATTAGCTTCTTCTAGTACCTGAAATGCTTTCGCTCCTTATCCACTTACTCATCAATCACTTAAACCTAGACTTTAGAGCCCTTTCTGAAATCTCTCTCCTTAAACAAAATTGTCTCCTCATTCCATTGTGCCCCAAACATATCCTGATGCAGATTTCAAACTCAGGGTCTTTTATGTCCCATCACATTTGCTCAAGTCTCTTGCAGTTAGAGTACCTTGAGCACTTAGAAGACAAGGATCATGATTGATACACCTCAGTATCTTTAACACCTTGTATAGTGCTGAATACCATAAAACTTATGTGTGGAATACAGAAACCAGCAAATATGTCATATTAAGTGCTTTTTGACAAAGATACAAAAGCAATTCAATGGAGAGAGTATAGCCTATTCAACAAGTGATGCTGGGGCAACTGGACTTATACAGGCAAACAAACTAACCGCCCCCCCAAAAAAAAACTACAGATGCTTAATGGAAACTTATAACATACATAAAAGCAACTTTAAATGAATCATAGAATTATGTAAAAATAGAAATGCAATCAGAGAAGTGCCAGTTAAGATTACAACAAAATGTCACTACATATTCATGAGAATGACTAAAATAATAATAATTTTAAAAGTGACAATACCGCATACTGGCAAGAATTCAGAGAAAGTGTATCACTCAGACATTGCTAACAGGAATGTGAAATTGCACAGAGAGTCTGCAAAAACAGTTGGGCAATTTCTCAAATAAATAAATATGAAACTACCATATGACTCAGAAAGTACTCTGGCATTTTCCCCAGAGGGGTGAAACATGTTTACAGGTTTTCATAGCAGCTTTATTCATAATAACCCAAACCTGGAAAAGCCCACTTGTCTCTCAATAGGTGAAAGTGTAAACAAACTGTAATAGATACATACTGTGGAATACTACAAAAAAATAAAAAGAAATGAGCTATTGATATATATAACAACTTGGATGACTACAGGGAATTATGCTGAGTGAAAAAAGCCAATCATACCATCATGGTGGATAAAGGAACCCATACATGTGATACAACTGTATAGAACACACACATACACACACACAATGACAACTAAAACTGGGACAATCTGAATGAGATCACGTGATGTTATCTATGTCAATATCCCAGTTGTACTACAGTTCTGCAAAAACTGGAAAAGGGTACCTTGTATCTTTCTGCATTATTCTCGTCATATATGAATCTATAATTATCTCAATAAAATTTTTATTAAAAATATTAGTTGAATAGCTTTCGTGGTTTTCTTCACACAAATATCCAGGGATTTAAGTATACTTGGCAGGAATAGAGGAAAGTAGAGTTAGTCCATCTCCCTGCAAGTGGAAAAATGGGGAAATTAACTTTTAGCTCTTCTAAATGGAGAATCCTCTACCAATAAACATCAAAGGACAATATAATAACATCCACACGACTTATCAGATTAACCAAAAATGCATGTATGCATATGTGGACAATATTTGGGAGAAGTATTGACAATTTTTTAAAACAATTAACCTGGTTATCTCATCAGATTTAGTAAATGGGTTCCTGAAAACAGTAGTTGGGGGAAAAAAGCTGAAATTGTTTTAAGTAAAAATAGAATATTAATTACAAAACTTTATTTGTCATTTATTTTACAATTAATACAATTCATAATTGAATTATAAGAGTTTTTGTGGTAATGAGTGAGAATGATTTGGAATGACTGAATAATAATAGGTAAAAAAATCTTTTTTAAAAACTGTTACAAGCACATTAAATTTCCTCCTACATGTTGCAATTAAACTACAATATTAACCTTGTCCAAGAAAGGTTACATTTAGCCTAACACTTACCTGAATACATTTATGTTGCATTGTGAAAATACATTGTTTTACATATTCAAAGATTTCAAATGCATGTGTTCTAAATCAGTGAATATATTTTTGTCACAGAAACATGAAAATGTATCACTCAGAAAAAAATTGAAAAACCCATTATGTATGCTAATTGTTTCAGAAGAGGAATGTAATATATAAGCAGCTAGACCCTTGAATTTTATACCTTTTTAAAGAATAAAAGTTGTGATAAATTTGCACTGATTTTCACTGAAGACAAATACAACACAGAATTACCAACAGCACCCTATGGGATACTAATAGAGATGTGTAAGTACCAGATATTTAAGGGCCTGTTTTTCTCCTCTAAAAGGATCCAGGTAGTTTTAGCCAACAGAGACCTTTTTAATCAATATGATAATTTAAAATATATATATGACGGATATTTTAATCATTAAAGTAACAAAAGAAGGGAACTTCTAAGATATATTTTTAAATGATTTTATTTTATTTATTTGTGCATAATTTTTATGTTAGAATTCCCCTTGTTATTTTATAAAGCATCACTGTTCCCCTAAAATAAATCTCAGATATGTGTATTCTACCATATTCTGCAAAAGGGAGAGCTTCCTGGTCTGAGGGCTCTAAAATTTTGACTGTAGTTTAGTTGAGTATAGAAATATGAAGCTTTCCTCACAAAAAGTGTATTTTATATTTTTACTATAAAATACAAAACTATGATTAAAATAATAACACCAAAGGCCAGGAATGAAAGAGAAAATCAAAACAAAGCATGTGGGCTGAAGACCTAGAAACCTAAATCAGGACGCCAAATTCAGGAGTAGGCAATGGAAATCAGGATTTCAGATCCCTAAGAAAACAAGATCCAGCATATCCTAAAGGAGTAGGAAATCCGCATGGCTTCTTTTTTCTTTTTCTCCCAGGAAGCAACAAGCTGGTAATGTCATTACAAAGGCACCTACCCACCTGTTCAACATACCCAATGTGCAGCCAGATACAAAGTACTTAAAGCCTAAAGACGGAAGTAGTAAGGATATTCAATTTGTTCTGAATCTGCTTTATGCTTTCCCCAATCTCAGGAACTACATGTGTTATCTGTCTAGGAGCCTGAAACTCCAAGACGTTAATACAATATCAGTTCTGTTGTATATACTGAGGAGCCTAATACAGGAATGAAAAGAGAAGGAAAAATAAATTTTCAAGAAGGCTGAGATTTGCACAAATTACAAAATATCAGTGAAAATGTCACGAGAGGACCAACAAGCACTAAAGCAAAATCACCCAAAGATTTGTGCATAAGTATTTAAAATAATAGAATCATGTTCCAAACGTTTAAATACGTATACTTAAAATTTTCGAAGATGGCCTTTTACCCCGTTGCACTCCTGAGAGCAAGATGGGTCACCAGCAGCTCTACTGGAGCCACTGCGAAAATATGTTCGGGGTTCTCGCTCTTGTGGCGTCTGATCCGGAAATGTGGCCTCAATATGTGCAGCCGGTGTTTCTGTGTCAGTATGCGAAGGATATCAATTTCATTACGTTAGACTAAATGATCTTCCTTTAAAGGAAGATCATTTTTCATCTACCATGAAAAACCATGATAGTTCTTTGTACATAAAACAAACATTAAAAAAAATAAAATTATCAAAGATGAAGAGACGAGTAACGCTCATAAAGTAATTAAAGGAACTACCATGAACTGTGAATATAAAAAGATCAACAGTTAACCCTTGAACAATGCAGGGGTTAGGGAGACTGACCCTGGTAGTTGAAAAATCCATGTGTAACTTTTGACTCCCCTGTGACTTAACTACTGATAAAAGAAAAGCTTCAGCTGAGTTACATTTAAAGGAGTTTAATTGCGCAACGAACGATTCCAATCTGGCAGGCGGAGAATCACAGCAGATTCAGAGAGACTCCAACACAGCCACGTGGTGGAAAAAGATTTCTAGACAATAATAATAATAAAGGAAAACGATGTACAGAAATTGAAAGTGAGGTATAGAAATAACTGAAATGGTTACATCTTGGCGTTTGCCTTATCAAAAGACGATTGGAAGAGTTGGCTACATTTGGCGAAAACACAGTGACTGACACAGGTGTAAGCTGCGGAGTGGTTACACCTCCACTTGTTACCTCCACTAGTTCACGATGTACATAAAAACCGGCCGGGCGCGGTGTCTCACACCTGTAATCCCAGCACTTTGGGAGGCCGAGGCGGGTGAATCACGAGGTCAAGAGATCGAGGAGATCGAGACCATCCTGGTCAACATGGTGAAACCCCGTCTCTACTAAAAATACAAAAAATTAGCTGGGCACGGTGGCACATGCCTGTAATCCCAGCTACTCAGGAGGCTGAGGAAGGAGAATTGCCTGAACCCAGGAGGCGGAAGTTGCAGTGATCCGAGATCGCGCCATTGCACTCCAGCCTGGGTAACGAGCGAAACTCCATCTCAAAAAAAAAAAAAAAAAAAAAACCATTAGGCCGAATTTAAACACGTAAAGAGACAGCTTTAGCCTAACTTGTTAACACTAACAGCCTACTGTTGACCAGAAGAAGCCTTACCCATAACGAAAACAGCTGATTATCAAATGTTTTGTATGTTACATGTATTATATACTGTATTCTTACAATAAAGCAAGCTAGAGAGAAGAAAATGTTATTTAAAAAATCAACAGAGGCAGCAAAACACACTGCCACGTGTGTACCTATGCAACTATCTTGCATGTTCTGCACATGTACCCCAAAACATAAAATGCAATAAAAATTTTAAAAAAAATCAACAGAAAGAGAAAATATATTTACTACCCATTAAGTGGAAGTGGATTATGTAAAAGTCTTCATCCTTTATGTCTTTAAGGTGATTAGTAGACTAAGCAGGAGGAGGAAGAGGCCGGGTTGATATTGCTGTCTCCAGTGGCAGAGGTGAAAGAAAATCTGCATGTAAGTGAATTCGCACAATTCAAACCTGTGTTTTTCAAGGGCCAACTGAAATGTGAAAATGTAGAAATAATATGTATTTCCATGTGACTGTGATGGAGTAGGAGGCAAAACTCCTCCTGTAAGAATAATAGGCTGTGTGCAGTGGCTCATGCCTGTAATACCCACACTTTAGGAAGCCCAGGCGAGTGGATAACATGAGGTCAGGAGTTCCAAACCAGTCTGGCAAAATCCTATCTCTACTAAAAATACAAAAATTAGCTGGGCATGCTGGTGGGTGCCTGTGGTTCCAGCTTCCTGGGACCGTGAGGCAGGAGAATCATTTGAACACAAGAGGCAGAGGCTGCAGCAGTGAGCTGAGATCATGCCACTGCACTCCAGCCTGGGCAATAGAGTGAGACCCTGTCCAAAAAGAAAGAAAAAATAACAGTAAAGTAAATGAGGTCATGGGGAAAACAATGAACTGATGATCAGAAGTGAGGAATCACCCAGAGCAAAGAACAGAGCATTAGAGAGCTGAACTTTATGAAATTGTATGTTTAGTAAGAAAGTCCAAATTACCCAGTTTAAATATTCCATGTGTTTTATATAAGACTCATGAGGAATAGAGTCCAAGAGTCTATTAACACAGTTGTCCATAATCTTTTTGAGCCTGACATTGTGCTCTTCTGATTAAAGCACTGCAATTTTACCCCAGATAGAAAGCAAAATTATAACATTTTACAATATCTGTAAGATTTAATAATCTCCCTTACCTTTTTGATTTCGTCTTATACTTCTTTCAATATACTGATCAAGCTCAATTCACATTGGATTTCCTACCTCGGGATACTTTATCCCAACAAGCTACATAGCTTATTCATTCTTTGAAGTCTTCCCTCAAATGTCATCCTTCTAATTCCTTCAGTGACCACACTGCTTAAAGTGATAACTCACTCCTTTCCATGTTCCACATTTCCAGTCCTCTTCCTCCTATGTGTTATTTTTTGGAAGCATGTATAAACTGTGGTGGGTTACATTATCGTTTAAATGTATTTAATTCACCCCGCCTCTATGTGAGGGTATGCTTTTCCACCCTTGACTTTGTGTGTGGTAATATGAGAATTATTTCAGAATAAACATGTATGTGGGGACATGTGATGATGCCTTGGCTAACAGATGATGGTAACTGATGGAATTAAGCAGAAGCTTTAAATTTGTTTTGCACATGGAGCTTGTCTTTAGCTGCTGTGCAATCCCCATCCTAAGAATATACCCTGGAGAGCTTGTTGATTTCAGGACTGTGGGAGACAGAGGAATGGATCTGGATGTGACTTGCAGATTGAAGCCAATCCCAGCTGAACATAATGCAAATCAGTTGTCCCTCAGCTGACTCATGTACATAAACAAACTCAGTTGAAAGTATCAGAACTCCTGCTTTAGACTCATAGACACATGAGAAGCAAAAGTTTTGTATTGCCTGAGATTTGAGGATTAGGTATAATTGTCGTGATGTCAGGTAACTTTACACCATATTTTACATATTATTATGTGTTTTATGTACCATTGATCTCACTTACCAAGATACTTACAGCCTCCCGAGTAGCTGGGACTACAGGCACGTGTCACCACCCCTGGCTAATTATTTTTGGTAGTTTAAGTAGAGACAAGGTTTCACTGTGTTAGCCAGGATGGTCACCATCTCCTGACCTCAGATCCGCCCACCTAGGCTTCCCAAAGTGCTGGGATTACAAGCATGAATCACTGCACCTGGCATTATTTGTTGTTTTTGTTTGTTTTTTTTCTTTTTTCTTTCTTTGTCTTTCCCTCCCTCCCTCCCTTCCTTCTTTCTTTCTTTCCTTCCTTCTTTTCTCTCTTCCTCTCTCCTCCTCTCTCTTTCTTACATTGTTTTTCTTTCTTTCTCTCTCTCTTTCTTTCCTTTTTTCTTTCGTTCTTTATTTATCTCTCACTCTCTCTTTCCTTTTCTTTTTTGAAATAGTGTCTCTCTATGTTGCTCAGGCTGGCCTTGAGCCCCTAAGCTCCAGCAATCCTCCTACCTCAGTCTTCTGGGTAGCCAGGACTACAGGTATGCTAGTGTACCTGATTTTGTTTTAAGGGGTTGGTTAATGGGCACAAAAATAAAATAAGGTCTAGTGTTTAGTAGCACAAGAGGGTGACTATAATTAATAATTTTTTTGAATATTTCTAAATAACTTGAAGAGTGAAATTGTAATCTTTCTAACACGAAGAAATGATAAATGTTTAAGGTGACAGATATCCCAGTTACTCTAATTTAATTATTATGCATTGTATGCTTATACCAAAATATCACATGTATTCCATAAATATGTGCAAATATTATGTATCCATAAAAATTAACTATTAATTTATTAAATTTGTTAAATGTATTAAAGATTATTTAACTCTATGTATCCACAGTCATATTAAATTATTCTAATGAGCATTTAATATAAAAAACAGATTATACTTTTAAATTCTACCAATAAGCCATTTGAAATCTAAATCCAAAATTTATAATTGTATCAGACATTAAGACATTTAGGTACATATATATATATATATATATAAAATATAAAATGTTTCCAAAATGTATATACTAAAAACTAACAATAATCTAGGTAATTTTAAATTTATCTTAAATAACTTTTTAATGTAGAGATTTTCAACAATTTTTATCAAACGTAGTCCCAAAAATATGTTGTTTTTGAGGTTAGTGGAATGTTAGTGCTCTAATAATGTTTATATTCTGTTTATTGCTAATATGTAGGGATATAATATTTTTTCTATTTTGACGTTGTATATGATGAAATTACATTTAATTAATTCAAACAAACAGTCCATAATTGTATTAAATTTGGGGGGGCAAAATTGTTTTATATCTTTATTTCTAATTCTTTATCTTATTTTTTTCCTAGCATTATTCCATCTACAGTCTTCAGTATAATGTCAAACAAGAGAGTATCATTTTCAGGCATTATTTTCTCTTTTCAGATATTAATGAGAAGGTTTCAGTAATTCAGCGTTAAGCCAAGTGTTTGCTGTAAATTCTTTGTAGATATTTTTTATCTTGTTAAGTTTGATCTTTTGTAATTCTAATTGGCTAAGGGCTTAAAATGAATATGTTAAATTTTATCAAATGCTTTCTCTGTCTCTTCATGTGGTCATATGATATTTCTTTCATTTTTTAAAATGTTGATATACAGTGTGCTGGGTCTTTTTTAAAAAATCATCTTTATTAAGGTATAATTTACATATAATAAAATACACCCATTTTAATTATGCATTTGATGCCTTTTGGACAAATGTGTACACCTATTTTACCACCACAAAATTAATGTATACAATATTTCCATCAGCCCAAAAAGGTTCCTCTGGATCCCTTGCCATATGACGAATAAAACAAGCCAGTTGCCAAGGAACAGATACATTATGAACTTGTTCATTTGAAATTCCCAAAAAGTCAAAACAAAATCAAGTATCAGGAAAAACTTATTTAATGATTGCCTGGATCAGTGTAGAGAAATTGACTGTTTATATATATATATATATAATTAAAATATATATTATATTTTATATATATATACATTGAATTGTATATATATATATTTTTTTTTTAATTATTTTTTTTTTGAGACGGAGTTTCGCTCTTGTTACCCAGGCTGGAGTGCAATGGCGTGATCTCGGCTCACTGCAACCTCTGCTTCCTGGGTTCAGGCAATTCTCCTGCCTCAGCCTCCTGAGTAGCTGGGATTACAGGCATGTGCCACCGTGCCGAGCTAATTTTATGTATTTTTAGTAGAGATGGGGTTTCACTATGTTGACCAGGATGGTCTCGATCTTTTGACCTTGTGATCCACCCACCTCGGCCTCCCAAAGTGCTGGGATTACAGGCGTGAGCCACTGCGCCCGGCCTGCAATATTTTTAATGATGATTTTAATTTAGAAAATATCCCCAACTACCCAATGCTAAAAACGAACAGCAAATAAAATTCGATTATATTTTTAATTAATATCTTTCATGTTTATATTATATATATAATGTGAATATAGTTAAATAAATTATTAGGTACCTGAGTTTTGTTTCAAGCACTTGTACTAGGCCCTCTACGACAGTATCACTCTTACTTAACAAAATAATTATACAAGATTGGTGGTATGATTTTCCCAATAATGCATGTAATGTAACTGAGGGTCTTTTAAATATCTTCTATTAGATTATCCATCTGGTAAGTTGCAAGACAGTGACTTGAACTCAAGTCTGTCTAACACATAAGCTGTTTATTATAATTTTACATGTTTACAGTAAAGTCATATTGAATTAGTTTGTTCTCATGCTGCTAATAAAGACATACCCAAGGTAATTTATAAAGGAAAGAAGTTTAATGGACTCACAGCTCCACATGGCCAGGGAAGCCTCACAATCATGGTGGAGATGAAGGAAGAGCAAGGGAATTTCTTACATAGTGAGGGGTAAGAGAGCATGTGCAGGGTAAAACCATCAGCTCTGATGAGCCTTATTCACTATCCCAAGAATAGCATGGGCAAAACCTGCCCCCATAATTCAGTTAGCTCCCACTGGGCCCCTCCCATGACACATGGGAATTATGGGAGCTACAATTCAAGATGAGATTTGGGTGGAGACACAGCCAAACCATAATATTCTGCACCTGGCCCCTCTAAAATCTCATGTCCTACATTTCAAAACCAATCATCCTTTCCCAATAGTCTCCCAAAGTCTTAACTCATTTCAGTATTAACTAAAAAGTCTGGAGTCCAAAGTCTCATCTGTGACAATGCAAATTCCTTCCATCTATGAGTCTGTGAAATCAAAAGCAAGTTAGTTACTTCCTAGGTACAATGGGGGTACAGGCATTGGGTAAATATAGACATTTCAAATGGGAGAAGTTGGCCAAAACAAAGGAGCTACAGGCCCCATGCCAGTCTGAAATCCAGTGGGGCAGTCAAATCTTAAAGCTCCAAAATGACCTCCATTGATTCCATGTCTCACAATCATTGTGTGCTGATGCAAGAGGTGGGTTCCCGCAGTCTTGGGCAGTTCTGCCCCTGTGGTTTGCAGGGTACAGTGCCCCTCCTGACTGCTTTCACAGGCTGGTATTAAGCATTTACAGCTTTTCCAGGTGCATGGTGCAAGCTGTCAATAGATCTACCATTCTGGGATCTGGAAGACGTTGGTCATATGCTCACAGCTCCACTGTGCAGTGCCATTGGGAGCTCAGTGTGCAGACTGATCCCACATTTTTCTTCTGTACTGCCATAGCAGAGGTTCTCCATGAGGACTCTGATCCTGCAGCAGACTTTTGCCCGGACATCAAAGCATTTCCTTATAACCTCTGAAATCTAGGTGGGGATTCTCCAGCTTCTATTATTGACTTCTGTGCACCCACTGGTTTAATATCACATGGAAGCTGCCAAAGAAAGGGGCTTGCACCCTCTATATCCACGGCCCAAGATGTACCTTGGCCCCTTTTAGCCATGGCTGGAGTGGCCGAGAGGTAGGGCACCAAGTCCCCAGGCTGCACACAGCAAGGGGGCTCTGGGTCTGGCCCAGGAAACCAGTTTTACTTCTTAGGCGTCCAGACCCCTGAGAGGAGAGGCCTACAACAATCTCTGAGGTAACTTGCAGAAGTGTTCCCCATTGTCTTGGTGAATAACATTTGGTTCCTTGCTGCTTATGCAAATTTCTGTAATTGGCTTGAATTTCTCCCTAGAAAAGGGTTTTTCTTTTCAATTGCATTGTTAGGCTGCAAATGTTCCAAACTTTTACCCTCCGCTTCCTCTTGAATTATTTTTCACCTAGAAATTTCTTCCCCAGATACCCTAAGTCACCTCTCTCAAGTTCAGAGTTCCATAGATCTCTAGGGCAGGGCCAAAATGCTGCCAGGCTCCTTGCATAGCAAGAGTGATGTCTACTCCAGTTCCCAATAAGTTCCTCATCTCTGTCTGAGACCACCTCAGCCTGGACTTTATTGTCCATATTACTATCAGCAATTTGGTCAAAGCCATTCAATAAGTCTCTAGGAAGTTCCAGACTTTCTCACATCTTCCTGTTTTCTGAGCCCTCCAAGTCTCTAGGAAGTTCCAAACTTTCCCACATTTTCCTGTCTTCTAAGCCCTCTAAACTGTTACAACTCTTCCTGTTACCCAGTTCCAAAGTTGCTTCCACATTTTCGGGTATCTTTACAGCAGCACTCCACTACCTGGTTCCAATTTACTATATTAGTTCGTTTTCATGCTGCTAACAAAAAACACACATGAGACTCAGTGATTTCTAAAGGAAAGAGGTTTAATGGGCTTACAATGGCTTGGGAAGACTCACAATCATAGTGGAACATGAAGGAAGAGGAAAGGGACTTCTTACATAGCAACTGGCAAGAGAGATTTTGCAGGGGAACTCCCCTTAATAAAATTATCAGATCTTGAGAGACTTATTCACTATTCATGAGAAGAGCATGGAAAAAACCTGCCCCCATGATTCATTTACCTCCCACCAGGTCCCTCCCTCAACATGTGGGGATTATGGGAGCTACAATTCAAGATGAGACTTGGGTGGGGACACAGCCAAACCATCTCACATACAAAGGTATATATTATCTCTTGATAGCATCTGTCAGCATTTCTCTTTGAGTGGAGTCCACTTTGTCTAGGAATATATTCTGATTATATAATTCCATTGAGATTCTAGAGTGAGCATCTAAGAACGTTCTAAATTACAAGAGAAATGTTGTGTGTATTCATGTCTGTGTGTGCATGATAAAGAATGGGAGAAAAAGAGTAAAAAAGAAGGAAGAAGGACTGGAACACTAGAGGAAATAGAAAGATGGTAAGGAGAAAATATTTATGCCATTCTGAGGAATGGTATAGGGTATAGGACTAGACCCAGATTTGGACAGGGATCTGTGAGCCGGCAGCAAGGGCACGGCCAGGCTAAACAACTATGTCTGTCTGGCTTATTTCTTTGTACCTTCTCATAGCAGTAACTAATTAATAACTTGATCTAGTGAACAATGCCTGTACAGAAGGAAATTATAGCTATTAGTGTAGAACCTCTTCTAACCTGACCCAGGCAAGTGGCTCAAGGCAGGCACCCAGGAAAGGTCCCTCGCCATACTGATAACTCAAAGCATATGCCTGACTTAACAACTGAATTCATTGGAATTCAATTACTCAACATGATTATATACTGACAGCAAACTCATTATTGGAAGGATTGATTGTTATTATGCAAACATTTCCATTATTCATTTATTGAAAACTTGGGCATACTTCCCAGACTAGAATTGCATCTTCCACTTCTTTCACTTCATTACCTTTTTAGTTGAATATGTTTAACTTTCCAAGGTGGTTATTTTGACTCATGTCATACTTTAATATAATTAAGCCATTAAAATTTATTCAGAAAACATTTTTTTTCAAATAAAAAAGCAGCACTATGAGATAAAATACAGGATAGTTCTGTCAGTTCTTCTCTGACAACTCAGCTCAGTCATTTGCTTGTTGGTTCAAAGACTTTTACATAAACTGGCTTGGTATTCTTAAGGTAAACTCAAAAAGCAAAAATTTGGTATAATTGATTAGCTGTTAAAATGTGATCCATAGGCCTTAACATAAACATTTGTTGAGTAAATGAACAGGTGATTAAAATGACTGTAGGTTGCCTTATTTATCTAGTGTTTTAAGCTTGAGATGGCATTGACCTTATTACTCATTCTCTTAAAAGATTAATCCTTGCCTGCAAGCGAACATCAATAAATACCTTCAAACAAAAATCCATTAAACTCATACACACATTTCATATCATTTTACATTTTCATGAATATATGCAGAAAAATTTTCTTTAAATTGGTGCACAAGTAATTGCGGTTTTTGCCATTTTTTTAGACAAAACCAGCAATTATTTTTGCACTAACCTATAATAAAATTCTTATTTAAGCATCTTTCATTCCAAACAGTAAGTTCATGATGCAAGTTTCAGGCAGGTATTCTAGTTCAAAAGTAAGATGTCTTCAAATAATATAAAAAAAGATTGCTTCCTCACTATTCCATATACAGATCAGGGTCTGTTTTTTGCAAATCTGTGGTTCAGGATATTTGGAAAGTTTAAAATTGTTGGAGTTTGATGAACACTTTAGATTCAAGAATTATTAAATCTTATACCTTACCTCTACTCCGTATTATCACTTCCGAGGAATCACCACTTCTGGACGAGCCTGGATGGTGACTTTGGAACTTGATTCTAAAAATATTTCAGATTTCAATATTTTGATGGTATTGGAAACTATTGTGATAAAGTAGTTTATGCCTTTTACATGTTTACCATTTTTTGTTTTGTTTTGTTTTGTTTTGAAACAGAGTCTCACTCTGTCACCAGGCTGCAGTGCGGTGGCACAATCTTGGCTCACTGCAATCTCTGCCTTCCGGGTTCAAGCAATTCTCCTGCTTCAGCCTCCTGAGTAGCTGGGACTACAGACATGCGACCCCATACCCAGCTAATTTTTGTATTTTTAGTAGAGATGGGGGTTTTGCCATGTTGGCCAGGATGGTCTTGATCTCTTGACCTCATGATCTGCCCACTTTGGCCTCCCAAAGTGCTGGGATTGCAGGCATGAGCCACCGTGCCCAGCCTACATGTTTGCTTTTTGTGAAGAGTAATGAAGGCATTGTGTTTTCCAATCAGGATAGGAGAAAGAAAATCAATAAACAAATGCCATATATAGCCGTGGAGGTGCAAGCCTGAAACTCCTTTCATTCTTAGAGATCCTTTTGTGTTTTTCTTAGAGAAACTTGCAAACTGTGAATGTTATTTAAGCTACATCCATAAAACTTGTTTGGATTCTGGCATATATAAAACAGACAGCTTCTCAGAAAATTTCTTTCTTTTTCCAATATTGCTCCTAAGCCTGGTAGAGACTAAACATTGATAATAAGACATATCACAACCTGAATGATGAAATTTAACAATAGTTACCAGATTTGTAGAAATCTACTGTGGAGACCTCAGCCTATAAGATGGACTGTACAAAGGTGTATACACACTGGTGGCAAGACTAATACAGCCTAAAAGAGAGACAGAGAAAAAAGGGCAGATGCAATAACTGAAAATAGTTTCTGCAAAAAATGACAAAAAATATGAACTACAAATACAAGGGGGAAAATATGAAAAAAAATCCCATTTATTTACATAAAAGTAAAATTACTAAAAATTAAAGAGTTTAACTTAAAAATGATCATATAAAACAGACAAACCTATAGAGACACATAATAAATTAAGGTTTTCCTAAAAGCAAAGAGGGCAGGCTTTGGGGAATGGAGAGTGACTGCAAGTAGATATAGGAATTTCCTTTCCAGGACACAAAAATCTTTCAAAATTACTTGTGGTAATACGCACACAATCCTTGGAAAATCCTAAATCATTGTGTTAAATAAAATGTTGAATTGTGTGGATGGTATGGGAATTGTATCTCAATAAGAACTCTTAAAAATTGTAACAGAAATAGCAGAAGCTTAATTCCTGATGACCATGGGGTTTGTTATTATAAACATATTGACACACACATGTGTACACACACACACACATACTCCCCCCCACACACACACCATTTTTCTGTATTTCTTTTTTCCTTTTTATTTTTTTGAAACAGAGTCTCACGCTATCACCCAGACTAGAATGCAGCAGTGATCTCATCTCAGCTCACCGCAACCTTCCTCTCCTGGGTTCAAGGGATTCTTCTGTCTCAGCCTCCCAAGTAGCTGGGGTTACAGGGTGCACCACCTCTCCAGGCTAATTTTTGTATTTTTAGTAGAGACAAGATTTCTCTATATTGGTCAGGCTGTTCTCAAACTCCTGACCTCAGGTGATCTGTGCACCTGGGCTTCCCAATGTGCTGGGCTTATAGGCATGAGCCACCGTTCCCGGACTATTTGTTTTTTAATGGTTAAATTTTGAAAATAGACACATGTTAAAACAGTTGTCAGGTTCACAGCTATCACAATTATATTTGCAGCCATTTCCATTTGACATATTATTGTCATCTTGAAAGCCTCCATATTGCCTTTTAGGGTTTACATATGCCAAAAGTGATTTGCTTAAAAACAAAGGTCCTGGAACAGCAGTGATAACAGCATCTTATATTGCTAACAATGATATAGATCTCTGATATTAAAGCAAGGGGATGAAGATAATTCACGAGAAATAAAGGAAGACATTATGTATTCCCAGAGCAATACAAAATGAGATAAGAATGGGTAAGAGGAAATATTAGACGAAATAAAGGAAGGGAAGAAAGAAATAAAACCAAACACAGACAGCAGAAAGTCAGCTTTTACTGGCATTGCATTAATATGTCAGTCACTCTGTGGTAGCAGTGTCAAGGATAGGTGAAACACTTCCAACACCTACATTAAAAGGCCCTGCTAAGCAAGTTGAAATGTAAAACTACAAGGTCCTCAGAGTATTGTGAGGATGTTTATGGTGCATTAGCACCACATTGTTTAGCACAGGTGTTCCAGTAATTGTGGAATACTGGGAAAATGCACAGCGTTCCATTCATCTTCATCATATCCCAAGGTGATACACCAGTAGCAATTTAGCACCTGCTAGAGCAATTTGGCATCTGTGGTATTTACCGAAGTGTTTGGTCTTAAAGGTTGGAAGTGTTATTTTGTACTTCCATACGTGCTGGGGAATTATCAAGCACTTGGCAATACCAAATGCATTGTAAAACTCTCTTAGCAAAAGTTGCAAAAGCAAACTTAATGAAACATAGTGAATAAAAATTTTATAGAAGTGGCAGATTAGATTATTTTTATAACCCTTCTCTCCATCAAAAAGAACATTTTCTCTGACCACCAGGGAGAATAATTATGGTACTTGCCTAACAACATAACTTAAATGTTTACAAAGAAAGAAACGACGTGGAGTATAATTGTGCTAATATTTTCTGCAATGGACTTTCTGTGTTGCTGACTGTGCAGGGCATTAAATATATTAGAATAAATAGTTCTTTCTCTTCTACATTTCAAAATGGTTTTGAAATATGAGCAAGTTAGCAATTGCCAAGAAAAGATAACCAAGTATTTCTCACCAAAAAAAAAAGATGGAGATAGACAGTAGATAAAGCTAGTTAGCTTGCTACATAGATAGATAGATAGATAGATAGATAGATAGATAGATAGATAATCAATTAAATGTCAATGTCTTAAAATCTTAGCTAATATGGGAACGATGCACATAAGACCCATTGAGGTGCAAACTAGAAATGAAAGGTTCCATATTTTTTCACGAACTGTTTACAAAAGATGCCTGTGATGGTTAGTACTGAGTGTCAACTTGACTGGATTGAGGGATACAAAATATTGATCATGAGTGTGTCTGTGTGGGTGTTGCCAAAATAGATTAACATTTGGGTCAGTGGGTTGGGGAAGGCAGATCCATCCTTAATGTGATGGGTACAATCCAATCAGTTTCCAGCTAATATAAAGCAGGCAGACAAATGTGAAAAGAAGAGACAGGCCTAGTATCCCAGCCGACATTTTCTCCTGTGCTGGATGCTTTCTGCCCTTGAACATTGGACCCCAGTTCTTCTGCTTTGGGACTCAGACTGGCCTCAGCTTGCAACCAGCCTATTGTGGGACCTTGTGATCCTGTAAATTAATACTTAATAAACTCCCCTTTATTCATGTTTATATATATACTTATAACTTAATAATAAACTGCCCTTTGTATCTTTATATGCATATATATAATATATATAACTCCCCTTTATACATATATGTATATATATACTTGTAACAATACTTAATAAACTCCCCTTTACATCTTTATATATAATTTATATATTAACATATATATTTATTTATATTTATATAAATATAAGTATTTAAAATATATAATTTATATTTATTTATATATATTATATATATATATATTAGATATATATAAAACCCTACTACAATGAGTAATATTTGGCATAGAGAGTCTTAGATTTAAAATATCTTCTATGGATATAGATGGAAAAATTTAAGAATAGAAAATAGAGAAAAAATTAGAAAAATTATTCTAAAGGAAGAATTAGAGAAAAATGAAATATTAGAAAACACTAGTAAGAGAAATAAAAATGTGAATCGGGCATATTTTAGATCCAGCAGTTCCTGGTAACATTTTAATAAAAAGATGGTTATGTATTTATATGTTTTTCTCTACCTTAAAACAACAATACTTCATTTTTATATTTTTACAGATTTGGGAAATACACGCACAATTTTGTCATATGGATATACTGGGTACGAGTGAAGTCTGGGCTTGTGGTTTAACACTAAATAGTGCACATTGTACTCATTAAGTAATTTCTCATCCTCCCACTCTTCTACCTTTTGGGGTTTCCAGTGTTCATTATTCCACATAATGTGTACACATTATTTAATTTCCACTTATAAGTGCTATATTTGACTTTCTGGTTTTGAGTTATATTGCTTAAGATAAGAGCTTCCAGTTCCATACATGTTGCTGAAAAAGACATAATATTATTATCTTTATGGCTCACAATATACATTAATATAGTATATTTTAATATGTATATATATATACACACATATTTTATATATATACCTATTTTAATAAGTATATATACACACATATATATAATATACACACATATTTTATATATATGTGTGTGTATATATACATATTAAAATATATTATGTGGATAATAATATGTATTATATATATAATATTTTCTTTATCCAATTATCTATTGATGGGCACTTAAGTTGATTTCATATTTTTGTTACTGTGAATAATGCTGTGATAAATATACAAACCCAAGTATCTTTTTGAAATAATAATTTATTTTCTTTCAAATAGATATCCAGTAGTAAGTTTGCTGCATCAAATGCTGGTTTTACTTTTAGTTCTTTGAGAAATCACCATACTGTTTTTCATAAGGTTTGTACTAATTTACAATCCCACCAACAGTGTATGTTTTCCCATTTTTCTGCATTCTTGCCAATATCTGTCATTTTTAAAATTTTTTTAGTAATAACAATGTTGTCAGATGTAAGGTTGTATCTGAGGGCATATAATTTGCATTTCCCTGATGATTAGTGCTGTTGAACATTTTTTCATATGCCTGTTTGCCTTGTGTAAGGCATTTGTATGTATTCTTTTGAAAAATGTCTCTCCATGTCTTATGCCCAGTTTTTATTGGTGTTGTTTTACTCTTGTTGAGTTTTGTTTGCATTTCTTGTAGATTTTCAATATTAGGCTTTTACCAGATGCATAGCTTGCAAATATTTTCTCCCATTCTATAGGTTGTCTATTCATTTTGTTAAAACACAATATTTTAGAGCAAGTTACGTGCCAAATTCATGATTTGTCTAGCAATTACTCCTTCTCCCCTGCAGAAGAATTGAAGAACACTACCAAGGAAAAATACCATCCAGATTGTACTCAAGATTAAGATACGGCTGTTGTTTGATAAATATTCGTAAAACAAGCATGTTTCTCGAAAATTAAATATACGTTGAAGGTATAAATAGGTACATTTGTTTTCCTCAGAGGTGCAGGCAAATGCACTTAAACTTTTTTAAAAACTGAATACACCAAACAATATATTCAGTAAATATTAAGCAAAATGTGTCAGAAATACAAAGAACTCTTGATTTAAAAATACATTGGAACATGTCAATTTACTTCGGATAAAGGAAATTTAATCTCAATCAGACATCTACATCTGTATCTACATCTGCATCTGTTTACCTATCTATCTTAACAACTTTACATCTCCCTGTACCAGACAGTAGATAGTCTTTATCATGCCCATGAAAAATTTATTTAGAATTTTCAAAGTATATCTAAGAAAAATACAAATGTATTTAATAAAGATATACATTCAGACAGCAGTCTCTGATTTTAATGTTATTCCTGTTTAATCTTTTGATCAAAGTGTAAATCAAAACCCAAAACTTTATACTACTGGGAAAGTAATGAGAAAGAACTAATTCTGTTAGGCATAGTAAAAGCTATACTCAGAGGAAAATGTATAGCTGTAGCTTTAGATTTTATGATAAACATTCCCAATTTCTTTGAGCTTTACAAAATTTTTGTATATTTGAGTATATAGCAAGACACATCAGCAGAATACCAAAATGAGCTACTAAAAATTGACAGGGAATCAATCACAAAACAAAGTAATTATCTTAAAGGATACAGACAACGTGAATCACAATCATTACACAGGTTTCAGTCAATTTAGGAAGTTTATTTTGCCAAAATTAAGGACGCGTGCCCATGACAGCCTCAGGAGGTTTTGATGACATATGCCCAAGATGGCTGGGTCACAGCTAGGTTTTATACATTTTAGGGAGACATGAGACATCAATTAATATATATGAGATAAACACTGATTTGGTCTGGAAAGGCAGGACAACTCTAGCAAAGGTGGAACAACTAGAAGCTGGGAGGGGACTGTCAGGTCATTGGTAGATAAAAAACAGTTATATTCTTTTGAGTTTCTGATTAGCCTTTCTACAGGAAGCAATCAGATATGTTGCTGTCTCAGTGAGCAGAGAGATGACTTTGAATAGAATGGAAAGCAGGTTAAAGGGACCAATTTATACAAAAGACAAAACACTTCTAAATATAGCTACATGTAGTGAAAGAGATAAGAATTTCTCAGTAATCTAGAAACAGAAGCAGTGATGTGCTAGAGCTAGCCCAAAAGAGCTGATTGTTGAATTGTTAACTATTTCAATTAATAATACAATGAAAGCTTTGTGTAGCTACAGTGGGAGTATTTACACCACAAAACTCATAAATGCCACAAAGCAGCATCTCCTTTTCACTGGTTGTTTAACAACTAGTTGTTAAATATTCACACCGTTGAATAAGAGGGAACACACTCAATCCAATAAAAGGCATCTATGAAAATCTGCAGTTATTTTGGTAAGAAATTATCAAACGCTGATCTTTCAAAATTAGGAAAAAAACATATACTCAAGTCAGTTTGGTGTTGATATAAATATAGACTTATAGATAACATAGTATAAAATAGTTACTTCAAAATGGATTGCTGACAAAAATCACTGAATTAATCTGAAAGAAAACAAAGTTTTTAAGCAGTGGTGTTGAAACAAATGGATGTCTATATGTTACAAAATGAATACAATGAAATGCAATGCTCATCTTACTCTGAAAACAGAAGGTAACTTGGTTATAGCATACTCAATATTGGTCCAAAGTAGCAGAAGGTAGACCTGTGGTATCCTATTTTTAGGGGCAGAAGGGGATTTGCTGCAAAGGGATATGAGGGACATTTTTGTGCTAGTTGCAAATTTTTGTAATTTGGATAGTAAGTTGGTTACATGACCCTTACTATGAGTTTACTTCATTGTATTTAATTTAGACCTTACTAAAATTGATTTTTTTTTTTGAGACGGAGTTTAGCTCTTGTTACCCAGGCTGAGCGCAATGGCGCGATCTCGGCTCACCGCAATCTCCACCTCCTGGGTTCAGGCAATTCTCCTGCCTCAGCCTCCTGAGTAGCTGGGATTACAGGCACGTGCCACCATGCCCAGCTAATTTTTTGTATTTTTTTAATAGAGACGGGGTTTCACCATGTTGACCAGGATGGTCTCGATCTCTTGACCTCGTGATTCACCCACTTCGGCCTCCCAAAGTGCTGGGATTACAGGCTTTAGCCACTGAGCCCAGCCTAAAATTGATTTTTAAAATCATCAAGGAAGACTTTCCTTTATGGTAATGATTAAATAATCTGTGGTAGACCAACCTTTCCCCTAAATAACTAGAAATCCATACACAAAAAAAGCACATTTTATGATTTCATCCTTTTAATACTCTAGAAAAAAACAAAGGTATAGTGACAGAGAACCGATCAGAGATTGTCTGGTGTCAAGGATATTAGTAAAGAAATTGCGTAAGAAGGAGTGCAAGAAAACAAGACAAACATATGACTTTAAAAAAAAATTGAAATGTTGACCATGGGTTTGTTATGGCTTTTACTATTTTGTTCTGTGTACCTTTTATACCTAGTTTGTTGAATGTTTTCTCTTAGGAAAGCATACTAGATTTTTTTCAAAGCATTTTCTGCATGTATCAAGATAACAATATGACTTTTGCTTTTAATTTTGTTTATGTGATGAATCACATTTATTGATTTGCATATGTTGAATCATCTTTACATCCTTAGAATGAAACCCACTTGATTGTGGTGTATTACCTTTCTGATATGCAGGATTCAATTGGCTAGTATTTTATTGAGGAATTTTGCCTCCCTGCTCATCAGGAATATTGGTCTATAGTTCTTTTTTAATTTTGTCCTCATCTGGCTTTGGTATCAGTGTGATACTGCCTTCATAGAATGAGTTAGGAAGTATTCTCTCCTTTAAGTTTTGGAAAAGCTTCAGGATAATTGATATCGGTTCTTTGTATATTTTGTAGAATTTGACTGTAAATTCATCTGGTCCTAGGCTGTTTATATTATTATTATTACTGATTCAATCTTACTACTTAGAAATACAATTGATACTACTTCCTAGTTCACTCTTAGGAGGTTATATGGAATTTCTTAATTTCATCTAGGAAATAACAAATTTCCAGGAATTTGTTAATTTCATCTGTTTCTCAGGTTTGTATAATTGTTCATTGTAGTTTCTGATGATCTTTTGTATTCCTATGGTATGAGCTGTAGTGTTTCTGCTTTCATGTCTACTTATGTTTATTTGGATATTCTCTTTTTGGTTACTCTAGCCAGTGGTCTATCAATTTCATATATCTTTTCAAAGAACCAACTTTTCCTTTCATTGATTCTTTGCATTTGATGTGTTCATCTTCAATGCAAATACACTAGGAATCAACATCCAAAACATAACTAGAAGATCTTCATATATTTTAAAAATTAAGAATATAATTCTAAGCAGCCTATGGGCTAATTATTTTAACTAAATATCACATGCCAAACTTTTAAATTCAACTAAAATAACACAGAAAACAAAATATGTAGATTAATATGCATTTATTATGAAATTACTTAAAATTAATAGGCCAAGGATCTAACTCAGAAAGTTACAAAAATAATGAAATGATAAAACAAAATTAATTAAAATGTATAAAATAGGAATATGAGAAGAAGCTCCTAAAAAACCACAAAGACTTGATATGGTCAAAAGTTGATCCTTTTACAATTCTAGTAAAATATATAAATCTCTGGAAAGCTGGATAGAAAAAAAATAAAGAGTAGAGACAAACAAGAGTAACAAATGTGTGTTATAAAATATTGGACATTAATTCAGATTCTGAAGACATTAAAATATTTTTGGAGTATTGTGAACAATGTTTTGTTTATAAATTCAGAATACAAATAAAATATATAAATTTTTAGAAAAAAATATATTTAAAATTTGAAGGAGCCATAGAGATTTGAAAATACCTATAACAATAAAGAAATGTGATTACTAACCAAATATTTTCATAAACAAAAGTATGCTCAGATGACTTCACTAGCAAGTTCTACCAAAATTTTAAACTTTTACTAACTACTCTAGAGAATTAATTAAAAGGAAGCTTGGCCATTATCATCATTCCTATTTAATATTTTAATGGTCCTAGACAGTAGATTCAGATTAGAGAAAGAAAAAGCCAGTAAGTAGAGTGCAAGAAATAAAAATTCCAACACAATAATTAAATGTAATTGTAAAATAACCACTAAAATAGTATCAATTCAAATCTAAAGTATATAAAAATAAACATCATGTGTAGAATTGATTTATAACTAGAAGATCATATTTAAACCTAAGAAAATAAGTCAATATGAGTCACCATTATCATAGCATAAAATGAAAATTATACACTGGGTGCAGTGACTCTTGCCTATAACCCCAGCACTTGGAGGCCAAGGGGTAGAGGTGTGTGAATCATGAAGTCAGGATTTCGAGACCAGCCTGGCCAATATGGTGAAACCCTGTCTCTACTAAAAATACAAAAAATTACTGGGTGTAATGGCAGACGCCTGTAATCCCAGCTACTAGGGAGGCTGAGGCAGGAGAATCGATCAAACCCGGGAGGTGGTGTTTGGAATGCTCTGAACCCCTCTGTGGTGACTGAGCAACCCCAAGCCTCTGGAAGAATTGGCAAAACCCAAGCTGTCTGAAATAGTAAAAAGAAATCATTGATGATTTTAATCTGTAAATTCTTTTAAAACTTAGTTTCCCTAAAATGAATTATTTGCTTCGTCATGGTTGTTACTTGCTGTATTGATTATGTTTGAGAAAATGAAGGATAAGGTGAAATGCTGAGATGTAACTTGTAACTTTGGTTTTGCTGAGTTGCACCTTGTAACTTCGGCTCTACTGAACTGTTCAGTAGAAACAGGAACTCTGTGAAAGGGACTAACCACATAACTTGACTGCTGGAGAGAGAGGACAGCAAGTAATAGGCTTCTCCTTGCAAAGAGCATATAAATGGACGTGTAATAGAGAGGCTTATTACCCAGATTCCTTTCCCAGGAATGGCATATTGATTAGGGCCCTGGAAAGGGAATGCGATCCTTACGGAGAACCTATAAACGGATGCACAAGTGGCGTCTCTGTGGTTGAGATAAGGTTATAAAAGTCTTTCTTCTCCCACTGCTCCTCCAGGTCTGCATGGAGGCCCCTCCTCTTGCAGTTTTTGTGGTCAGGCTGGTTGTCCTGTGTCAGATCCTGTTCCCCCTGTAGCTGTGAGCCCAATATGTTTTTGCATAATCATATTTATTTTTAACCTACATTCTTGCTAAGGTGTATCAATTCTATGCTGACACACAGAAAGTTATCATTACGTTGTTCTGCTTTTATAATACCATGTTGTAATTTCTGTGCATCAGTTTTTGCAAATGTATTCTTTTTGTGTAATTATCACTGAAACTTTGCATAACCTTGCTCCCCCTCCTCTATTCATAAAGCACAATAAAAAACTGAGGTTTTCAGTGGAATGTCAGACATCCACTGAGCAGCATTATGTGGTGTCTCCCCTGCGCTCAGCTTTAAGGAAAACTGTTTCCTTTTCTCTCTTTCTTTTTCACCAACCACTCAATCACTTTGAGAGATCTTAAACCCACGTTGATGTATTGGGAGTTGCTCTCGCCAATAAGGTGGAGGTTGCAGTGAGCTGAGATTGCACCACTGCACTCCAGCCCAGGGAACAGAGTGAGACACCAAGAAAGAAATAAAAGAAAGAAGGAAAGAGAAAGAAAAGAAAAATGTAAGTAAAATTTTGAGATCCGAATTGATGCAAAAGGAGTAGTTTCTGTAATATAAACCATTCATAATTTAAAAAGTAAAGCCTTGTAGATAAGGAATTAATATAGCAAACACCATGTTTTCTCTGTTTATATCTGCCTTGCTATTTATTTTCTATTAATCCTTTTGATTAATTTATAAGCTTTAAAGTTTGTTTTGTACAGAGTCATGGTATTACAGTTAAAAAGAAAACATGGACGTGCTTGCTTTTATCTGGCATGTTTCTAAAAAAAGTATAAAATTTTAAGCATGGAAGTTTTGGAAGATTAACATAATAAATTCAGATACATTCACTGCATTTGATCGTAAGTATAAAGTTTGAATAACAACATGCTTTATGTTTTTATTTTATGTTGTGAAAAAATGAGGCATGACCCTTACCATCACTTCTATTTAATATTTTAATCATCATAGGAAGTAAATTAAGATTAGCAAAAGGAAAAAACTCAGGTTAAGCATTGAAAAGTAAAAGGCAAAGCTATAATTTTTCAGAGATGATATGACTGAATAAAAGGATTTCTGAAAATCCTGATTCAATTATGATATTAGACAGTTTAGTAAAATTGCTGTGTATATTATCAATATAAAACTATTCTTATTTCTTCAGACAGCACAAGAAGCATGATGCTGGCATCTGCTTGTGGTGATGTAACCAAATTTCAGGGAGTGGTAAGCTCCCCTGAGAGGATGTTCTTCCAGGCTCTTGGTCTCTCACTCTCCCAGAAATGGGAGGGAGGACTCTGCCAGGCACAGTGCACTTGTAACGTAAATATTGGACCCCAAAAAGTTTTGGGATGGAATCAATCTAGATGTCCATCTGTGGTGGACTGCATAAAGAAAATGTGGCACATATATACCATGGGTTACTAAGCTGCCATTAAAAAAGTATGAATTCATGTTCTTTGTAGCAATATAGTTGAAGCTGGAGACCATAGTCCTAAGTGAATTAATTCAGAAAAAGAAAACAAAAAACCACATGTTCTCACTTATAAGTAGGAACTAAACACTGAGTACACATAGACATAAGCATGGGACAACAGACACTGTGAACTGCTAGAGTGGAGAGGGAGGGTGGTGTGGGTTTATAAACGACCTACTGGGTACAGTGTTCACTACCTATGTGCAGTATACTCATGTGATAAACCTGTACTTATATCACCTGTATTTAAAATAAAAGATGAAATTTCTTTAAAAAGAAATAACATGATTTTTTATAGATCATAGTGAACATCTGTAATTTACATCAATATTTCTAGTCTCAGAAAGAAGAGTTAGCAGTGAAGTTTGTACTTATAATGCACAGTTAATATACCATGATGTCTCAACTTGTACTTATCCAAACCATGCCAAGAGGACAACTTGTCTATTTAGGAGTATTTATAAAGGTATGAATAAATTCCATTGTTTTCTTTGTTATAGCAAACATGCATTTATCTTTTTTATTTAAATTAATAAGAAACAAAAATGAGGCGTATTATTTGCATGTGTAAGAGATACTGAGTATATTGCCCATATCATGTCATAATTCACCTCCTTCTATTCATAGTGCCAACTACAAACCCCTGACACTCTGTGCCTAAGTATTTCTTTTTCTTCCTTGCAGTGGGTGCACTAAAACAGAGCAGTTAATCTGAAATGGAAGGAATGTTAAATCTTTGGAGGTAGCCTCAACCAATGTTGGAAGAAAAGATGTCATACACACACAAACTTCTTGCTCTTCATTTGTCCTAACTCCAAGGCATGTTCTTTACTGTCTCTCAAATTACTGAAGTGGGATTTCCTTCTGCTTCTCTGGTGGTAATTTGCTTAGTAATCACATTTTATTGACTTCCTTGCAGGCCTTATCTCATGTGTCCATAATCTACCAATGATGTCTGAAAATAAATATATAACTTTCATTCTCATCCTCGTTGAGGATGTACTTCTGGAGAAATGCAAAATAAAGAAACAAAAACAAAAGAAATTAATTCTGACTCAGGAAAAACATAAAACATACTAAAAAACCATATTAAATACCAAAAAAGTATAAAGATAAAAAATTGGTTTTGTAAAAGACATTTGTTAAGTGTGTTTGTTCTTTGTTAAGAATCTCACACAGAGGAATCTGTTCTCCAGGTTGTAGGGAGTAGAGCATTATCAAAAGAAGGAAATTCATTACTATACAAATTCTTCAGCTGGAAATTGACAAGTACAGGAAATTTTGTGAAAATAGGTGAATATTTAAAACTTCAGAAAGTTAAAAACAAGGAAGATTCAGAGATCTCAGCAAAAAGGCAAGTTTATACTTTTGTCCTAGAATATCCTCCAGGCAATACTGTGAATAAGTTATAACCTGAGAATATAAGTTATTTGAATTCATATGTAGTCATGAGTAAAACCCTTGATATTTATCTCTGAATTAGGACATCATCATCTATGATTTTTATTTTTATTCATTTTTAATGAATTATGGATGGGGAAAACATTTTCAATGCATTTTTAGCACTTGAATGTATTATTCTGTTTCTCATGAGCAATCTTCAGTAATTCTGTATCACAGAACTCATAACAAGCATGGAATTAAAGTACTTCCATGAAAGACACCCTGAATTTGGTGTGTTGTTTCTTTGATTGGAGATACATGTTGACTATCATTATCCACAGAAATGCGCAATTTAATCATAGATTTCACTGTGTGAAAAAGAACTAAAACTGAGTAATGGAGCAGATTGCATTTCCAAAAGATTATTTAAGTTTAAAGTGTTCTTGAAAGAAATCAGGTTGCAACTTTTAAAACCTACAACCTCATGTTTCTTTATTATGAAACTGGAAGAAATGCTGACAATTAAAAACTAACCTTGGGATGTGTTTTATTCAATGAAGAATAGCATAGAATGGAGGGGAAAACAATCTATTATTGGTTAGCAATGACAGTTAGAAAGGAGAGACAGGCGTAACTGAAATACTGAAATAAACATGTTATGAAATGCATCAGTCCATTTCACATTGCTATAAATAAATGTCTAACACTGAGTAATTTATAAAGACAAGAGTTTTAATTGGCATATGTTTCTGCAGGCTTACAGGATGCATGATGCTGGCATTTTCCTGGCTTCTGGGGAGGCCTCAGGAAACTTACAATCATGGCAGTAGGGGAAGGGGAAACAGGCACATCACACGACTAAAGGAGGAAAAAGAGAGAAGAAAATGGGAGGTGCTACAAACTTTTAAATGACTGGATCTCATGAGAACTCAATCAGTAGTGCAAGGACAATACCAAGTGGGATGGTGCTAAGCCATTCATGAGAAATCTGCCCCTGTGATTCAATCACCTTCCACCAGGCCCCAATCCCAACACCTGGAACTGCATTTCAGTATGAGCTTTGGGAAGGAACAAACTTCCAAATTATCATGGAGATTTCTCCTTTTCTCTTAGGGCCCTGGGTATGAAATTTCTGTTCTATAGTATAACAATTGTGCTGACTTTTAACATTGTAGTGCTCCCTTTCTCTGTTTACTATAAAGGATTCCTGGGCAATATCACAGGTTAACCAACCTTCAAGTTTTTCTATTTGTTGATGTTTCTTAAAAACAACAGACAAAACTCTGGATGTTCTCTTTCTTCTGAACCTCAAATCAATAACTTCAAATGTCCAGTGGAACAGCTCTGCCTCCAAATAGTCAATCTCAAAGGACTCATATGAATATAGTTATTTTGGAGCCACCACTTAGCCTTTTCTTTCAGAAAAGAAACCTATTCCTTTCTTTTCTGATTCTTTTCTGGGTTAGTAAAAACTCCATGAAAGCATTCATACAAGTAAGAAATAATTGAAAATTTAGCCTTTAAACATTTTTTCTTACCCTTTTAATAATCCAACAATTTACAAATTCCTGTTGGGTTCACTACTTGGAATTGTCCTGCATCTTTTTCCTTTTAATCTACACTACCATTTCTCTCTGGGGCTTTCATCTCCTATCCCAGTTTATTACACCCTACAACTTACCCTCTGCACTACCAACTGTATAACTTAAAAATGCAAATGTGATTGTTACACCTTCTTCTCACCCTCTGCATTGTTCCTGCATCACCTATCTAACAAATCTAATGGTGTATCAAATCCTTTCCACTTCTATATCTGGCGATACAGAAAACAGGATACTTTGAAAAACTTCATATGTAAAAAAGAAATGAAATTATTGAAGCAATGCTCTAGAAAATCATTTTTATAGAACCATCGCTATTCTAACAAGAGAGTAAGGAACATTCTGAGAGATCATAAATTTAAAGACGTGGATGTATTGAGTTAAATAGCAACAAAGATAGAGCTGCCTTATGGACACTTACCAGTTCCTACTGTGCTGGTCCTTCATTTATTTTGGCTACATAATAAACTATAAACAAAACCTTAAAAATGAGTGTGCAACTAAGTTCAACTTGGAAATACCCCTTCTAAATTAAGCTAAGATTGAGCAATGATACAGTTGCTGTCCTTTAGTAATGTTGTGACAGGGAAGTCCCCAAGCTAAACTGTTAAAATGACTAAAGAATGAAAAGTAGAAATAAAGTGGGAGGGAGGGAGAGAAAAGGAGGGAGGGAAAAGGAGGGAAAGGGGAGGAAGGAAGAGAAGAAAGAAAGAGAGAAAAAGAAAGAAAGAAAAAGAAAGAAAGAAAGAAAGAAGGAAGGGAGGAAAGAAAGAAAGAAAGAAAGAAAGAAAGAAAGAAAGAAAGAAAGAAAGAAAGAAAGAAAGAAAGAAAGAAAGAGAAAGCAAGCAGCAAAGTCCACATCTAGATACATTGTCATGCAGCCAACTTGCTATGGTTTGAATGTGTCCCCTGAAAAATTCAGGTGTTGCCAATGTCATCTCATTACAAGGTGGGCTTTTCAGATGTGATTAGTTCATAAGAAATCCTTCATAGTTAATGGGAGTAAAATCCCTTGTAAAAGAGCCTGCACGTATCCATTAGATAGCTTGCTCTTTTGTTCTTCCACCCTCTGCCATGTGAGGACACAGTATTCTTTTTTTCCGAGAGGATGTGGCAAGAAGGCCTTCACTAAATATCAAATGCTGGCACCTTTATGTTGGACTTCCAGAACTATGACAAATAAATTATCCAGTCTGTCATATTCTGTTATAACAGTTCTGGAATGCCCAGTCTTTGGCATTTTCCTGCAGTAGCACAAACAAAGACACAATTAAAACAAATATTAAAGTAGATAACAAGAAAGATTATTTATAAAAGAGCCAAAAAATCAAAATTGACCTTTTAAACAGAAGGCAAAAAAGGATCTTAAATCTTTGAGGAAAGTAATTATCTAGAAATAAGTGTCAGAAAACAGACTTTAACATAGATGGAATCTCACTAAAGATGTATTAGTTGTCTACTGATTCATAAACAGTTATCACAGCTCAGGAGTTTAAAACAACCCCATTTATTTTCTTATAGTATGGCAGCTCAGAGAGCAGACAGGCTTGATTGAGTTCTTTGTCAAGGTTTTCATCTGGCTGAAATCAACCTGTCAGCAGGGCTAAGCTTTATCAAATAATCTCCTTCCAAGCTCATTCTGTTATTAGCAGAATCCCGTCGTTGCTGTTGTCACACTATAGTTCTTGTTTTCTCTTGGTTAGGAAATGCTCTTGGGTTGAAGACACTGTTCTCAACCTTGCTGTATGGCCTCCTCCAGCTCAAAGTCACCAACAAAGAACCTCTTCTACATCAAATCCCTCTCTCATTTCAAATTTGATTTCCCCTTTTGCAACCAGCTAAATAAATCTCTCTGCTTTTATAGGGCTCAAGTGATCATATTAGACCCACCTGGATAATCTCCCTTTCCTAATCTGTGTCATATAACACAATAGAAGAATGAGGAATATATTTCATCATGTTTACAACTTTTATTCACATTCAAATGCAATGTGATTATACAAGAGAGTGTCATCGAAAATCATTTTAGATTCTGCCTACCATGAAAGCTGTATAAAATTAAACTTAACAAAGTAGAAAAATCATATACAAATGTATAATCAAAAGTGTAAGAAAGAATATTGAGTAAATAAAATAGTAATCATGTGAGTAACTTTGAATAAAAATTAGCCAAATAAATTAATAATATTGCCTAATATCTGGGATTAAATCATTTTAAAATACTTGAAGCACTTATCTCTAGAGTAAAGCTTGAGTTAAATCATTCTAAATCTTTGTATGTTTAAGAATAGGGTAAAATCATTAATTTACATCATACATACTTTTAAAATCCATTTATGATTTTCAAAAATCCACTAAAATATGAGGAGATATGTAACTAACAATAAGAAGAATTAGAAAATACGAAAAAACGTCATTTCAATCAAGCAAAAGTAGAAAGGAAGATAATTAGGTAGAAAACGCTATAAAAGTAGAAAGAACAAAGTAAGCATTTAAAAGTGAGTTCATATAGTAATCAGAACTCTCTTAAAATGGACTCTCCAGTTAATATACAAAGATAATTAAACTGAATTATCAGCAGAAACGTGTCTCTATTTGTTGTTTATAAGAGCTAAGCATTAAACATGGAATAAAAGCCAAAAGTGAAGGTGTAAAATAGATATATCAGACAAAACCAGCAAAAAAGAAATCTTATGCTATGAATTTGACATTTGATGAAACAGCTGAAGACAGAAAGCTTTTCTAGAGACAAAGAAAAACACTGCATCATTATAAAAAATTGTATTTGATGGGGAGGAAGGCAGCAAACCATATTGTCATGTATGTACCTGTGCAACAATCTTGCATGTTCTTCACATGTACCCTAAAACCTAAAACGCAATAAAGAGTATTTTTTTAAAAAGTTGTATTTGTGAGTAATACATAATGTATCTAATAAATAGCTTCAAATTATATAAAGCAAAAAAAATGACCAAAATACAAGGAGAACATAACAAATATGCCATGACATTGACCCATGCTTGATCTATCACTGTTACCATTGAATAATCAAAGAAATGCAATCCCTTCACAGAAAGTCTGAAAAGCACAACCAACAAGCCTTGTTTATTGAACCCACATAGATACTGTAACCAACACTGGGAAATGTATTTTGTTTTATCCAAGCTACATGGTGTATTAATATAAACTGCCAGTGTGCTGGCCATAATAAGCTGTGGCCGAGTCCCATTATTTTTCCATTTTTTTCCATGCTCTGACAATACTAACACATTAAAGTTTTTATTTGCAGGCTTTTGCCTATGCTGACTCTTTTGCCACTGATATTGTTGAGTCCCCTTCTTCCCAAGTGACTTATTTACTCATTGTAAACAAAATAGAGTTATGTCTTTTGAGAAGCCTTTCCTAACCCCAAATTAACTTGATTTTTCGGTTGTGTTTATTACCCATTTATCTTCATTCATTTGTTTACATAATCATTTTTCTGATGCTTTTTCAGTGTGTCACAGGCTGTGCACTTATTGGGGATGTACCTGTGAGAGGCAGAAAAAAAAATGTTCTACCTAATGAAACTTCTAGGTTGCTCTTAAGAACAGATATTAATTAAATAATCAATATGAGTAGAAATGCATACTCTTAAAAGAACAGAGTAATATAGCTTATGAGAACACCTATTAATAGAGGGATCCAACATTGTCTGAGGGGCTTGAAAGCCTTTTTGAAGAAACTTTTGAATACTTACGATTAACAATAGACTTATTTAATATAGACTAATTTGACTCCAGACCTTCTTTCTAGCATTATGCACTTTTACTATTTAAATAAGTTTATTTGATTTCACATATTATGTCATGTAATTGTTGCTTTATTTGGCTAATATTTATTTAAAATAACTCAAACAATTACTATTTTCTTTGCTCAACAAACTTCCTTACACTTTTTATAATACTTAGGTAATAGATTTTCTTTTCTTAAAAAATATATTGAGTCATAGATCCCTTGGATTTGGTTGAATTAACATTCAGACCTTCTTAATACAAAGCATTATCTCTTATCTCAGGTTAATGTTTCTAATACTTTTCGCTACACTTAATGAAAAAAATAGAAAATAAGGAAATAAGAAAGATAATACAACTTACCCAAAGTTGCACAACTTAATGAAATAATTGTTAGAACTGAAAATTGTACCATATATAAGCTTCTTTTTGCTTGTTTCATTTAAGCAAACATTATATTGTAAAGCATTTGTAGGCCTGTGTCTGTAAATATTTACAAAAGAAACATACCAGTTATCTTCTCACTCTATAGCTATAATAATCAATCTGTAAGATATTAATGAGTTAAGCAAAAGTGAACATTTCCAAACTAAAATGAGGGACAATCATAAATCAGTAAAAGAGCCTCATGCTAGTGAAGAAATCACTCACGTCTTCTGGGTAACATGGGTATCCTGGGATGGAACCAGTAGAGAGATGATAAATACTTCCTAATGTGCCAAGCATGGTTTAGGCTCTGCAAATACGCAGCATCACATAATCATCATGTAAGTCTTATAGGCTGGGCATGGTTGCTCTCACCTGTAATCCTAGCACTTCGGGAGGCCAAGGCAGGTGGATCACCTGAGGTCAGGAGTTCGAAGCCAGTCTGGTCAACGTGGTGAGACCCTATCTCTACTAAAAACACAAAAACTAGCTGGGCATGGTGGCAGGCATCTGTAATCTCAGCTACTCATGAGGCTGAGGCTGGAAAATTTCCTGAACCTGGGTGGCAGAGGTTGCAGTCAGCCAAGATCATGCCATTGCCCTCTAGCTGGGCAATAAGAACAAAACTCTAACAACAAAAAAAAAGTCTTAAGGAGGACAACTGTATACAAATTATTAGATAATCATTGTGAGTCAGAGACTTAATACACATTTTTAAAATTTGAGTCAATTTAAAAATATTCATAACTGTTGTATTCATCGTAACGATAATTTCTAATGAAAATTTACTTAAGTTGATCACAAAGGTAGTTTGCCTGAGGCGGATGTTTGAAATCTAGTTAACTCCTGAATCTGGGTGCTTTTTCCCAAATCACTGCTTTTCCATACCCTTTCAATCTCCTTGCTTAATACCACTCAAGCTGCGTTTTTACAGTGCACACTGAAAATGTTTTTCCAACATAACATATTTCTATCTTGCCCCAGAAATTTTGTGATGTTTCTTTCCTGTCATTATCATTTTCCAGATTTGCTGAACACTTCATTTCAAAGTTGATGCTTCTCAAACTCATGGAATGACGCCAAAGCAATGAGTTGTCTCAAAACAAGTTTGCAATAATACATTTTAACCCCAAAAGAACTGTCATCTAAGAAATTTCACAATATTCTAAGAGCACAGGTGAAACATTTCTTCAGGTTTATTTACAAAAGCTATGTAGCCTCATAAAAATCCATATTCAGATGCAAAACAATTTGCCTGCGCAGCTGCTTCAAACTCCAAGCCCACTAATCAGCTAAGGATTGTGTAAGGGCCTCAGAAGAATACTTGCTCTTGTTCAGGTACGGGAGCTTTTCAAAATGCAGGAGTAGTGCAGTATTCATAGTTTCTTTAAGACAATTATATTCTGCTGCTAATTAAAGTGGAATGTTGTTGAATTTTCTCTTATAGCTCCACAGGTATAAGGCATGTGCCAAGAATGATTGAGGAATAATAGCTCTACCATCACTGGATGCCAGTTGCTGAACATTTTTAAGGATGCAAACAATGCTATTTTTAACAATGTTGACATAGAAATCTTATCCGTACAGAAGTGATGCTTTCTGTTTTTCTAAGAATCTTCTCAAACACTAAAACATTACTGTTCTGAATTTCATTTTTGTCTTTGAAACATTTTATAGTACATACATATTTTTTACTTTTTATTCATGTATTTATTGAAAAATCATTGAATAATGATTATGAATCATATATGATAATGGAATAAACAGACAGTTTCTGTACTCAAATAGTTTGTGATTTTGGTAATGAGAAGGAAGTCCATATTTGTCAGAGGCATTGGAGAGTGGCAGATACTACCGCCTAACAATATTTACTGTGTTCGGTTCAGTTAATATTTAATTACTTCTATTTGTTTTTCATATCTAACTCACGAACTGGGTCTGCATTGTCATAGTTTAGGAATCTACATTGATTTCAAGATAGTTTCTCTATTTTATGTCCTCTTCTTCTAATATTTACATTATTTCAAGGTCCTTGGTGATATCTTCCTGCTATTTACTTCTCCCTACCTAATTCAATCCTGATAAACTTTCCAGGAAAATGTTATCAAATTATTTAATAATTATGCTTCTCTAGTGTATACAAATAAAACATGTTCCTTTTTTCAATTAAAAAAAAACCAAACATTTTTATTGAGTATCTAGACTGTGCCAAGAATTATGCTATGTAAGACGGTCCCAAAGATGAACAAGATGCCCAAATATGTCTCTGTGTACCTATCTTATAATACACCACTACATAGCTCTTATAAATATGTTGGCACAATTTGCAAATATATTTTCTTATCCAAAGTTAAAATATGTCCAGAAGTCTCATCCATATCAAGTGAAACTGCTTCTTTTGTATTCCAGTTCATGTTTGGAAGTGAGCAGTTTCTCTTTATTAGAACAAAACTGTGTCCTAACTTCAGTCTGGCTTCACTATGGCAGACATGTTGCATTTACTAGGCATATATAATGAACTTCCAAAGCACATGTAATAAACTTCTGAATAAACAAGTTTCTACCAAAAAAGATCTGATTCATGATATATTTAATAAATAAATAATAATCCTAGAATCAAGAATTAGTTTTCCAACATGAAAATGTGAACAGTGCTAGGGATGTATAATAAATTGGTATCAATTCAGCTATGACCCCATGGAACACAGAATTTAAATTACAGAGTAATAAAACATGAAATTCCACATGCTCATAATAAATTGCAATATCATTTCATATTACTTTATTAGGTCAAACAAAAAAGAAAGTTTGAATGCAGGAACAGAAAACCAAACACCACATGTTTTCACTTCTAAGTGGGAGCTAAATGATAAGAACAAATGGACACATGGAGGGGAGTAACACACATTGGGATCTGTCAGGGAGCCAGGGGAGAGAGAGCATCAGGAAGAATAGCTAATATATGCCAAGATTAATACCTAGGTGGTGGGCTGATCTGTGCAGCAAACAGCCATGCACACAAATGTGTGTAACAAACCTACACATGCGCCTCAGAACTTATAATAAAAGTTGAAGAAAATAGTAATAATGATAAAGAAAGTTTGACAAATTATATAATTTTAAAGAAACAAATTACCTTGATATACATCATAACATTAATTATACACATGAGCACATAATTGCATACTCTGACTTTAGGGCTATTTTGCTTGGATTGGTCAAGAGAAGAGAACTGAGTTCCTCTAATGTCAAAAGTATGCCAAGACTGGAGATCAGAAAAAAAAAAAAAAATTCCAAGGTTTCAGCGCTAATGTCAAGGCTGTGATCTGAATAGGTATAAAAGAATTATGCCTGTAGTATTAGAGATAATTCTCATAGGTGAAACATCATTTGGTATATATAGCCTCTTCAGAATATCTCTTCTGTTAGTTCCTGAAAAGTATATTGTGGTACTGAAATTTTGAAAGTGCTAGTTAAAGCCATCCCTGAGCCAGCCTGGGCATATCAATAAATTTCCCATCTCTTGAATGTTCTCTCTTTCATATTTTTCAGATTCTTCTCTTAACTCAGTTTATTACAATCTATTAAGGAAACAAGATTGGTGATTTGGGGGCAGTTAGGAAGAGGTAGAAATTTCTTGAAGAAAAATAATCATAAGTAATACAAAGTAAACAATTGTATGATAACATAAACTTTCACATGTACTTCTTGTTTGTGATAATCAGTTTCAATAAAAAGACTTATGAATTCAAAGTTTATCACTACAACATGGCCAATATCCAGCCAGAAACTATTTGCTTTGAGCACATAGTTGACATCCAATAAGAGAAGAATTTATTGTTTTAAAGGAGGTTAGCAAAAAACTAATAATTTCTGAATGCATTTCTATTTGGCAGTTTGTAAGTGGTTTTCTACATTTTCATATTTAAATTATCATAGACTTTAGTGGTTGTGAGTGGGTTTTCTTCTTTGGGCACGTCAATAGCTCAATGCTGTAATGACAGAGAAAGAGTAAGCAAATGCTGACATGTAGTAGACCGGCCTGGCATAGATCTTATTCTCATAGTGGTTAGTTTCTCTTTCTGATCCATTTACTGGTTCACCAGCAACTAAATATATGTAAGTTTTCTATTGTGGATAAAACTATTTTTAACCAGGGAAAAACGTTCCTTAACTTTGTGTTCTTTCAGTGGCTAGGATGCTGGGAATTATTCATATAGTTTATACTCCCCACTCAACCTCAAGACTTACTATTGGGTACTAGTACCTGGGAGGTGACTGGATTGTTTGTATCCCAAGCCTCAACATCATTCAGTATACCCAGATAACAAACCTGCACATGTACCCCTGAATCTGAAACAAAACTTGAAAAAGAAGAAAAGAAAACTCACCTCAAAATCTATGCTATCTGGCTATTCTATGACTTTAGAAGACTTTTTAAAATTCCAAATCAGGGTAAATAAAACATTTAGACCTGACACTATCCTCTTGGTTTAGAAAATGAAACCAGTAACAGACACCAGACAGTCTGCCTTAAACCTGCTAAAGACTTTCAACATTTCTTTGCACCCCAACTAGAACCAGAAGTTTCACAAGTCTAAGCAATTTCTTTGTTTAGAAAATAGTCTTCTGAAACTCCAAAACCAATAAGCCATCTTTCCCCATAATTTTTGTTTACTACTCACTAATTCTGTATGTGAATAAGTGATATTTCTATCAATATTTTAGTTGATTAAAGAAGATTGAATTCCATGTAATTTGTAATGCAATTTATTTATTTCTTAAATTTCAATAATTATCTCTTGGATATTATGATTAGATTTGGCAATATGCTGAGTTTATTTATATTAGTCAGCACAGGGAAATATGTCAGCAAGGATTCCCTCAGTAATGTTGAGTGAATAAGGAAGAACTCAGCACTGAATCCCAGACCCTTAGTATACCACCAGAAATGTGAAGAACCATTCACCTGAGACGCTGGTGGAGGGGCCCAGCTTCTACTTGTGGAGGCCCAGACTTTGGTCCCTTTGAGACCTGCAGAGCCCTCTGGCCTGCAAGGACAGGATCTGCCTAGGGTCATGTGTCTTGGGAATGCCACCCAAAGCAAGTGGTAAATGCCATCTACTCATATTAGAAAATGGTACACATTATGTGAACATAAGAAATATGCAGTCTTTAAACAACCCTTTGTGTCTTGAAAAACCTCTTATAAGCTAATTATATGCAAGAATTCCTTCAATTCAATTAGAGATACACAAATAAATAAATGGTTTCCACCATAACAAAGACTTCTAGAAATCTTGGCAGATAACTATGTTGCAATATTTACTTTTGCACATATTTTCTCTCTGTTTTAAGCTAGACAGTATGTATTAGTTACTTGATTTCTCCTCCATTTGAAGACTGGTATACTCAGTGTTCACTTGTAAAAACTAGTATTTATTTTTAGTTCTTTTATGGAAAAGTAATCCAAAAAACTCTACAAATAGAATCATAAAATTTTTTATAGACAAGATATTGGCAAGAAATTAGTCTTACTTCTTTGTCAGTAACACTCAGTCCTATTCCATTCATCATAAACACTACCTGATTAAAAATCTGGCAAACTAAGTCTCTGCTTGAGAAGTTTCTGAGCAGAAACTCCTCTTCCCCCATGTCAGACATTTCCACATTCAGAAATGTTCTAAGAATAGGACCTATTTTATACATTGAAATGAAACTCTAATGACTTAATTTTATTAATAACATGTAATCATCCTTTATGCAAATATAATTGAAATAATTTAGAATAATATATGCAAAAGTAGTGTTAAAGGTGGCTCATGCCTGTAATCCCAGCACTTTGGGATGCCAAGCCAGGTGGACCACCTGAGGTGAAGTGTTCAAGACCAGCCTGGCCAACATTGCAAAACCCCGCCTCTACTCAAAATACAAAAATTAGCTGGGCATGGTGGTGGGCACCTGTAATCTTAGCTACTCAGGAGGCAGAGGCAGAAGAATTGCTGGAATCTGGGAGACAGAGGTTGCGGTGGGCCGAGATCACGCCATTGCACTCCAGCCCAGGAGACAATAGAGAGGGCCGGGCGCGGTGACTCAAGCCTGTAATCCGAGCACTTTGGGAGGCCGAGGCAGGTGGATCATGAGGTCAACAGATCGAGACCATCCTGGTCAACATGGTGAAACCCCGTCTCTACTAAAAATTACAAAAAATTAGCTGGGCATGGTGGCACGTGCCTGTAATCCCAGCTACTCAGGAGGCTGAGGCAGGAGAATTGCCTGAACCCAGGGGGTGGAGGTTGCGGTTAGCCGAGATCACGCCATTGCACTCCAGCCTGGGTAACAAGAGCGAAACTGTGTCCCCCCAAAAAAAAATAAAAGAAAAAAGAATAAAGAAAAAAACAACTGTCACAAATAAATAAATATAACACATTCCAGTGTGTCAACCTATGCTCTGCACAAAACTTAGTTTTATATTTGTATTTTGACGAATCACATACACTCATCATAAAAATGTCCATTTGGTACAAAAAGATAAATCAGAAGAGATATATAGCTATTTGCATCACAGAATCATGTGATAGAATAAACTGTAAAACTGTAATGCAATAGGCAGAGACCATGAAGTCGGTGTGTAATGAGATATTAAAGACTTCTAATAAGAAGAGGTAGAATAACATTGTTAGATCTATAGTTTGTTAGAGGCATTACAAAGGAAGGCAGAAGCTAGCAACTTCTTTGCTTGATTCTGACTAAAAAGATTAGCCAGAAAAATTTAAAAAGATATATATATATATATATATATATATATATATATATAGAGAGAGAGAGAGAGAGAGAGAGAGAGAGAGAGAGAGACAGAGAGAGAGAGAGAGAGAGAGAAAGAGATAGCTATTAGAAGGCTATGTCAACATTGCAAATGAAATTTGGAGTTTCAAGAGCAAAACATAAATGTCTAATCAATATTTGCTAGAAGCATGTGTGCATGTATGTATGGACACATATATATATATATACACACACATACAAATATATATGTGTATATATATGTATACACAAATACTATTTTTCTAATATGTCAATTAATTTTGGAGTAGTTTTTAATTGTTTAGTAGTATTTAAACATGCACATACTTACCCACATTGAGAAACAACAATTAATCACCATACCTACAATAAAACAGCTTGGTTTAAGTCTAACTTCAATAATTCACTAGTTATAATACCTTGGGCAAGTCATTTATTTTCTCAAATAACAAATAAATAGTAAATATATTTTACTCAATTAAAAGATGAACTACATTTATATGGCTGACTTAAACACTTGAAAATTGACAGCTGTTTGCTTTGTTAGAAAATCTTTTCTCCTCTAACAGATACTTTTGTATCAAGAAAATCGTTGAAAGCAAGTATGTTTCTTCTTTAACATGAGCCTTTTTGCCTTTTGATTGCAGTATGTCAAAAACTATTTAAGGCAGTTTATAAATTAAAATATGGCAAGACAAAAATAAATTTTAAATAAGTTAAAAAACTGAAAAAATACAGTAAAAATAGAAAAATTAGATGAATACCATAAGAAAATTTAGAAGGCAAAATATCCTGAAATCTTATATACCTGGAACGATTATTCAATATTTGATCCTGAGATTTCTAGAATCCACATGGAAAAAGATAAATATTTCTGTGACTATCATGTCAATCAAACGTTACTATGAAATGTAGCAATTATCTTCTTTACAGATACCATATAAATAATTTCTCCTTCAGACTATAACATAAAGACAACATACTCATTGTGTGATGAAGAGGGTAATATCCCTTCAATGTGAACAAAGCTAAGCCCATCATTTTCACAGAGGCCAATATGATGTAGTTCAGGTTCACCTCTGAAGAATTACCCTTATTGTCCATACATAGATGCTAAAGCAACAGCTCTTAAACTTATTTTGACAGTGATCAAAAATAATAACATTTTTACATTGTTGAAGCACAGAAAACAACATCCCTGACTTATCCAATATTTGTAACCTATTTTTAATTATAATTTATGGAGATACAGTTATTTGCAAATTGTTCAATAAAAATTTGTTTTCTTTTATAACCGGACACAACTGGGGACACTGGTTATTTTACCAAGGATTTAAATGGAATGACACGTTTTCATATATGCTCAGATTACTTTGTATAATTGAAGTTGACTTTACAGAATGAATAAAAAGCCACTTGGAAAGACGGGCCTGATACCCTGTATACATGGCTCCTTTAAAAGGTTCCTGACTTGTGTTAAGTAAAAAGTGTCACTTGCTGACAGGACTAGGAATCTGAAACTAGGACTAGTTTCTTTGGGACCTTGAATAAAAAGGAATCCAACCACTCATACAGGTATTTATAGACAGACTGATGGCAAATCCTTGGCTTGGCTTCCCAGCCTCAAGAGGCTTTTGAAAATCAAATTTGAAATTCCTTATGAAAAGTTCCAGCAAAGTTGATTTTAAAAGCTTATATGGCCAGTCCCTCTTCTTGCTGTACTTTATGCAAATAATCAGGCCTAGGATTATAAGACTAAAACATATTTTGCAAATAAATTGGTCCTAATATGACTTGTCTTTGATAGAAATGAGAAACTGGAAAGAGAAAAATTATTCCTCAAAATAAAACTATAGTACATCTTTTATTAGATTCTATCCTTGTCCATTGGTTCTGAGTTTTTATTATTTGCCTGCAGTTTGGATTAAATTCTGATTTCTTCTCTGGCTACAAGTTTCCAAGCAAATATTTCCATTTTCTCCTGATTTTTCTGAATTAAAATCACTAAATTAAAACTACTTCTTCTCTGGAGCCCAACAAGCTGAATCTAGACAACTTGATATAAATTTTGGAAAAAAATCACTATAGCAACTTAATATATGAACATCTTTCATGGCTGTTGATTTCTAGAATACTCAGAAAGTTCACAAGAAGACCTGTTGCAAACTGCAGACCAGGACAAATCTGTCAGATTGCCACTATCTGCTATCACTTCATCTGAAGGTTCTTTAAGCCCAACACCTAAAAATCTTGATTGGGCTGACTTCCATACAAAAAAGAAACAAAAAAACCTGAGTTTACAGCTTGTTCTACCCACTAAACTTTATTTTTATTTTGTTTCCATAGAAATTCTTCCTTATATATCTGATTGTTCAAATCACACAGAGGCCTGACTTCGGTGGAGGCCCTTCTGCAACACCGCTGCCTGAAATGAGACACAACTAGTAACTTTTAACTCGACTGGCCTATTCTTAAGACTGAGAGACCGGTTCAGTGGCTTATGACAATCCACCAACCCATTTTCTGGACTGTAAAACTTTTTGGAGAAGTTTTATACCAGGGAATTTGGGGGCTCAGATAGTAATATCCCAAAATGAAGGCTTCAGAAGCTGGCTCAGAAGCAGAAGTTTTTAAACGGATCTCCTCTTCTCCTGTCTCTGAGTTCCATTCTCTCCTGACACTAGCCATAGAAACTAGAATCTCTGTTCCACAAGGCAGGTCATAGAAACCAGAATGCACGTTTCCCCCCAGTCATAAAGCCAAAAGAATATTACTTTAATTTCCCCTCTACCTTTCTTCATAAAAACTGGTCATAAAGAAATTATCGGCCGGGCGCGGTGGCTCAAGCCTGTAATCCCAGCACTTTGGGAGGCTGAGGCGGATGGATCACGAGGTCATGAGATCGAGACCATCCTGGTCAGCATGGTGAAACCTCGTCTCTACTAAAAATACAAAAAAAATCAGCTGGGCATGGTGGCACGTGCCTGTAATCCCAGCTACTCAGGAGGCTGAGGCAGGAGAATTGCCTGAACCCAGGAGGTGGAGGTTGCGGTGAGCCGAGATCCTGACATTGCACTCCAGCCTGGGTAACAAGAGCGAAACTCTGTCTTGAAAAAAAAAAAAAGAAATTATCTGACCCACTTTATTTGACTGTAGGTCATAAGGCCTCCATTCTAAAGAGAGTCCTTCCCCAGAACTAAGGAAGGAATGCAGGCAGAGATGTTGAGAAGAATTTAGACAGACAGATCTTGCTGGCCAGGCTGTTATGTCTGCATAGCTGTTCATACTTTATTGAAGCTAGGCATAAACATGGATAATTTGCTCTGTATCTTTGCATCTTCATTCTGAAGTCCTCTGTGTACTCACATTAAATACATTTGTATGCTTTTTATCCAATGTATCTTTCTTTTATAAGCCTACTTTTTGGTAAACCTTCAGAGAGCCAAGGAGAGTTCTCCTTGGCTCCTACAACATCATGATCTGGTAAAAACATACATAGGTATACATTTACACATATTCAGCCAACAGAAGTTTCTAAAAACAATTATTATGTTTACGATATTTTATAATATACTCTTACTAAATATATGGTATCAAATTACATTGATTTTATGACCTACTGATGGGCCAATCGTCATGGCATGAAAAATATTTTACAAGATGATATGTAAAAACACATACAATAAAATCCTACATAACTAGAATCATTGGCAGTTAAGCCAGTGAAATATCCTAAGAAGGTTGTATTAGTCAAGGTTCTCCAAAGAAACAGAATCAGTAGATTTATTTATTATGAGGCATTGGCTCACAAGATTGTGGGGTCTGAGAAATTTCACAATCTACTGTCTGCAGGCTGGGGACAAAGTTAGGGTGAGGTAATTCAGAATGAGTACAAGGGCAGAAGAAGATAAAATGAATTGTCCCAGCTTAACTAGGCAGACAGGAAGTAAAAAGGGATCACTTTCTGCTTCAGGACCTTTTATATTCAGGCCCTGGATGAATTGGGGAGGGAAAACTACTTTACTGAGTTCACAGATTCAAATGCTAATCTCATCCAGAAACACTCCCATAGATACACAAAGAAAGAATGTTTAATCTCTGCACCACAGCCAGTCAAGTTGATAAACAAAACTAGCCACTGTAAAGGTTATAACTATTCTCTTGAACTAGTAATTGAGCCACAGACTTTAGTGATCAGTTGGGGGTAGGACTTCCTACATTTCTGCCAAACCACACCCGAATTGATTCTTGGGTCATTTTGCACCCTCTTATGTCAAATAATTGCATCATTGCACATTCCATTCCCTTGTTTCTTCTACCTGCATGATATTTACATTTTCTCTCTTTTGGCAGGCTTCTGTTCCTTCAGGTTTCACCTCAACTATTGCCATCTCCAAAACATTTATTTTTTTCTGGACAGGACTGGGTACTGGTCTCTATCCCTTCTACCCAGCGCTCCATTAATTTATATTCCATGTCAGCACAAATATGTTTTTCTCACAGCCTATCATAGTTGGGAGTTGTTTTATTTTCTAGTTTGATAATTTTTACTCAGATTGAATTAAAATTGCTTATCAGCTGATTTAAAGAAATTATCCTGGATTATCCAAATAGACCCAATGTAATCAAAAGGGGACTTTACATGCAAAAGAGGAGGGTGGTGATGCCATATGAAAAAATACATATGTGATGCCATATGAAAAAAATGTGTGTCATATAAAAAAGTTTGTTGTAATTTGTCACAGTAGTAATAGAAAACTAATATATATATTTTGTAAGATATGACCATATAAAACACAAACTAGATTATTAGTTCTATACTTCTAGCTCTCATTATCCCTGAAACTAAGTTAATATAGTCCTAATTAGCAGTGCAATGGGGTTGTTACAATTCTATGAAATTGATTTTTCACAATTAATAGCCTAACATTGAGATATTTCAATACCGTAGACTTTATAACACCCCAAAGTGCATATTTATTTATATTTTAAGCTTCATTTTATATTGTATTTTAAAATACATTTCAAAGGTAGACTTAATGAGAAAAAACTATTAAAATTTTCATGCTTTTTAAAGTACATTGCCACAATACTTTCAAAAGAAGTACCAACTTTGCCTGCCACCAACACTTTGCATCAGTTTTGCCACATACTCGACAGTATATTATCACCTTTGATTTTTAATGTTGTAAATTAATAGACAATAAAATGATACCTACATGAAGTTCTAATAATTTACTTTTCTGTAATAATAAGTGAAGACGTTCAAAGTTTTATATGATTTTTTGGACTTAAACGATTACTTTCTGAGTTTCCTATGGATGTTCTTTACTCATTTGCAAACTGCTCATATTCTCCTTGAGGATTAACTTCAAGGATATTTGCATTATTAGCAATTCTGGTGAGTAATGGTCCATTTTTCATTCTTTGATTACAGAGTGGATATTAAAGGGAAAAATCCATTTGTTCCACACATTATGAAGATAGCTTATTCATCCATATTTAGCATTCAAAATAATTTAACAGATAGACTGCGAATTGATTAACATAAACATAATAAACTAAAATATACCATTGTCAAAGAGAGCAGCTAAAAAATAAACAACTTTGCTTAGTTTATATTTGTTTTATTTTGTTGATTTCTTTATTTTTTTTTAACCAAAGCCACTGAAACAGAAAAAGCCCCCAGGATATGCATGGATCACTATCATTTGTATATTTTCCCTTGTTAACTCATTGTGATTAATAATTAGAAATAAAGAGAATTATTCATTTTTTGGAACCATTTATTAAGCATTCCGTATGTCAGACATTATGGTGAGTTCTGGAAAAGTCAGCAACAAATAATATAGTCACTCAATTCATTCAGCTTAGAGTGAAAAACAAAATATAAATTTTAAATTGAGTCATATCACAAGTTTTTGACTTAGAAATATGTGTATGATACCATTATTTTAAAGAGAAGGAGATGTTTGACTTGGGAATTAAAAAGGAAATTTTTGAAATAAGGTTTAAAGAATAAGAAACAGTGGCTCATACCTGTAATCCTAGCACTTTGGGAGACCAATGCAGGCAGATCACCTGAGGTCAGGAGTTTGAGACCAGCCTGGCCAACATGGTGAAATCCCATCTCTATTAAAACACACACACACACACACACACACACACACACACACACACACACACAAATTAGCCAGGTGTGGTGGCTCACATCTGTAATCCCAGGTACTCAGGAGGCTAAGGCACCCAAATTGCTTAAACCCAGGAAGCAGAATTTGCAGTGAACCAAGATTGTGCCACTAAACTCCAGCCTGGGTGACAGAGTAAGACTCTTGTTTCAAAAGAAAAAGAATAAGAATCAGAAAGAACTTAAAGAGACTGAAGGCGATTCCAGACAGTGAAACTGATTTCACTGTCAATTTCAGGAGACAAAGACGCGGCATGAGAAAGAGTCATGGGTGACAAACCACAAGATTTTAGCATGTCTGGAGTTCAATGTGTGTATGAGGGAAGTATAGGAATGGAGCAGGAAGCGTTTAGATGTTGTCAGATCATTTATATTCTCATATGCAAAGAATAAAATTAATTATTCTATGGGTTTTGTGGAAGGTTTTAATCTTCATAAGCAGGAAAATGTCCTAATCAGGTTTTGATTAAGAAATACTAATTTGGTAACAATGCATAGACATGTTTTGGATAGAAATCTTTGGAAGTAGACTAGAAAAGTTTTCTCTGACTACAGTGAACTGAGATCATGACACTGCACTCCAGCCTGGGTGACAAGGAGGACGCTGTCTCAAAGGAAAAAAACAGAGATACTTTGGAACATATAAAGGAAATTATTAATAACTACAACAGATTGACAGGCATACACTCAAACTTTTCTGCGTAGGTTAAAATACATGGTTATTTTATCTCCAATGACTTGATCTATCATTTAAGATCCAGCAGGAAACGTATCCACTTCCTGTTCATGAATAAAATATCTGGAGAGTTAAGTAACTAAAGACACAGGAGAGGGGAGAGTCGACTGAATAGCCTTTGGGTAGATTAATTTACATGATGCTTTGGGAAGACTTCTAAGCACAGCAAAGAATCTGAAAGCAGTAGCATTGGAAGGAGTGTTTCAGCTGCTTTGATCAGATAGTTGCAGAGCCTGCACATTCTGATAAAGTCCTGTGTGAGACTCCATCTCATTCTTGTTGAAACTATCTGGGGCAGAGGGAATAATACTTATTTCTTACCTGAGCAGATGTTGCATACTCAAATAAATGGGTATCAGTCATTTTCATTTGCAGAAGAAGGAAATTAGGGAAAGATGTTTCCCTAGGATTCAAACTTTTAAGAAACAAACTCAATTTGATACTTACTGTGAGCCTGGCCTCCTAAGTTGAGCTCTCTATCTCTGTCATTTGAATAACACATGGCCCTGTCAGAGAGAAAAAGAGGGTATTTATTAATAACTAATCTGTCCTCTCTGGACACCTAGATCCTAACAGCAGAGTGTCATTTGAATTCAACTTGGGATCTGTGATTAAGATAGCAATAAGTAAAAGGATTACCTTACTTTATAGAAGCAACACAATGTTTAGTTGGGAATAACAAATCCACAATATTTAATGGATTAATGGTACACAACAAATAACACTGTTACAATAAATAAAAGGTATGTGATTTGCTAAAAATATTATCCTGAAAAAATGTATATTTTTATTCACAAAATTCATCATATATTTACCTTAAACAGCTAGGTAGTTATAAATCGGTATATAGGTAAGTACAGATATATATACATAGACATGCATACATATAGAAATATACACAACAAATAAGTGTTTGTATAAAGTATGCATTAATGTAATCTCTTTAATCCTACTTTTCTTAAGGAATGGCAAAAGATAGAGGAAAATACTGTTAAGAGGAATGTCTATGCCTAATTTTGTTTGTATTCCTTGATCAACTTCTGTATTCCAATAAGCAGAAGAGAATGATACAAATAATGTACTCTCTTATTATCTTTTTGACTTTTGCTTCCTTTATTTATGTGTCAAGTCTTCCTAACCAGAAGAATTTTCAAAACATAGGTATTATTCAACTTTGAGGGTATTATTATTGGGAAGTGCAGGAATCCTCAGTTCTTTGTCTTACCTGGAGAAAGCATTCTCCCAAGGGACTGATGTAGCTAAAAAGAAAATTTACTAAAAGAAAATAGTGAGCAGAGATAGTACATTAAAGGGACAGTACATTCTGCAAAGATGAAGCAGAGCAGGCTCACCCCAAGCTGATGGAATGAGCCCACAACTTGAGGGCTCTGCATTGGGTTTTTATTACGTTGGACTTTTAAAAATTCTTGCCTCTGTCTTAAGCTTCCACCTTTTTCCTTTGTCTGGTTTACCCATTCCTGTTTTAGGTCTCTGCCTTGTTCCGGCCTAGCTCCTGCTCCAGGCTTGTGGGACTAGCCCTTACTACTGCTGTGTATGTGCAAGGTTGGATTCAAATCCTTTCTAGAACAGTGTTACTCATTACCGCCACCCCAAGAAGAAGGTACAGTGGTTAAATTTTACTTAAGAGCTCTGCCTATATCTTAGGCATTCTTCTTTGCCCTCCTTATCAGCAAATAGCTGCATTTTGACAAGTTAACTCCAGAATGAGCAATTACTGGGCACCTTCATAGGCATTCTTTCCTGCAAAGGTATTTTCCTCCCCTCCCCTCTGCTCACATTGAGCATATCTGTTTCCTGCTGGTTGATGGGCTGTGAGATTCCCCAGACCTCCCATTTCTCAGGGGCTCCCCTCTCATGTCTGGATCTCTGCCTACCCTAACCAATATCACAATACCAACATGGACAATCAATTCAGTTTTACAGAATTAAATTGAGTGAAATAACAACAGCAGTCAGATTGCTTTACCCCATGTTCTTAAAGATTGTAACCTTATTTTTTTTTCTTTTCACTTAGGAAAGCATTCTGTGTAATGTTCCTCACATCCTTATAAAAATCCCTTCAACAGAATATTTTTTCCTCTATCAGATTTCTCTTACGAATGGAGTCATTTAATATAGGTGACCCATTTTCTATAAATTTCTTCTTTCATCAATCTGTAAATTCATCGTTAATTTCCTTTTCTTTTGAGCAAACATTTTTCGAAAAACCGGCTATGTGCTAGGTTAAGCAATGGAAATAAAAAGACTGACATTAAGCGGTCACAGAGGAGCAGGGGAGAAAGACCTTTTAACAATGTGTAGTACAGGTAACAGGAAACAAGTACTCTTGTACAAAATGCAGAAAGCAATTACCATTATCAAGGGCCTGCTGTTTGCTAGACACTTCACAAATCTCATTACAATCAAGGAGGTGAGTACAAAGCCTTTGGGGAGTAAAAAGAAGAAAATGATTAATTCATCTAATGGAGTTAGGAAAAGCTTCAGAGAAGAACTTTTGTCTGAGAAGACTCTTGAAGAAAGGCTTGAAATTCAGCAAACAATGAATAGAGAATATGAAGAAAGCATACTGTGTGAAGACTCTGATATCTTTGTGAGAGTTTATAAAGCAAAGTCTTTGATTTCGGAAACAGCATTAAGAACCTAGGTGAGAAGAGATTCGGTATAAATTATTATAATATTGAATTATAAAACAGTATTTATGTGTTACATAATTACTAGGAATTATGAGAATTCTCTCTTTATAGTATGATGTATTATACAAGTGGCTTTTTCTCCCAATTCACAAATACGTTAATAGGATGTTTTACCCTATTATCTAAAACTAAAGTAACTTAAAATTAAAGACACAGACTGTTCTAATAAAAGCCTACCAAACAGTTTTGTGCAAATCATTCTATTCATGACTTATTTAAACATACACACGTGTATATGTGTGTTAATACACATATACATGCATGTATGCACATATTTTAAAAGTGGGAAAACGTCAATAAATACAAGAACATTAGCTAAGACATCTCTATATTATATACAGATAGAGTACTTTTTTAAAGAAAGGCAATACTCTATTTGCTACTTTTGATGTAAAAACTATTTTTAAATATAATCAAATTTTACATGTGAAAATAAGTGAAATAGGATAATATTTCCATTTCAAAAAAGAGTCTTCTTCACAACTGGGGACATTAATTTAAAAATTTCCTTTAAGCTTAAGAAATTTAACTACAAGTATCTTGAGCTATTGGTGTTTTTATGAGTTTTCCTTTACTTGATCATTCATTTTTAGATAGTATTGATTGTTCCTTTGTTACTTCAGATGCATAAGTTAGCACTAACACCTCACCATATCACACCACTGTGCTTTTTCCCTTTTTTTATATTCTTAGATGTTATTTATTAAATTTATTTATTAAAACATAAATAAACTAAGCAACTACATTCTGTCTTAGTTCAGCCTGCTTTAACAAACATACCATAGACTAAGTGGCTCAAACAACAAACATTTATTGCTTGACAGTTCCAGAGGCCAAAGACTGAAGTCAGGATGTAGGCGTGTTTGAGCTCTTGGTAAAGACGCTTGTTTCAGTTTACAGATGGTTGTCTTCTCATTGCCTCTCTAAATGGCAGAGTGGAGTGTAGAGAGGCATCAAGCTAGCTTTCACCTGTCTCCTCTTGTAAGGGTTCTAATTCAATTAAGAGGGCTTTACCCTCATCATGTAATTGACACTGTATTTTCTCAGCCACTTTGTCTACCAGGGATCTCCACAGCCAGCAGGGTGCGCCTGCCACCTAGGCCTCACTCAGCCCTGGGCTGGTCACTGGAGACACACCACCCACTTGGCTCGCCCTTGTTGTAGCTTGTCCCCATCTGCAGCTCCTGAACTCTTGTCCCAGGTACAAAAGGAATGAGGATACATAGCCAGGCAAGGTGACTCACGCCTGTAATCCCACCACTTTGGGAGGCTGAGGCAGAAGGATCACAAGTTCAGGAGTTCAAGACCAGCCTAACCAATGTGTGGGAAACCACCCCCCACCGTCTCATTTTGCATATATATCTGAGAATGGAATTGCTGGATCACAGATTTCACAAGTGTTCACTATTAGCAAGGTTTTTTTTTTTTACAGGTGAGCCATTACCTATAATTCCTAATAATTCCATGTCAGTGTTCCAGGGGTGGTATCAGCAAGGTGATGGAATAGGAATCCCTAGACCTCACTATCTCATGGCAACACTGACTAAATCATACATGGAGCCATCTCCTTTGTGAGAAATCTTGAAACCAGATGAAAAGCTCCTGTACTAGATAACAAAAGCTAAAATAGACAAATGGGAATATATTAACCTGAATATCTTCTGCACAGAGAAATAAACAATCCACCAAGTATAAATGCAACCTACAGAATGGGAGAAAATATTTGCATATATCTCATATATCTGATAAGGAGCTATCCAAAACATATAGTAAACTTCTACAATTCAATGGCAAAAGAGCAAATAACCCAATTTTTTAAATGAGCTAAGGACTTGAATAGACATTTCTCTAATGAATACATACAAATGAACAACAGTATATGAAAAGATGTTCAACATCACCAATCACCAGAGAAATACAATTCAAAATCACAATGAGATATCACCTCATACCTGTTTAGATGTTCATTTAAAAAAAGAAAGTATGCAGAAAGGTAAGGAAGGAGAGGGATGAAGTGATGAAGGAAAGAAGAAAGGAAGGCAGGAAAGAAAGAAAATAATTTTTGACAGGATGTGGAGAAATTGGGTCTCCTGATGGAATATAAAATGTAAAATGTACACTGCTATGGAAATCAGTATGATGTTTCCTTAGAAAGAATTAAAAATAGAACCACCACATGATTCTGTTCCTACTTCTGGGTATTTATACAAAATAAACCTTAGAAACAGGATTCCAAAGAGATATTTGCACTTTCACATTCACTGAAACGTTATTTATAGAAGCCAAGAAGTAGAGAAAACCTAGTATTCATTGGTAGATAAATTTTTCTTTTTAAATATGCCATGCATACAAAAGAGTATTATTCTATTCCTCTTTTAAAAAAGGAAGGAAATCCTTTCATTTGCTACAAAGTGGAGGAATCTTGAGAATATTATGTTAAGTGAAATAATTCACTCACAGAAGGATAAAGACTGCATGATTCTACTTATACGAGGTGTCTAAGTAGACAAATTCATAGAAGCAGAAAGTAGGATGCTGGTTTCCAGGAGATAGAGGGAGGAGGAAATGGAGATTTCTGTTCAATAGGCACAGAGTTTCAGTGCTACAAGATGAAAACGTTCTAGAGATTCACTCTATGAAAATAGACATTTAGTTAACAGCACTGTACTGCACACTTGAACATGTGTTAATAGGATATATTTCATGCGGTCTGTTTTTTACTACAATTTTTAAAAAGTGTATCCACTATCCCTCATCCTTGTCAATACTTAGTATTTATATTTTTAAGTTACTTTTGCTGGTGTGTACTGTTAATACTCTTTTTACTTCGACTTTTTGGACTATCTTGTTTATCCCATGGCTAACTGAATTTTAGCTTAGTATGTTTTTATAGGTCCTATATTTTTCTGTTTTACCTCAACCCCAAACATTGTCTCTTTTATTTCCATTAATTATAATTCCTAATTTTTATTATATGTAAAATGTAAAATTTGAATAATAAAAATAATAAGAGTAAAATACTAACAACTCAGCATTAAAAACCCAGGTTAACCAGTAACTTTTCAATCACAATGTCCCCTAATTCCATCCCCCTTTGTTTTCTTTTAGATAGATAGGTATTTTGCTAAATTTTGTGCTGATTCTCTTGTCTCTAAGGTTTTATTACAATCTGCAAGAAACATTGAATATTGTATTGTTTAGGTCTTTCTTTGAGATTACATTTACTTAACTCTATATTTTGATACATTTAGCAACTGAATATTTTTCAAGTATCCAGTGCCCCCCAAAAAAAGCATGGAACATTTTAATTGCCATAACCTGTTCTTTTGCTATTTTGAAGTTAATCCTCTCTTCTTTCCTTCAGAATCTGGCAACTATTGATCTGACTTCTGCCCCTATAGTTCTGCCTTCTACAGAATGTAGTTTGTGTACAATATAGACACAGTCTTTTGTGTCTGGTTTCTTTTACTGAGCATAATGCTTCTGACATGCATCCATCTTCTTACATGCATTGGTAGTCTGTTCCTTTTTGATACTGAACAGTAATCTTTGTGCATGCGAGTTGCAATTTGTCTGGTATTGTTTAGTAACTGCCACCCTCTCCAATTTATAGTTTTAAGCCATTATTATTTATGTTTTAAGTACATTGATCCACAATTCCTTCCTATCCCTCAAAAGTTATTTCTTGCATCATTTTCATTATATATCCATGGATTCAGAATAATTTATTTCCTAGATCCATTATCTCATTGGAGGTTTCACAATGGTTATTAAATTAGTCATTTACTGCTGCTTAACAAGAGATCCCAAAACCAAATAGCTTAAAACAATGACCATTCATTACTGCTCATTAACCTGTTGTCAGCTGTATGGTTCTACTGAGGTAGGCCAAACTGATTGCAGCTGAGCTTGCTCAGGAGTTTGAGCTCAGCTGCCAGACTGCTACAACTGGCTGCTCTAGGAGACTATCTTTCTTCCAGCTTAGGGGTTTCTTCACATGGTGGTGTTAGAATTCCAAATGTGAAAAGTATGCAAAGCCACAGGAGCTTTAGGTTGAATTCAGAATGGAGGAAAAAAACTGCACTTGTTGATGTGAAAGTCTGTAAAGTATCATTACAAAGGGATGCACTGGATAATTGTGATTATTTTTACAGCCAACCATGGTTATTATTCTTATTCTGTCATTTTATCTGAATTTGTAAATTGGAAGTTTTATAGTCTTTCTCTTATCAATTAGTTGTGACCTTGGAATATAGATCATACTGAAAAGGCAGAATAAATGTCTAGTATTGTGTTTGTATGAGTGTTCTGGGGCGGGGGGGTGGATCTATGTGGGTGTATGTGTTTTCTGTGTGGGGGTTGTATTTTTTTAGTCAAGTTTATAAACAAAGAACTGGTGCCATTGCAACTTCCCATGCTGACAATGCTTTTGGAGTCTTCTCTCAGATTAGCCGTCATCATCAGGTCTACTTCCAATGATTCAACTCAGTATCCTTTTGAATCCTAAAAAGGATCTTCCCTTTTTAGGGTATATTTTATTGGTGATTTCTAAATTCCAGCGTTCTTTCCTTTTCTATACCTTTCCCACAGCCTGTTCAGACATTTTATGTGTTAACCTACAAATGCTTGATTCAGTTCATCAGGATGGATATATCAGGCTTGTCCTTCTTATGTGCTACAATAGTGATTCACTCACTCAAGAAACACATCCTTGGGTCATTTCTGATAGTAACTTAAATATGGTATTCAGACAACTGCATGTGAACTGTAATATTGATTACATATATAAAATATATGCTTTATCCCTAGATCTTGCAGACTTTAAACATTTAGTTTTTTTAATTCTATTTTCCTCTCCTATAAGTGTCACAAAATGAACCTCTAGAATGGAAAGAAATTGTGAGACAACACAGAATGACAATGTCAGATTTTTCACTAGCCACCTACCTCAGCCCTCAGTCCCTGTGGGAAATATACAGAGTGCAAAATTTGCAAATAAGTAATACACACACACACACACACACACACACACACACACTCTTGCAAGTGGAATGTAATGTGAGCCAAATATATAATTTAAATTTTCTAGAAATGTAGAAAAAATTAAGTTTTCTAAAAATGTAAGTAGAAACAGGTGAAACCCACTTTAATAACTTAATTTGCTTGACCCAAAATATATAGGATCAAGAATTAATCAACTTAAAAACTACTTTTGAGATATTTTCAGTCTTCTTTTTCACGTTCAGTACTGGAAATTGAATGTGTGTTTTAAACTAGCAGCACTTCTCAACTTGAAGCCACATATTAGTGCTCCATTGGTCACATATAGCCAGTGGTAGTTATATCGCATAACACAATGGAATCTAGAATAAGTATGCACTTTGTATTTCAACAATACCATTCCACCTTGGGAGTAAAGTTTTAACAGATTCACTTTAAAAATAAAACAGCCAGGCACGGAGGCTGTAATGCTGGCACTTTGGAAGGCCAAGGCGGACAGATCACATGAGATCAGGAATTCGAATGCAGTCTGACCAACACAATGAAACCATGAAACCACGTATCTACTAAAAATACAAAAAATTAGCCAGGAGTGGTGGCGCTTGCCTGTAATGCCATCTACTTGGGAGACTGAGGCAGGAGAATCACTTGAACCTGGAAGGCGGAGGTTGCAGTGAGCCAAGATGGTGCCATTGCACTCCAGCCTGGGCAACAGGAGTGAAACGCCATCTCAAAAATAAATAAATATACAAAAAAATATTTTAAAAACCCATAAAGAAAACAAAACAACCACACTTTGTTGTCCAATATGGCTACTGGTCTTTTTATAGAACCTGATTGTATTATATGACAAGTGTAGTAAGTAACCATGTAGGTAACACAAGTCCACACCTTTTACCTGTCTCTGAAGATTATACTCAATACTACAATTTCCAAGTTTTCCTGATCATCAAATAAACCTGTATCACTTCATAAAACTGAATTCATTATTCCAAATAATACTGCCTAGAAATAAATGAACGTTACTTTCCATTCAAAAGATAGGATTTAGTTACAGACTTGGAAATATTTTAAAGCATACTTTTCTATAAAATTTTCTATAAAATAGTTCCATAGTATGGATCATTGAACATAACAATGAAGGAAAGGTACTGCTGTATCACTGTAAACATTTTAGATGCTGTATGAGGTTTGAAATGATATTTGTTCATCTTGTCTACCCAATAAAATATAAGTTTTATTATGAAAGTCAAGAGCCTGTCTGCTGAACACCATAAATTTTTTAGCCCTGAATAGAATGTCATAAACCTGTTGATACAGTTGAGAGAAAAATGGGAATTTGAAAACATAGTTATGCTTTTCACAGAAGAAATAACACTGTATACTATTGCAGATTGGCAAATCACATTGTCTAATTCAATTAATAAAATAGGAATACCACATGCAGTCCTCTAACATGGGACTCTTCACTTGACTAAATGCCTCTGTATATTATAAAGGATGAGAAACAGTAGAAAAAAATTCTTGATTATTATGTGTAAAACTATTCTAGGCACATTAAGTGTATCTGTAATAATTGTCACTACAATATATAAAGAAACTATCCATGTCCAATGTATATGTAAGGAAACATGCTTTAATTAACTCTTCTAAGGCCTCTAAGTAAAAATACAGTGGCTTTAGGAAAGGATAAATCTGATTCTGGTGCCCAAGCATTTTCATTACTGCTTAATAGATTTTCTTTTATAATTACCTGACCTTACATTACAAATAAATATTGGGTAAAAAATCTTGCAAATAGAAGGCACAGTTGGTGCTTTGGAATTGACAGTCAGCCATTTGCAGGCTAATAAATCTAAGAATCCAACTGTTAGTCTCCTCGGCAGTAATGGAGCAGCCACTTTAGGCGCTGCATTTTTGGTTAATTAGAACACTTCTCAGGTGGTAAAATTGATAGCCTTCAGCTTGGTATGCTTTAAGGCCACCTGAGGCATGCTGCTATCATTCAGAAACCACTGCCTGATACATACTACTGATTAATCTACATAATTAGCTTAGCACTATAATTACTGAATTGTTTTCCAAGTAGGATATAAAATAAAATAAAAAATTAAAATATATACTTTTTAAATGTTTGGTTTCAGAGTTTCCTTTATCTTGTCTATATTTTAGGCATAACAGAATTTACCGATTGCCTCTAAACTAAGAGTCAATAATACAAATATAACATTAACGACAACAACAAAAATCAAGTAACAATGACTGATGTTCCAGTCATGCCAATGAGATCTTTACATCAGGTATCTTGGTTTATTCCTTGAGCCTGCTTGATGTTGAGGTAACCATTGTCATTCCAGTTTTCCAGATGAGCAGACTAAACTTAAAGGTGTAATAGAACTTCCCTAAATCATACAAATATTAAACGTTTGGCTGAGATTCCAAACCATAGTCTCATTCTTGCAATTTATATATAAATATACATACATATATATGAATTTTTATTAAGCCAGTCTGGAACTCCTGACCTCAAGTGATCTGCCTGCCTCAACCTCCCAAAGTGATAGGAGTACAGGCATGAGCCATTGTGCCCAGCCAATATGAATATACATTAATTTTGCAAAAAAAAAAACCAAACAGGTTTTTAGCTCATACTGATAGTATATATTAAGTCATTTGTTGTGACATCCTACATAAATGAGGGTGCTGAATGTTTTATTTCAGATAGCATCTTCTGTGATGTTCCCCAATGTAGACAATCATTTTTGTCCACCTTGAGAAAGATAACTAAATTGAAAGCTTCTTGTTGGAAGTTAGTCACTAAACATCTAAAATATACTTTATTGAATTTATAAATCACTTTTGAATACAGTTGCTACTTTTACTTATTAATGTTTGGGGGTTAACTAGAACTAAAAGCCTGTTGGAGTTTCTTTGGCCTGAGAGGATTAGATAAGCTTCAACATTTGCTATTTAAAGGTTATATGATTTTAAAAAAAAATTTTAAAGAAATGTTTTAATCAGTTATTTATCAAACATCAGTTGTTTGAAAAGGTGCTTTTCAAAGCATTCTCTGTCTCAAAAACTGTATGAAACAGAAGGTATAGAAATGAGAAGGCAGCAGGAATCACAGATTAAGGAGTTTACAATCACCAAGAAGTTTACAGACTTAACAATGTATGAGTTCTTTTAAATAAATTCATTGAAAATTTCGGCCCTTTTTTTCACAAAATTATTTACTAAGATCATTCTAAAGATATTTTAATTTCAGGAGCAAAGCATAGTGGTAGATTTAAATGGCCACAAGTACTTTGCTGTTCTTTTCACTAAATTTGGAAGTCTGTTTCCCAGTCTCTTAAATTTGACTGACCCAAACACTTGCTGTAACTAATAGAATCTAGCAGAAGTGATGTTGTGAGAGTTCTAGATCTTAACTCACAAACCATCTTTCCGTTTTTGCCTTTGCTCTTTTGGATGCCACAGTGAGAACGCTATGTAAGGAAATTGATGGAGCCTAATGAAGTATGACTGGCCGTGTGGAAGATAACTGAGTAGTCCCAGATGACAGCCAGGTACAACTGCCAGATTTTTTAGAAAGGTCGTTTTTTTTTTTTTTTTTTGGTAACTTTTTTTTTTGATGGGGTCCTGCTATGTTGCCCAGGCTGGTCTTGAACTCTCCTTGGGCTCAAGGAATCCTCCTGCCTCAGCCTGCCAAGTAGGTTGGATTACAAGCACATGCCACTGCCCGTGGCAAGCAAGGTCATTTTTGTTTGACCTTCCAGTCCAGACAACTCTGCAGCCTAATTCAGCCAATAAATGAACTCAAGTTAAGTCAACAGAAGATCCTCCTGTCCAGCTCACATAATCTTGGAAATGATAAATCAATATTGTTTTAAGACACTAAATTGCAGCATTTTTACTTGATAATAGTTAATTATCTGGACAGTCTAGAGTTTTAAGCAGTTTATGAACTTCAGAGGTTAATATCATAAAGCAGGCTTGGATTTTCATGCTCTGTCAGAAGTCCTGAGTAGTGGCAATACAGTGAATTTACAGTGTTAAGTGAAATGTCCAGAGTCCTGAGAGTATGGAAAAATATATAGGTGTAAACTTTGAAAGTTCTGTTTTTTTTTCCCTTTATTATTGAGACAGGGTCCATGTCACCCAGGCCAGAGTGCAGTGGTACAATCTGGGTGCACTGCAGCCTCTGCCCCTCAGACTCACCTCAGCCTCCCAAGTACCTGGGACTACAGGCTCGCACCACCATATCAGGCTAATTTTTTGTATTTTTGGTGGAGATGAGGTTTTGCTATGTTGCCCAGGCTGGTCTCCAACTCCTGAGCTCAAGTGATCAGCCTGCCTTGGCATCCCAAAGTGCTGGGATTACAGATAAGAATCCCCATGCTAGCCTGAAAGTCATTTTCCATGAATCAAAACTAAAACACTCTAATGGTAGATAGATGTTACTAAACATTTTTCAAAACCCACAGCATGTACAATACCAAAACCAAACCCTTATGTAAACTATGGACTCTGGGTGATAATAAGGTAACACTGTAGGTTCATTCATTATAACAAATGCTTGACTGCGGTGCGGGATGTCCATAGTGGGGGAGGTTGCACATGTGTGGGAACAGGGGTATAGAGGAACTTTGTTCTTTCCACTTAATTTTGCTGTGAACCTAAAAATTCTTTAAAAATTAAAGCTTATTAATTAAAAAAAAACTAAAATAGCAATGGGAATAATAAAAGTCACTTGTGTTTTGTATTCCTCTTTTAATACATAGAGAGAAATTTACCTTTAAATATAATTAAATTTGTAGCCTTGTCAGAATTGAATCAAGTTTAACCATAATATGGCACTTAAGGAATATTGCTAAATATGTTAATTGATCTTTCTTTTGTACTTCACACTATATAATTCACAAAATAGACAAAATGATATACAAAAAGAAAGAAAAATATTATGGACTTCCACTTATACATGAACACGTACAGATACCTGGGGGAAATAATTCATCAGTCAATGAACATCTCCATATATGCTAACAAACTAGAGTTCTGGGAAGAAAATAATGAATTAAAAGATCACCTGACAAAAATGCTTAATTATTTCACTACTTAGTTCCCCTGATGATATTTAGACGCGGGAAGAAAAATATAGACATGAAATGTGTTTGTGTGTATATAACACAGAGGGAGAAATAAAGAGAGATTGTAACTGACTATAAGCAGAACCGTTTTGCTTAATTGTATTTCTAGCTACTGCTGTTAACTTTAAATTGCCTAGCTGGAGTTCTAGAGCACTGAAATATTGAGAGGCTCTAGTTGCACAGTCACAGCAATTTTTAAGTAAATTTCTAAACATGATCTAATTCGCTTTGTTTTACTTCTGCTTCAAATGTGAAAAGATCTTTTCCTTATTTGTAAATGAAGGAAGGTGGAATATAAAAAATGAGAAACATTTTATAGCTACTTAGTAATATGGCAGCAATAATGATAAGGTATAATAATTTAAATAAAATTTAGGGAAATCTTAGTAAGCTGTGGAATTTAGTTAAGACTTAATAGGTACGGTTCATCAAATTATATTACAATGCAATAAGCTAATTTTGAAAAATATTTAATGCCACTCAAAAAACAATTTTGGGCTGGGTGTGGTCACTCATACTTGTAATCCCAGGACTTTGGGAGGCCAAGGCTGCAGGATTGCTTGAGCTCAGGAATTTGAGACCAGCCTGGCTGGGCAACATGGCAAAACCCTGTCTACAAAAAACACAAAAATCAGTCAGGTGTGGTGGTGTGTGCCTGTGGTTCCAGCTACCTGGAGACTGAGGTGAAAGAATGGTGTGAGCCAGGGTGACAGAGGTTGCAGTGAGCTGAGATCATGCCATTGCACTCTAGCCTGGGCAATAGAGCCACACCTTGTCTTGAAGAAATAAAAATTGTCATTTTGATTACTAAAATGATAATGATATTCAACATTTGTTGTGTACTTATTTTGTGCCCTGGACTGTTTGCATCTGTTCACATACGTCATTTAATCCTTATAATAACTGTTTGAAGTAGATACCTCATTTACAGATTGGGAAACAGAGGCAAAGATCAAGTCATTTATTTAAGGTCACATAGCTACTGAATGTTGGCACTGGAGTTGAAACACAGAAAAATTGATGCTTCATTGTGAGGCTTCAAAAGAACATTGTAATATAACCAGCTGGAAACACCTCATATTTTATATACTTATTTACTTGTAATGTTTTCTGTGAAGAAAACAGATATTTTGATCAGCATTAACAAATAATTTTGTCTTAAATGAGGAGATAATGAACACTCTTCCTGCTAAACCTGTTTCTTAGAACCTTTTATCTACCCTAGAAATATTTGTAGCTTAAATAAATAAAACAGTATGTTAACCTAGTTCAGTAAATGAAGCAATGCTTATAGTTACATCACTATGGAATCTACACATTACTACAAAGAAATCATGAAGGAACAAAAAAGTAGATTCAAAAACTAAAAGAACTTCTCTTTGCATTAGAAAGAAAAGAATATGTCTCCAGGGAGATTGCATAAAAAGCATCAAATTTTAAATGCAGAAATGCATGTCCTTAACTGAGATTGATATAGTACTTAATAAGCTAGAGATTTTGACATGGACATGTCAATATTCTTTCCTCATGAAATAATTTCTGGGTTGTGATATATCTTCCAAAATTTCCACTACCAAGTTGATCTTAACTCCTATTTTCACATGGGGCCATCTATCCCATGACATCTATGACTTTTAGAATTTCCACTACCATATATGACATTGGGCCTGGTTTATTGGTTTATCAATAATTTTCTTCTTTTTTTGATTTTTATTTGTTTACTTTTTGGTCTGGAATCTTCAAAATTTATTATATAAGAAAACGTTAAATTATTTGCTTACTCTATTACTCTAGTAAGAATTCAGCTGTTCCTATTGGTTTTGGCTCATATCACATCATTCTGATCCTTCTATGATGGTTTTATTTGACTCGGAAGAAAGCCATCCTAAAAATTACTACTTGTCATCACTTCCCCTATTCCCTCTGCTTTCCTTATATTTTCCTAAATAGGCTTTTTTCTCTGGGGAAATCGATCTCGAAATATTTAAAAATCTTCTTAAAGAGCTTTTCCCAGGATTTTACACTAAACACTTTAAAGCATCATAATAAAGACAATATTTACCAGGTACTATATTTTCTCATGTAATCTCTTCAAGGTGATTGTGAGTGAGACATTATTTTTCCACTTTTGAAGTGTACCAAAAAAAATATGGAAAAACTGCACACAGAGAAATTAAGTAACATGCCCAAGGACACACAGATAAAGATGAGCAAGCCAAACTTACTCCAGAGCTTCATAGAACACAAGTTTGATAGTACATTCTTCGGAAGATCCCTGAAAAGACAGCCAGTTTTCAAAAGCATAGCTAACCATAAATCAGTTCCACTTATATTTAGAACCCAATTTTGACCTCCATGTCTTGTTGACCAAATTCTCAAATCCTGATTACTAATCTCCCAATCCCAATCCCAGTTCATCTGTGGGATGTCTGCCTCTTTAAGCAACCCCTTTTTTCATTCCTATTGCATCCTTGCCACTAGAGTTTGAGGTCTTTACATCTGCCTAAAATGGTCATTCATAAAGATGGTCCACCTGAAACGTCCATGTTAGGTTGCTCTGCTTTATTTATGTTGTTTCTTGAGATTAATTTTCATCCTTTCTCCCTGGTTCTCTGACACATATATCTTGATCTCAGCTCATTTTGTTCTGTCTTTTTGATCATATCCTTGAAAAGCCTTGTCACAGGCTGTGATTTTATTAAGTAGGAAACAACATGTTTTCTGGCCATTTGAGTTCTTAATAATATTCTCATTGTCTGGCATGTAGAAGTGCCATCATTAGCTGACTGATGCCTTTCTCCAAGTATATTTGAAATTCTCAGCTACTTCTCAGACCCTCAACTTTCTTATATCATGTCTAGAACATTTTTATCCTTTTTTGTATGTAGTTATATATATGACTTTATATTTTGCATAAATTGGTGCCTTTATTTGACAGGATTCAATGATACAATTTTCAATTACATTAGGCTTCAAGACAATATTTTGAAATATTCTTTATAGAACACAGCTACCTGAAACACTGGTAAGTTGATAATTTCAATTCATGTAATAAAAATGTCATTTTAACTTCCTCAGTTTTGTAAAATATAACATAATGAGTTTAATACAATAATTAAATACATTTCTAAAATATAGGTTAAATAATCCATTCCTATGGAACCCAAAGTAAAATAACTTCAGGTACAACCAAAGTTTTCCAAAATACTTCTTTCGCTCTGAAAAGTTTAATGCATTAAAATTAATTATTTTAATGAGACTAACTACATATTTACTAAGGTACATTGATAGAATTAAACGGGCTTTGGAAATGCATTTATTGTTATCCGGCTGCTTTTGTTGGTTCCTCAGATTCTAATCAAACTTTCTGCAGGTATTTTCAATTACTATTTAATTATTTTACAGTATATTTGCTGTGTGCCTCTCATTAAATCAGCAGCCATTGATTTCATCTGTCCAAACACTTCACATGAGTATTTTGGCTCACTTCTCTCAACTCCTGGCAGCTCTGATATCCTGAGCATATCCTTTGAGATATGACAAAAAAAAAAGAAGTTTCTGTGGTGCTTCCTTCTTGAGTTCTCTCCTCTTTAAAAGAGACATTAACACCTGTATGCTTGATAAGAGTACGGTGGTCATAATGATGCAGCATCTGGATAAATGACTCCTAGTGGGTAGATATTTTAAAAATGTGAGTGGAGTTAACATGTAGAAGAGATAAGGTGTTCAACAACTGAGCTTGGGCTATCATAATAAATAATTTAATATTTTAGGGCTGCTTTATTATAAGAACACAGGCTTATTTTGTAAATCTTCAGAGAGGTGAATCAAGATGAATTTGTAAAGGAATCAGATACGTAGACTTAGTATAATTACACTAAATAATAAAATATGAAATAATATACCACGTCAAGAGTTTTAGTCACTGCATTTCAGTACAACTCAACAAACAATCCAGTCCCAACAACAGGCACTATAGCACTGTGCAAGGAACAAAGATATTATCAAGATTAATACAGCACAATATCCAGTCAGGGCAGATCTCTGTGCAACTACCTCTGGTCCTAAGATGCTTTCTGTTCTATCTATGGGTCCTGATTAGGCAGCATCTCATTATCTCCTGCACTTTTGGCAGTTAACACCGACTATTAAAGCTCCTGTTTCTTACCATCGTGGTTTCTAATAACATTTATCTCAATTTTGTCACTCTAACCCAAAGCAGTTGAATATGTTTTACTTAATTTTCTTCTGTCTTCATGAGACTAGGCCAAGATAATTTAATAGCACTTTACTAAATATTCAAAGATAATAAAAGGGTATTATTAAATGGATTAGGCAAAGAGTTAAGATTAGCAAACCAATGTGACCGAAATTAAGATCTACAACTCTGACATACTATGTTTGGGTTTTCACAGCAGGGTTCTCAGGCCTAAATGTTCATTATAAATCATTTTAGAATCTTACAAAAAGCGAAGATTTTGTGGTCTGAGGCAGGGTTCAGTCTCCCAGGTGATGCGGCTTCTGGTACTAATGTTCTGTTGACTACTGAGTAGTGAGGGGCTTCTTAGATGCCTTAACAGTCTAAGGGGCTTCTTGCCTCCTGTCACTCTTTCTGTGTCAAAATTCACTTTCACCTTAGGGTACCCTTAAGCACACATGATCTGCTCAGACTCTAGTTCAGACTGAATGAGGAACTAGGAAGAAAATAAAGTGCCCTCTCACACTCAAATACTATCCAACTTCCCAGGTCATATTTTTTGAGTAGCTAGGGCTACAGGTACGTGCCACCACTATGCCTGGTTAATTTTAAATTTTTTTTGTAGAGACAGGGATCCTGCTTTGTGGCCCAGACTGGACTTCTACTCCTGGCCTCCAGCAATCCTATTGTCTTGGCCTTCCAAAGTTCTGTGATTAAAGAAATGAGCCACTGTGTTTGACCTTCCTTTTCTAATAAAATGTTTTTTTTCAATACCTTAAAACTAGAGAAACCTCTGTTCAAATAAAATCTTTAAAGTAAGTGTAAAGAAAGCCAAGCAATATAATTAGGGTTCCTCTTTATAAAGGAATAAAGTAAACAGTTGTGCAGCAAAGGAGTCACAGACACTTGTCAGAAATACCACATAGCACAGACACAAAAAAGATGTTTGAGAGGAGGTAGAGGCCTCTTAGATAGGCCTCATCCCAAGTAGAAGAACACATGCAATCCCCAAACTTTACTAACCCACAGGTGAGGCCAGGCATAGATGTGTTTAGGCACCGTGGCCATCTTTCCAAAAGACTGACGTCCCATACTCATGGCAAGCACAGAACATCTAAAAGACTATGGATCAATGGAAGTCTTCTGGTTGAAGAAGTACTTTTATTAGAATGGAGCCTCAGAGCCCAATGACTTCCATCGACTTGTTCTTCTGTTGAGCCCACTATTCAGAGCTGCTAAGCCAACTGTCTGCTATATTCCCAGAAGACAGAAAAAATTAGCGTACAGTGCCATGTATTTGTATCTTTTCAGCACGTCTTCCTTCCTTATCTGTATAAAAAGAAAATTTTTAAACAACTTACCTCTACAAAATCCCTTTTGTCACTTAATGTAACATAGACATATACTGGACACTATGGGGCGAAGGTCATTGTGGGTATTATGAAGCGTAGCCAAATTCCATCTATAACATTATGCAAACATCAACCAAAGGAAACTTTGTGTGGTCATAATAGTATCAGGCATAGTAGACTCTACTATAGAGATAAAGGAGACAATTCATAATGTTTAAAGAGTCAGTTAAATGGACAGAATAGCAATCACAGCTTTGCTTACAAGGTGATGGTAGGCATGAATCAACTGATAAAGAAAACACATAGTACTCAAAGCTTATAATTCAAAATAAATCCAGTTACAGTTATTTTTTCATCAAACTGTAGGAGAGATTTTAGAAAAAAAAATCTTAACAGCAGACAGAGGAAGAGATAGCTCATATACAAGGAACAACAGTAGACTATAAAACATTATCTAAAATAAAAAAAGTAAAATAATATCCTCAAAATTCTGTAATACAATATTTATCAATAAATAAGCAGGAACTCAGCAAAAATAATCTTAAAAAAGAGAAAAACCAAAAATATTTTGGATGAACAAAATTAGAGATAAATGCATAGGTATCCTCATGAAGTTATTTTAAAAAACATACTTCAGTAATATGGGAAAAAAGATATTAAAATATCAGAGAAATAAAAGCTGTCATGTGTTTAAATTTTAGCACTGAATGTATACAAGCTATAATGCAGTCTTATATATGTTGCTAAAATATTGAAATAAAAAGTATTAAAACACTCACGTGCCACAAGGAGGAAGTGTTTTGTCTCCTTTATTGTTCTGGAAGAAGTTAAAGTATTGATTAATTCAGGTACTGCGAATAGATGCATGAGAACATTTCAAGAAGAGTAAATTCAATCAATCAGAGTAACAGGCAAAAAAGAGAAAAGCATGGAAGTTATGGTGAGACATATAAGGGGAAATACAAGTAAAAAATCAAAAATAATTCTCCCTGTTAAAAATAGAAGAGACTTTCCACATCCTCTTTTCTTAGAGCAAGTACTCAGTATTGCTTACATGGAAAACATGTATATAATGGGTTGTATCTGTTTCACTGTAGAAAAGGGTGAAAATCATTTATATCTTTGCAGTCATTTAGGATATTGGTCACAATGCACAGTATGTTCTGGATTAGTGCTTATTTAATAATAACACTGTTTTCTACTTTCCTAACTTTGTAGTGAGGTTTTCTGGGTTAGGAGGAAATTTTGGTTTAATTACATTTCCCCAGCAATTCTGACAATGATGTCTGAAAGACCCTAAACAAAAGGACATCTGAAGGTCTGTGGCCACACACAAGTCAGTTCTTTTTATGACGATACATTAACGTATTTACTGGGACTCTTAGATGGGCCTACTAAGCAAATGAATTACTGGTGTTTATGCAATGAATTGAATTCTAAGGAAAAAAAAACTGATTCAGAATCCCAGAAGAAATGATTGAAAAAATTGGAGAGGAAATTGGAGAACTAAAGATTACTTTCCCTTTTACAGAAACCTCCTGCTTCTTGTTTGGGGTGTCCTTGCTCCCTCTGCTTCTCCTGCTTGTCTCCCCTCACCACTATTGCCTCCGATTCTAGCCACTGCCACTGTCTCAAGCTAACTCCCAGGAAGAGAGAAGTGATGGATTGTTCCCCTCATTGGTAGATTTCTCTGTAAAGAGAGATGAAGGCGCAGCCTCTTTTACTGAAATAAATTAGCTGCTGTGTTTGAGAACATGGTTTTGTGTGCCTTGTGGCCTACTCCTGAGCCACTTCATGTCTTAGCCCAGAGTCCATTCAGGAGTCCCTTAATAACTGTACATCATGTAGCTGGGAAAGCAGATATGATAAAGATACCGAAGGAATAATGAAGAACATGCATAGAGGCTGTGACCTTGTTTGAAAACAAGGAGAGTAGCTGCACTGCTTACTTAGAAAAAGCCAAGCTGACTAGGTGTTAAACTGATGAATGTCACCGCAGGAAGGGAAACCAAAATGCCATGCATTTTACTTTTTTTTTTTTTTTAATTTCAGGAAACCCAGTCCTTTTCATTCACATCCCAGCAAGCTAACGTGATGGAGTCTAGAAGGTCACCACATCAAGAAATCTGGTGGCCAAGGAAAACCAGCTACCCACTATCCCCACAACTGCGGAAGAACTAAGGGTGTTAGTGATGCTTCAAGAGCAGTGGCCAGAAGCCATACTTAAACCCTTCCTGGCAAAGATGGGCCAGGAGAGGTTGCAGCCATGTACCTAGAAGACAGGTGAGTCCTTCATTGATTTCCATAAGCAGTTTGTTGAGATTTTCTCAATATTCACTGGTATGAACCCAGATGCAGATCAAAATAATTCTCTAGTCTTAGCAACCTTTATCTCATTTCTCCTTGGTCTACATTAGGGCTATCCAAACCCAAGTTAAAGAAAAGGTGGTAGGAATTGCAGAGTCAAGAGTCTAAAGTAGGGAATACTGGCATATGGCTCAAAACTGGAAAAATATTGGAGGCAGAAGAGAAACTGGTGAACCATATATGTCAATACTTTCCCTCAGTATAATCTAACTTTGTCTTTTCAGATAGACAGATAGATAGATACTCTGTAATTTCCTTGGAAATTTCTCATTTTCTATTTGGTGGTAATAGATCAACACAAATAGTTGGCATTTTGGGTCAGCTTAATTCTTTTTCTTCCTCCCTAGTTCTCATCTAGATAGGCTCTCATTATTAAGTGACATGTGTTTTTACTTTCCCTTGATCCTTCAGTAAATCTATTGGAGAGAAACCTGTTGTGTAACATAAAGCTGTCGTATTCTTTACTCCAGATGGTGTGTCGATGGAAGAAACCCTTTGGGGAAAATGTCCCAGATTTGGTTGCTATGTGCCTTCTGAAAGCAAAAAGGTATGGCAGAGAACAGCAGTCTCACACTATGCTAGGGAAGCATACTGATCTAAAACAAATCATTGCATCACCTTGGGCCCTAGGAAATGTGATACTGCTATTACATGAAATACGGAACCAATAAAAAATAGTTTTCCAAAAGCATAAGCTATGGCCATGTGCAAAACAATATCCTTTGTCAAGAGCTTAATTAAAAATAATGAAACCAGTTATAAAAAATTAAAGAAGGAACTATGTTTAAAAGAAGCACTCACCCAGTAATAACTCCATACTTCTAATAAAGGAACAAAGTTTCATTTAATGAAGATGGCTGACCACTGCATACATTTGGACAAGATTCTACCCACTAATCTTTGGAATTCCTAACCCTTAAACTATCCTGACTCAGGACTTCATTACCATCATCTGCAAAGTATTTTTCTGTAATAGATGTGTTCTGCAATTTATTGTCCTTCCTTCTTTCTTTCCTTGATTCCTTCCTTCTTTCTTTTTGTTCATATAGTGGGTGAGTCTAAATTATTCTTTGCATTTGCTTATGAAAGAGTCCAGTATTTGTGGTTAAAAAAAAAGACCATAAATGTTTGAGGATTCTTTTACTATTTTCTCTAGTCATTCATAAAATATAAAATTAAAAAAATCTGCCCAGCCAGAAGGATCTACAATTATTCAAAATGTAGATGATTTTTGGTTGCTTCAGAAAGTAGAGAGTAATACAAAATTGATCATTCTGGCTTTGTTACAATCCTTTGCCTCAGAGGGGTACAAAACCCCACTAGACATATTGCAGTATTACCAAACTGAAGTAAAATCTTTGAGAAATCAGTTATCAGCTATAGGCCACAGAGTATTAGGTCCAGGTAACATGTCCTACTACAAAAACAAACAGACAAACAAAAAACTTAGGCACTTTATGGGACTTGTGTAATATTGTAGACAGTAAATTTTAGCTGTTGCAGAGCGGTAAAACCTACTATGGAGCAATTGAATGATAATCCTCCAGATCCTCTGGTTTGGTCTCAAGAATTTGAAGAGGCTTTTGAACAATTGAAATAGGCTATAGCCTCTCCCTCAGGTTACAAATTTTGAAAAACCCAATCTGATTTATTTGATATTTATATTCATATTGCATATTCGATAATAGTTATTGATGATCACACACTCAGGAAAAATAACATGGCCTAGTTAAGGCTTCCTAGTTGTGACTTAGAAAACCTAAAAAATGTATGTTTTGTCTGTAATTAAGTCTGCACGAGCAGATGAGCTAATAGCAGTTAGTAGAACTATATTTTTTTAAATCTGGACTTAAAGTAAATATATATTCTAATAATGAACATATGATTAGTGTCAATACAAGCAATAGAGGAATTTTTTAAAGGGAATTTCTTTTTTACCTCAATGAGTACTAGAATATCTCTTGAAAAATTGGTAGGTTATTTGTTAGAGGCTTTACATCCGCCTGCTTGGATATCAGTAGTTCTTTATGTAGCTCACGCACTACAGGATGAAATTTCTAATGGCAATAATTTTGCTACAGAATTGCAAAAGCTGATAAACTTGGCAAATCCCAAGCTTGGAAATTCACCTTTTAATAAAATAAAAAACACTTATTCATTTTCAAAAATATTCTTTACAAAAGAAATGGGCAAATGGATGATAAAAGAAGCTAAAAGATATTTATTTGGACTATGGAATTTACTAAACAAAATAATTTCTCTACCATAGTTTCTAATTAGCTTGGTTAGTATTGTTGTGTCACCAACAAAATTATCTGACTATAGGAGAATTTTAAAGGTAGCAGAGGATCACTAAGGCTACCAAAAAGATAAAGTTATTGGAAACATTTAAGAAATGTGTTATGTGTTTACAGAATTCTTACAGGTTATTCCCAAAATAAATGCAGAAACTTTTTCCTGACCAACTTTACTGGGTAATCTGGTATCAGCTGGATTTCATAGAATGAATCCTCACAAAAAGTAAGAGCTTTTCTTAAGTTCTGGTTGTATAATGTCTGGATGGTCTAAAGTCTTTCCCTCTTTATAAGCCGATGATCAGACAGTGATAGAATACATGTAATTCCTGCTTTTAGGGTACCACAGCGCATGGAATAAGACAACTGTCCAGGCGCGGTGGCTCAAGCCTGTAATCCCAGCACTTTGGGATGCCGAGATGGGTGGATCACGAGGTCAAGAGATAGAGACCATCCTGGTCAAAATGGTGTAACCCCAACTCTACTAAAGATACAAAAAATTAGCTGGGCATGGTGGCGGGTGCCCGTAATCCCAGCTAAGGGAGGCTAAGGCAGGAGAATTGCCTGAACCGAGGAGGCGGAGGTTGCAGTGAGCCGAGATCGCGGCATTGCACTCCAGCCTGGGTAACAAGAGCGAAACTCCATCTCAAAAAAAAAAAAAAAGGGGAGAGAGAGAGAGAGAGAGACAACAGACGTCATTTCATTTCTATTGTAAATATTATGTAAATATTTGCAGATTCCTATGATACTCAGTCCTTTGGACAGGTAGAGCAAATGAATGAAACTAAAAGCAAATTCATTGGCTAAGATTTTGCAACCTAAGGTGTTAATATGGCCTAGAGATTTACTATTGGCCTTGTTAAAAATTACACTGACACCAAGAAGCATACGGGGGATCTTTCTTTTTAAATTTATGTGTGACAGTCCCATGACTTCCGGACAGAGACCATGTACTTTACGTGACTTAATGAAATTCTCTCCATCATGTTCAAGGGCTTTTCCCTTCCCTAGAATCTGGAGGCACAAAGTGATAAGGACCTGGAAGAAACAGCTGGGAAAAGTCTGCCAGCTCAATTGAGCAGAAGATTTTGTCTACTAAACTAAAACGAAAACAGGCTACCATTGAACAGGGCTGGGAGAGACCAAATGTTGTGAAGCACCCACATAACTATCAGAGTGGCTCTACTACCTTCACGATTCTCGTATAGTCAGATCATTTTGTTGATGACACAACAATACTAAGCAAGCAATAGAAACTACGGTATAGAAACTATTTTGTTAGAAAAAATAAAACAAAAAAAAAACAGAAAAACTATTTCACTTAGTGAATTCCATACTCCAATTAAATTTATTTTAGCTTCTTTTATCATTCATTTGTCCATTTTCTTTCATAAAAAATATGTTTGAAAATGAATAAATGTTTTTTGTGTGGGAGAGGGAAGGAAGCCAGTGGATTCTCACTTTCCATGAGAGGGTAGCACCTCTGGATTCCTGGACTATGATTCTCACAAGAGACTTGAAACCTGAATTTTCTACAGTAGCAGATATTGGTAGTAAACGAAACCAAAGGAGGTGTTTAAGCAAAGATATTGCAAATCATATAGATATCTTGCTGTCCTATTCACAGGCAGATTTTTTCTAAGTACTGTAAAAATCACATTTTACTGGAAAACAAACAGGATTTATTACAGAATATTTTTGATCTGTATTCAAAGTAATGGTTTCTAAAACTTCATTTCTGATTAGCTCTAAACTGTAATCCAAATATAAACAGGATCTGGATTTGTAAATCCAAAAACCTGGTTATTGACAGAAAAAATGTGAGAAGCACCTTCATGAATATTTTTGTAAATAACAAAGTAAAAGTAAATGATGGGCATTTCGATACAACTGAAGCCCTAAATTTGACCAAAAAACATTTTGTTAACTGATTTGATTGGGTATACATACAGTAAACAAGAAGAAATCTGTCCAGGTTTTGACTTATCCTGTAGTCCCAGCATTTTAGGAGGCTGAAACTGGCAGATTGCCTGAGCTCAGAGATTGAAATCAGTCTGGGCAACATGGTGAAACTCCATCTTTACCAAAAATACAAAAGTTAGCTGGAAGGGGTGGTGTGTGCTGTTGTCCCAACTACTTGGGAGGCTGAGGTGTGAGGATCGCTTGAACCTGGGAGATGAAGGTTGCAGTGAGCCCTGATTATGCCACTGCAGTCCAGCCTTGGCAGCAGAGTGAGAACCTGTCTTTAAAAAAAATGTCTATCTAATAGAGAAACAGAAGCCTGGCATTTACATTCAGAGACTGCCCAAACCAGGTCTAATATCACTAGATTCCCTTTGGAATGAAAGTTCTCTCCAGTCCCTACAGATCAATAAAGATGATTAGGTGTTATTTATGGAGATTTGGTTGACTGTTTTAATCCTATACATAGGGTCTCCAGTTCTTGTACCTTCTTTCTGTGTTGTCTTGACTGAAAATCTCAGAGTGCTTTCATCACTCTGTGACCCAGTGAGCTACAGGTTTTTCCTGAAGGCTTGAATCCAAAAAAAAAAACCTTGACAATTCATTCCCAGGCACTGATAAAGGTATCTAGGTTGTTGCACAAACATCATCCGAGACTCAGCCAAACTTCTTAAACCTTCATGCAAACTCCCTACCCTGATGCGCTCACCATGGACATAGCTAGGTAGAGCACCCCTTTTCTCTTGCTGTCCATGGTAAGATTCCCTAACAAAGGCTTTGAACTGATCACCCTGGCATTTAGTACCTTTCGTTGGAATCTCAATGGGCTCCATCTGGGCATGGTTTGGGGCACTCCTTTGTGGAAACCCCTGCTGCCATTTTTAAAGTGACACCAGCCATGTGATAGGCAGGATGAAACAGTTTAATTATTCATTTAGATTCACTGTAAGAAATAAAATTTAAAAAAAAGAAGCTCATAGAGTAGAATAGTTCTAAAGGCTTGAAACAATTAGAGCCATATACATTGAACACTGAGATTTCAGTCTGTACATTTCAATGGGTTCCTTATAAGACTTTGATGGTAGATGGTGGCTATGGATGTCTTTGCATATTATATCAGAGGAAACTATTTTAAAAGATAGAACAATGACTAAAGGGCCTAAATTGATACATGAATCTAATGATACTCATGGGTTTACTTCATTTTAGTCTTGTTTCCAAAGCTTTTTGTTTGCAATGCAAACATTACTTTTATAATGTATTTTTCTTTGCTTCTCCAGTAGGCTCATTGACTTGTCACAACCTACCATTTCATCCGGAAGCACAATTTTACACAATTTACATATCCATAATAATTGTCTCATTTATGCCATCTTTACTGGTGACACCCTACTTTTATTACTTTAAAAAATAATTTTACGACAGTTTTCAGATTACAGAAAATTGAGGAGAAAGTACAAGGTTTCTACACACCTATTTCACACCTACAGTTTGCCTCACTTTTATATCACTTTTAAAAAGTGATATAATAGTGCAAGAGGGTATTTCATTTGTTACAATAGAAGAATCAATGCTGTTACATTATTATTAACTAAATTACAAAGTATGCATTCATATTTGCCCTTTGTGCAGCAAATTCTATGGATGTTATGTTGACAAATACATAATGTTATGTATCCACCATTATAGTATACAGGATAATTTCATTTTCCTAAATATTTCATGCGTTCCACCTGCCTGTCCTTCCTCCCCCACCCCACAAATTACTTAGTAATTACCCTTTAAGTGTTTCTACCAGTTATTGGCTCCAGCAGTTGCTTCTGCTTGAGTTAAACTGTGTTTCTCTGTATTCTCTAGTTTTGGTGGTAGTAATTTGCCCTGAGACCTCAATTCCCTAGTCGAGTTAAGGAGAGTTGTTGATTTTTGTTTCGTTATTGTGAAAAAGGAAACTTGCCAAACGGGAACTAAAAGTCTAAATACCATTAGAATGTGAACTACTCAAATTATTCGTCAAGCCCATTGGTAAAAATACAAGTAAGTGCTCCACTTGTTAGTTTGGTTTTAGTTTGTACCTGGCTGTATACTACAACTCTGTTTTCCGGCCCTCTTCCTCTCTCTCTCCCTCCCTCCCTCTCTCTCTCTCTCTCTCTCTCTCTCTCTCTCTCTCTCTCTCCTGACCAGAGTGGAAAGAGATGTCTCGATCTCTTAAACACTCTATAACCAACTTTGCATCCTCTTCTCTTGCTCTCTTGACACTGCTCACCTTTATTGTGTACATATGCAGCTCCCTTGACCCTTCTCTGTGCTCCAAAGTCTCCCTCCTTTCAGCTTTCCCTACAGTGTTTCTGTCTCTTGTGCTAGCCTTTGTCTCAAATACGTTGTCATGTACCTGCCCTGCTTCTGCTGTCCCAGCTGTTTTTTTTCTTTCTTTTCTACTCTTATGGGAATAGAAAAAAAATATGGACTTCCTCCTGTATGTTTTGCATTGAATGGGACATCTCATAACATTGATTTTCCTACACCCTAAAGTTTGTAAAGACAGTGATTTTTCAGCTCTGCAAGAGTGAGAAGATTCACTCATGTTCAAGTGTGCTAAATAATTTTAAAACCTAATTTCAAAAACGGATGTTTATTTTCTACTTGAAACTTTAAAAAATAAGATTTTAAATGGCAGTTGAGGTTAAATGGTTACATTTTTGTCCTAGCATATATCAACCTTCCTCCTACAGAATTAAACCCATTAGTCTTACAGGTGAAAGACAAAAGAAAAAAATTGCAGAGTATAAAAATAAAATAAGATTTATTTTAAAAAATATCGTCTATATATATGCTCAGTATATCTATTATATAGCACTTTTCCACAAATTTTGTTCTCAATTTCTTTTTCAATTTTTCTTATGAATAAAGTTATAAAGCCTCAAATATGTCAAAAATAAAGTCATCATATTTCTCATGTTGGACATAGAGCTTATTTAGACTCAACAGGTATGAAAATAAAATAAACTAGACTTTAAGTTTTCGCATTCTACTCTAGGCCATATTTTAAGAGATGTGAAAAAAATATTCTTTCAAAAATGAGTAACACTGAGCGATGCAATCAATGGCAACAATAAAACATAATTGGCTGATTTTCAAAGTGGAAAATCTTTTGATTGCATATATGCAAGATCAGATGTAGCAAATCCATATGCCTGCAAACCAAGTAACAATTTCAAAAATATGTTGTCTCAGTTCAAAATGTATGAGATGTGGCTGAGTGCTCCATCAATGTAAAAGTTTGTAGCAGGAGTAAGTTTTGGCAGACTGCTTCTAGGGGCAGTGGGAGAAAAACCAGTGTAATGAGTAAGTGTGATAGAGATTTGACAAGTCAAAAAGTAAGCGAAGGATTGTTAAAGAAAGGGATGGTATACCTGAGAGCTGAAGAGCAGCAGAGAGTTAACTACAAAAGCAGAAACTGGATGTGTGTGCCAGTTGGAAGAAATGTGGGTATAGTTCCAGTGCCAGGCGCATATCACAAGGTGAGGGAAACAGACAGCTAAATTGAAGCAGAGGGTATCAGGGAGCATCAATGAGACAAGCCTAATTATAAGAGGCTTTTGAAGTTTTGTCTCTTTTATTGAAAGCAAAGAATGGCAATTACAGAATGTAAGTATCAAGGATTATTGGAGGCAAATGAAAGTATTTTGATCAAAATCGTACATCTAAAGGATAACTCTGGAAGTTATGATGAGACGAGACATAAATAGAAAAGAATAGATTAAGGTAGTCATACGGCGGTCATTGTAGTACTTAGGTAAGAGGGAAAAGTAGCTTCGACTAGGATGGAAGGAAGAGATGAAGAAAAGTAAATCAATTCAAGAGATATGTAAGAAGTGAAATATATAGTACTGGTTATTTTAATCATCAGATTCTGTGGCATGTCAAAAAATTTGAAAATCCTTCTGGCTTACAACAGACATGTATTTTCATGCTCATAGGTCTAGAAATCGTCTGTCATTTGTGTGGTTTAGACTGGACTAGCCTGAACTTTACTGGACTCTAGGCTGCTACTGATTGGGTTCAGGGCTGCTCTGTGTGCCTTCATTCCGAGTCTTAGGATGGTGTGTGCTGCTGTTTCAGATACCAGGCTTAGAATAGAGTGTGCTGCTGTTTTTAAGGTGGTTCATCAAAGTTCAAAAGGGCAAGCTAAACTACATACAGGGTGTTGGCTTGTATGAACAAAACACTAACATGGGAAATGGTGTGGATATACAATCATATTACAGGTGAATCTAGAATTTGATCCATTATTCAATCTACCAAAGAGTTGCATATAGCACAGTGATTATGGTTGAAGCAGGAGTCTAGAATGATGTCTGTCTTTTCATAACTTATATGCATCATTAGATGAGTGATACTACCATTGATTTCTATAGAAAGCAATGAAAAAAACCTAGTCATCTAAGTGAAGTAAAAGAACAGTTTTGATATGTCAAATTTTAGTTGTCTTTTGAAGATCTAGAAGAATTCAAGTAGATAATTAAATATAAGCCTCAAGCTCAGCAGATAGATAGATGTGGGGAATAAAAATCTCAATATCTTTAGATAAGTGGTAATTTCCATTTATATATGAACATTTCCCAGGGATAACACAATATGAGCAAAGGGCAGAACGCAGGATGTATACAGAGAAACTCAACTACTTTATACATGGATAGAGAAAACTACACCTGTAACCATAGCACAAATGATTAAACAGGGGAGAGAAAAAGTGGGAGATGACTTTGATATATAGACCAAGGAACAGAGAGTTTCATATTTGAGACAGTATCAAGATTAGGAATAAAGCATACCTATTGAATTTAGTTATATGAAGGTTTATTGCTGACCTGGAGTGAACCATCTTGGTGAGTGACAGGGTTTGAAATTAGCATTATAGTAGTTTTAGACCGAGTGAGAAGTGGAGAAGTAAAGCCAACACTTTGGATATTTTTTAGAACTTTCACTTAAAAAGAAATAAAATGAGGTAGTTGCTTGAGGGATAAGAGGATGGTAGAAAACATTTTTTAAGTATTTTATTTTGGTTTCAAAGTAATGAGAGTTAAATATACTTAAATCCAAGGAAAAATATGCATTTCAGAAAGAGTAAGTGAACACTCAGAAGGCTTGAAGGAGTAACTTCCATGCCGGAGGGGAAGTTTTCCAAGCCACATGATACGATGTGGCCTTTGATAAGAGAAGCTGAAAAAATAAAGCTAAGGTAGGCAGTAGATGAGACAGAAAAATAAGGGCACAAAGAAACCCCCAACTTAAAGGAAAGGGACAAGGTCAACAATTTAGAGTGACAATGAAGAAAATGTAGTCTTGAGTAGATGGTGATGAACTTGGTGGATCACACAATATATGTTGACTATCGAAAGATAATTTTTTTTTTCTCGCAGGCAACATAGATGTAGAAAATCCAAGGTAACCTATAAGATAACCTGCCAAAACTAATAATTGAACCAGAAAGGTTGTGAGTTACCAGGCCAGTTTTTTTCCTCAGGCTTTTAAAGCCACCCTAGTAGCATGTTTACATGATCTTCTAGGGTTATATCAGAAAAGTAAATCTTGCATTCTAGAAGATACTTACAAATTGATAACCCCTAATTTATCCAGCCTCCTATTCATGACCCCTGGATCAAGTATACTTAAAAATATATCCCATACGGCCGGGCGCGGTGGCTCAAGCCTGTAATCCCAGCACTTTGGGAGACCGAAGTGGGTGGATCACGAGGTCAAGAAATCGAGACCATCCTGGTCAGCATAGTGAAACCCCGTCTCTACTAAAAACTACAAAAAATTAGCTGGGCATGGTGGTGCGTGCCTATAATCCCATCTACTCAGGAGGCTGAGGCAGGAGAATTGCCTGAACCCAGGAGGTGGAGGTTGCGGTGAGCCGAGATCGTGCCATTGCACTCCAGCCTGGGTAACAAGTGTGAAACTCCGTCTCAAAAAAAAAAAAATATCCCATACATTCTCTTCCAGCATCTGCTCCTATGCACTAGGTGAACCATGCTACCTTTCTGAGTTATAGTTTCTTTCATTTCTTATCAGACTTTCCTTATATTTAGATAGAACAGGTTGTAACATAAGTCTATATATTGGGGTTCAGGCAAGGAATAGAATTGAGGTCTATTCTGATGGACTTGCAAGTTGTTTTAGGGAGAGGTCTCTGCATCCCAGTTGACCAAAATGTAGAGATTGCATTTAATAGGCAATGTTAGTCCTTTTGTGCAGGCTTATAAGGTCCTGAAGAATATAGACTTTCAAGTCTTTTCAGTGCATTTACCCAAATTTTTCCTTTTGTAGGTCACGTTCTCATTCATTCCCAACCAGGAGCCTGACTTTAGCTATACCAGACTTACCTGCCATATGAGACTTACCTCATTGGGAGCTCAGCCAATCTGATAGTTTATTCTAGGCTCAGGACCTCAGTTTTCTCTGTTCTCCATTGGTAGGGATAAGAATCTGTCTATATTGCAACCAAGGCAATTCTCTTGATTTTGAACTTAAATTTACTTGCCAATTAATTGCTCTCAGCATTTTTTCTTTGTCCAGAACATCAAGAGTGCTTAAAAATAGCTACCCAAATCCACTGTCCTAATAGTTCTTATGTTCCGCATATTTCTCAAATGCAGTATACTTTGCACCAACGAACATATTGCCTTCCAGCAGTATACTATACCAATTCATTAAAAGTGAAAATTTTAACAATAGAACATCTATCCTGTACTAAGAACTCCCTGTGCTCTACCAGTGAGAACTGTCGGTGAGGGATCGTTATGTGGCAGTAAGTAACCCAGCCACAAAACATCACCCTATTATCTGCTTTCTTAGTTCACTTGTGTCATCAATTGTCAGAAGCCGAGTTTCCAGACACTGTACAACAGGTTCAATTTCATAGGTTATGCCCTCGTAATTTAGCAACACACAGTAGCAGAATATTTTCTAGTCATTTCTGTTTTCACTGCTAAACTAAATTTGGGGGGAAAAATCCACTGATGCCTAGTTTTTGTTTCCCCAACTTTCATCTCATGTAAGATGATTTTGGATCATAAAGCCAAAGTGTGAAGTGTGAAATAGTCCTTAATGACTCTTAGATTTCTCCTCATTACTTTCATCCACACACATCTGACATGGCGCACAAACACCACTTACTACACAGTTCAAAATAAATGTCTAAAAATCTAACTCTTACAGAAAGGTAGGAGGTTTAACATCCGATTCTAGCATTTGATTATGACAGACAGCAGGCAATAGTTTAACATGACAATGTCACATTTTAAGAAGCCAAAAGCTCGACTCAACAAAGGATGTGTCTGATTTAAAATTGATTTTCCAGTAACTTATTTTTCAACAATTTTTATTTCCTAACTAGAACCAAACAAAAATCACTCAATACTCAACAAATGGTTAAATAATCCATTTATAAATAATCCACATACTTGAAGATTCAAATGTTAGCATTTAAGTATTCCTTAAGACATCCTAGTATGTACTCCTACTTTCATGTTACCTTTAAACAGATTATTGCAAGATCAAAAGTAGTCTTAGGTATCATAATCATTCCCCTCTCCTGGTGCAAAAATAATTGTTTCCTCGATGTTCCTTAACAAATAAATAGGGCCCGAGTGTGGTGGCTGACACCTGTAATCCCAGCACTTTAAGAGGCCCAGGCAAGGGGAACACCTGAGGCCAGAAGTTTGAGACCAGCCTGGTCAACATGGTAAAACGCCATCTCTACTAAAAACACAAAAATTAGCTGGACATGGTGGTGGTGGGTGCCTGTAATCCCAGTTACTCAAGAGGCTGAGGCAGGAGAATTGCTTGAACCTAGGAGGCAGAGGTTGCAGTGAGCCAAGATTGCACCATTGCACTCCAGCCTGGTTGACAAGAGCAAAACTCTGTCTCAAAAAATAGATAAATAATATAGTAGGATTTTTTTTGATGATTTATGTTATCAGATTATTTAAATGCATTTTTAAAGCACTTACTTGCTACCACTAGGGGAAAAAATTAACAGTAAGACAGGCATTAGCTCTCACAAATACCACAGATTTCAGAATTACTATTAAAGAAAGGTTAAGTCCAGGCGCGGTGACTCAAGCCTGTAATCCCAGCACTTTGGGAGGCCGAGGCGGGTGGATCACAAGATCAAAAGATTGAGACCATCCTGGTCAACATGGTGAAACCCCATCTCTACTAAAAATACAAAAAAAATGAGCTGGGCATGGTGGCATGTGCCTATAATCCCTGCTACTCAGGAGGCTGAGGCAGGAGAATTGCCTGAACCCAGGAGGCGGAGGTTGCAGTGAGCCGAGATTGCACCATTGCACTCCAGCCTGGGTAACAAGAGCGAAACTCCGTCTCAAAAAAAAAAAAAAGAAAAAAAGAAAGGTCAAGAGATTGAGACCATTTTGGTCAACATGGTAAAACCCCATACCTACTAAAAATTAAAAAATTGGCTGGGCGTGGTGGCACACACCTGTAGTCCCAGCTACTTGGGAGGCTGAGGCAGGAGAATTGCTTAAACCCAGGAGGCAGAGGTTGTGGTGAGCTGGTATTGCACCATTGCACTCCAGCCTGGGTAATGAGTGAAACTCTGTCTCAAAAAAGAAAGAGAGAGAGGTGGGGGGGGGGGAGAGAGAGAGAGAGAGAGAGAGAGAGAGAGAGAGAGAGAGAGGGAGGGCGGGAGGGAGGGAGGGAGGGAGGGTGGGAGAGAGAGAGAGAGAGAGAGAGAGAGAGGAAGAAGAAGAAGAAGAAGAAGAAGAAGAAGGGAAGGAAGGAAGGAAGGAAGGAAGGAAGGAAGGAAAAGAAAAAGAGAAGAGAGAGAGAGAAAGGACACGATTACAGTAAAGCATCATTAGGTTAAAACAGAAAGTTCGTGTTGTCATGGGAATATAATAAAATGAAATTTATTTTGATTTGAGATTTAGGCAGGCCTCATTGGAGAAGATAAAGGATTAGAAGGAGTAGCTATAAAGCAAAGGAAGGAATCAGGAAGGGAGATAGGGTCTCCGGGTAAACAGGCCATATGAAGAAGTCTAAATTGCGGAGAGGATTGCCTCCTCCAAAGCCACAGAAACTACAGGTAGATCATGGATTTCAGCTCAGGTACGCAGACACCAAACTCCCTTTTCTATCCACACACTTTATGTTTTTGTTATATAATTCTTTCCCAGATTATGTTTACTCCTCCTATTCATCTGTCTCACTGTGTCCTGAATTTTTGTCCATAGTATAAACAGACCAAAGATTCTAAGAGCTTCATGTCTAATGATTTCCTTGCAAAAATCTGCTGCTGCTTGTGCCTAGATCTCTCTTTTGAACTTCCTTGTTTCGATTGACATGTGCTGAGAGGCGCTCCATAACTGAAATACTGTAGGCACCTACCATCAAACAGTAATTAATAAGGCATATGAAATTAGTTTAAGGAAAAATAAAATTTGGAGACAACATTTAAATGTGAGATGCTGTACTGAAGCTGAAGATACCTACAAATCCAATCAGTGATGTAAATACCTGACTTTTTATTTACAATCTCTGAGTCGAGGACAGAAAACCTTCTGGAGCTTTTGGGAGTGGCCAGCTATACGATTCCTGTGACCCATATTTTCATCTCTCCAGCATATTAAACATTCCCTCATTTGGGGTGTATCTTCACTGTGTGTCCTTTTTCCTCCATTAACATAGTCAATAATTTTCTTAGAGCATACCTCAGTCAAAAAATACTCATAGAGGTATTAGATTACTATGTTCTTTCTCCACTTTCCCTATCACCCTCCTCCTCCTTCTTCTTCTTTTTTTTTTTTGGTAGAAAGTGATTTATTTAAAGAGAGAGAGAAACAGGAGAAGGAGAGAGAGAGAAACAGGAGAAGGAGAGAGAGAAAAACAGCTAACTCTCACACTGAGTGAGAGAATCCAAGAAAGATGGAATCCGGGAGAGGAAAGCAGCTTCCACACTGAAAGGAAGGAATTAGAGAGAGATGGAGTTTAGGAGGAGAAGATAGGCTTCCACGAGAGTGTGTGGAAGGGGACTCCAGAGGGGAAATCCAGGAGAGAGAAAAACAGCGTCCACAAGAGTGTTCGTGGAAGGGGACCCAAACATGGAGTCCCCACCCTCCTTCTTAGTCTCTGTAATGTTTTCTCTTCCTCTAGGATACAGGTTAATGACTGTCCTCAATTGTCAAAGTTTACACAAGATGGAGTGAATGCATGTATTTGATTAATTCCTATTTTTCTTTGTTAAATTTATATATTATTTTATTTAAGTTTTAAGTACATTTTCAGGATCCAACTGATAAATATGATCAATGTGAAGGGACTTGAAGATTATTCTAACATTGTGAACATTAGTATGGTGACATTATGTATACCAACTTCAGAATTTTGTTCATAGAAAAGGCTTGAGTGATCTGCTCATATAATTATACTCACAGAAAAATAAATTCCTTTTAAAGTGTCATGAATAAAAGAAAATGTTCTTTGAAAAATGTTTCACACTCCTAAAATTGTAGCTAAAGAAAAGAAATCAGAGGTGATTGTCTGTGACTATGATTTTAAATACATCAAGTATTTTTGCTGGCAAAGTTTCGTTAAGTTGAGGGTTATAATGGCTACAACAGCCAAATGTAGATCCCTAATGCACTCTCAAAATATTCAGAATGATTCCTTTTAGTACTTTAGTTTACTCTTTATACCTGAAAAATTATGTCAGCTTAAACATTTTTTTTGTCTTGAATATGTTTTCTTTGTAGTTTTATTGATATTATTTATATTTTCATAATTTTTTTGATTGTTCAAAAGCCATTTCTTGTCTAAAAGCAAACCTTGAAAGCTTCAGATTTAAGAAGGATCATAAAAAAGAAACTTCTGTTCTTTAATTATGTAAACAATTTTTATTGTCGCCACCCTCAAATCTAATAAAACTGCTTGCCTTATAGTCCTGATTTTCAACAATATTTATCACTTTTACTCTTTTTCTTTCTTGACTTCTAAATAGTATTTGATCACTTTTTTAAAAAACTCTCCTTTCTTCTGTTTGATGACTCCAATCTGCTTAAGCTCATTTTCTAATATCTCTGTGGATTTGCCTTCATCTCTCTTCCCCATGAAGGCTGATGTTACCCCAGAGGTCTGCACTTGACCCTTGTATCCTCTCTGTAATCTATCTTTGAAATTCTTAAAATTCTCATGGATTGAACTGCAATTAATCTGCTGGTAATACTTAATTCTGTATGTCTAAAATCTTAACATTTATTTTCAATGTCCCATTAGGTATATAAAGTTTAGCTTCTTTGAAGTAAAGTGTGTATGTTCTCTTACCAAATTTATTCCTTCTCCTGCAGTATATATCCAAGATAATAGCATCATTACCCACCTTACTATGGTTACGTAGATTATATGTCCCTTTCCCACAGTGGTCACATTAATGTATTCATTGTGTTGTTTCTATTTTCCAAAATGCTTCTAAATCATGTATTCTTACACCATCATTTCTCTAATCTAGGCTCTTGTCATTTTTTTTAAAACTTAGTTCTGTGATTTCAGTATTTGTCCCCTCCAAAACTCATGCTGAAATTCAGTTTCTTTTATGGCAGTGTTAGGAAGTGGGAGTTGGTTAGGTGATAGGGACAAACCCTCATGGATGGGATTAATGCTGTGACAAAAGGGCAAGTTTGGCCTTTTTTTCTCTTTTTGTCAGCCTGTCTTTTGATATGTGATAATGAATCATTCTTCTCCTTGGAAGGACACAATGTTCAAGGCAACATCTTGGAATCAAAATCACCAAACCTGTCGGTGCCTTGATAGTAGACTTCTCAGCCTCCAGATCTGTTAGCCAATACATTTCTGTTCATTATAAATTACTCAGTCTCAGATATTCTGTTACGGGAGCAGCGCACAAACTAACACATCTATATACCTGCAAAGACCTTCTAATTATCTCCCTTCTTTTTCTTCTACTCATTCTCAATATGCTCTTTAGAGAGGTGCTTCTAAAATTAAAATTTGATATATTCATTTTATGTTACTAATATGTCTAGTACAACATTTACAGGTTGAATTAATTCAGGCTACTTGCTGTCTATCCTAGAAAATCTACATCAGAGTACCTTAGATGTCTAGATGATAATGGTAATAAAAATTGTTGCTCTGTGTTGCCAGGAACTTTTGTCTTTTAGGAAGAGCAGAGATTACCTTGAATCAGATTGTAGGTGTTTTGAAAGTATCCACCTGAATGATCCCCTTTAATTATGTAAATGCTGAGTGAGTCAGCATTCATTGACCTCCAGAGAAAGTTGTGGCAGAGCCTTCGGTGACTTCATTAAGGACATTATTTGAGATGCAAAAATATTCCCTAATTGTCAAAGCCGGCTGTGGGAAGGTGGAGAGCGGGAGTGTAACATCTGCAACACCATTCATAGATATAGTCTGGAGAGGAGAGGAACAAAAACTCCAGAGTCAGCTTTCCAGATTTAAAGCTATGGAGGCCTATCAGGGTGGACTAATGTGTCCCTGGCAAGAACACAGACGTACAGATGAGCAATAAGTTGCCTGAAATAAAGTTACCCAAAAAAACTGAGTCTGGACTCCCGACTGAGGTTCAAAATTTAGTTCTTGAAAATCGATAAGGCATTTTGTTCTTTTTGTAACTCTTGCTTAAAATGTCCATTTGTATCTTAGCTACCAAGATACCAGATTAAATGTCACATTACCAATAAAATATCCAAGATTTTGAGAGCTTAAGTTCTTCTTAAGTTACTCCAGGATCTCAAGGAGAATTACTTCTTAAAACAAGGTTTTAGGCATACATGCAGTAACTTACCAGTTTTTATAGAATTGGAGTCGATTATATCAAGTGAGGGCAGCGGGGAGGAAGCGTGATGGAACTCTACTGCCCCCAAATGTTGTCTTTGAAGCAGCTTAATTACTTTTTGATTTTGGGTGTTGAGGATTGAAAACTGAATTTATGAACTTATGGTGTAAAAACTAACCAAGACTGCAAATTATGTAAAAACTGGCTTCTTTACCAAAACTGTAAAAAAAGAGATCTAAAACCAAAAATAAAAAGAAATTACAGGTTTTGGTAAACAACTTTATTTGAAACCCGTACTCTGTACCCTTAACCAACTAAAAGTGAATACCTCTTATTCACTTTTATTCACTAATATTTCCCGCTTAAATGAATCCCTAGTCTTTTCCAGTGTTTGATTTCTTCCCTAGAAATCAACTTTGAAGAATAATCTTAATAAAGGGCTTGTAAAGATCACTTTGCATTTCCTTTTAGGGAAACAGTTTAGATATTGTTCTAAAACACGTTCTCCCTTAATGATAGGTAATTAACAAAACCAGTATCCTTTAATATTTTAACACAGGTTTACATGATGCTTTTTGTGAGAACTCCAAAGGGATGCTCACTTTGTCCTCTATATGTGTATGGGTGATTTTCCTGATGAGTTGCTCTTATTATTGAAGATAGGAAGAATGAAATAATGAATAGTGGTAGTGAGAAAATGGCAATTCAGGGCTCCAAGGACCCTTGGATAAGCTTGAAAAATCTGGAGGTATAAGTTCAAAAAATTTAATTTAATATTTATTATTAAGAAGATATATTTTGTCCTCTTTGTTCGATTATATTCTGAAATTGGTAGAAGATAGAGATCTCCATTGGCACAACTGTAATTGTTTTAATGGTAGATGGTAATAAGGGTTATACATAATTCTGTTTCAGTTACATGGAACTAATAATGTCACTGGAAAATTTTGATAGAATTTACTCTTGAGAGTGAGGAGGAAAGGAAGGGAGGAAATTTCTGATCAAGTGAAAGATGATTTTTTGGAGAAGGGTTTGGAAAATGAAAGTTCTCTGAAGCCATCATTAACTTATAGAATAATGAGGAATTTCAACATATAAAATAATTTTTTTCAATGTTTATTTCAGAATTGGGAACTAAAATATGCTTGCAGATCCATTGGCATTATTTTCATGTAAGAACTACATAATCTGAGGAAATAGTTGGCTAAGAAGTTTGGTTTCTGAAGCAAGAAAGTTGGTTGAATGAAAAGGTAAATTGCCTATCTTTCTTAGTGATATGCTCATAAATTGTCAGGTGATTCAAGATTTAGTAGTAGTGCATTTCCTTTACAGGGAAAGGAGAAAAATTCAGGCTAAGAGACAAATATGAGCTTATTACTGTGCAAAAACAAGCTGAACACTTGGCCTATTGACCCAGAGAAATGAACAGATACATCACATCAATGAGACTTCATGGAAAACAGACAATAATAGTAAGCAAGTGAATAGTTTTTTCTAAATATTAGGTGGTCTTATATGGCATTTCCCTACCAGTGGTCTAACATGGTATTAGAAATTCTACAGCCATTAAGGAGATTCAAAGGAGGGGATGCTGGAAGGAACAATTAGATAATGATATGAATTGAGAAGATCTCAGGTCAGTATAAAAAAATACATGGTAAAAAGAGCGAAATCAGGACTAGAGGTGCCTGTCATAATTATTTTTTAAAAATTATAAGTATTAAATACTAGAAATTGTGGCCCAAACTGTTTATATTTTGTTATGGGCTAAATATTGAGTGCCTCCAAAATTCATATGTAGAAACCCTAACCCCCAGTATTGCTGGCTGTATTTGGAGACAGAGCATTTAAAGAAGTAACTAAGACTAAATAAGCTTGTATGGGTGGAGTCTCGACCCAATAGGATTAGTATTACAAGATGAGAAACCAGAGAGCTCAGTCTCACTCTGCCTCTACCTGTGGACATACACTGAGAAAAGGTCACATGAAGACATAGCAAGAAGGCACTTCTACAAGCCAGAAAGAGAGCCTTCATGAGAAATATAATCAATTAGCTAGAACTTTGACCTGGGACTTCTTGCCTCCAAAATTGTGTGAAAATAAACTTTTGTTGTTCAAGACACCTAGTCTATGGTACTTTGCTAAGACGCCCAAGTACACTAATACACTGTCATAAGTAAAAACAAAAATACTCTGAAGAGTAGAAAACGATGATTCTTAGTGTAGAAAAAGCGGGATGATCCAAGATATCTTCAGGCAAAAGATTAACGATTTCCAGGTTGTCTGTGTCAATTTAAGGCTAGTGGACCACCGTGAAAACTACTGCCAATGGTAGGACTGAGTAAACACTGCTAATTGGAGTACCGACAGCAATAGTAGTCAAAGGAAAGACACTTAGTCTCTAAAAGAGCATTGAATCTAAGACAGATCTTTTTAAATTTGGAAACTGACATGACATATGCTAAAAGTTGAGTAACGGGAGTCCCACTTCCAGAACGGCAGCCACAGGGTTTCCACAGACCTGCACCTCAGTGAAGCATGCGTAACTAGTGAAAATTATACAAAAAACCCCCTGACTATTTAAAATATCTGGATAACTTCCTAAAAGTATACAGCAAAAGAGAAAGCAAGATACAAGAAAACTATAAAAACTCAGCAAGAAGAGTGAAAGTTTGTGGTATCTCAGTTATGACCTCCTTCCTCCATTCCTCCCTATTCCCAACTCAGTGTGGCATAAACTTCATTTCAGATTAGATATCTTATAGGAAATGAAGTCAATTCTTGGAAAGACATAAACTATTGACATTGACTCAAGAAGACTGAGCAAATCTGAAACTCTGTAACAAATAGAGGCTGAACTAGAAAGTAAAAAGTCACCCAGAAATAAACTCCCAGGTAAAGATTATTTCAATGTTGGATTCTACCATATGCTTAAAGAACTGATATAGATTTTTCACAAACTTATACCAAGGACAAAAGGGAAAGGACCTCTTTCCAACTCATTCTACCTTTATTTAAAAACTAAACAAAATCATATTAGGAAAATAAATCTAGAGACCAGTATCTTTTATGAATATAGACCAAAAATTATCAATAATTCTAGCTAACTGAATTAATCAGCATATAAAAAGGATTATATATGATTACCAATCAGGATTTATCTCAAAAATGTAAGGTTCGTTTAACATGAAAATCAATTTATGCATTTCATAGTATTAACAACAACAGCAAAGAATAGCACAACCAAGTTCATCTCAGCAGGTGCAGCAAAAGCATTTGATAAAATTCAAAACCCATTCATGCTAAAAATACTTAAAATATTACAAATAAAGGGAATTCTCTCAATATCATAAGAGGAATTCACAAGTACACACCCCCTGCATTCACGCACATGTGTGCATATGCACACACACACACACACACACACACACACACACACACACACAGAGTCCAACAAATAGCATTGTACTTAATGGTGAAAAACTGAATACTTTTCTTTAAGTTTCGGTACAAAGCAAGGATGTTTGCTCTATTTTTTATTTAACATTTTACTGCAGTTTCTGGACAGGATAGTTAGGTAAGAAAAAGGTAAAAAAGCATCCAGGTAGTAAAGGAAGTAGTAAAATTTTCTCTACCACAGATTCCGTTATATAGTATCAAGAAAGTCCCAAGAATTCTGCTAAAAAATTCACAATTAATAAACTAGTTAAGCAAGGTTCCACAATGACAAGATCAATAGGCAGAAAGCAACCCTATTTCTATGTGCTTGCAATGAAAAATCAGAGAATAAAATTTAAAATTTTCATTTAAAAACCACAGAAAAAAATAAAATATTTAAATTTAGCTCAAAAAGTATAAAACTTACACTATTACTGATTATTATAGACAGAAATTAAAGAAGATATAGAAACTAGAAGGAAATTCCATCTTTATTGATTGAAAGCATGATATTGGCCGGGCGCGGGGGCTCACATCTGTAATCCCAGCACTTTGGAGGCCGAGGCGGGTGGATCATGAGGTCAACAGATTGAGACCATCCTGCTCAACATGGTGAAACCCCATCTCTACTAAAAATACAAAAAATTAGCTGGGCACGGGGGCGCATGTCTGTAATCCCAGCTACTCAGGAGGCTGAGGCAGGAGAATTTCATGAATCCAGGAGTTGGAGGTTGCAGTGAGCCGAGATCGTGCCATTGCACTCCAGCCTGGGTAACAAGAGTGAAACTCCGTCTCAAAGAAAAAAAGAAAGAAAGAAAGACAACATAATATTAAGGTAGCAATACTCTCCAAATTGATGTTCAGACTCCATCTTTTCAAAATTGATAATTTAATAATCCATATGAGAGTTGAGGGCACTCCGAATAGCCACACATCTTGAAAAAGAACTAAGTTGGAAGTCATACATTCTAATTTCTAAACATACTACAAAGCTGCCGTAATCAGGTTTTGTACTGGCATAATGGTAGAGATTAGATTTTGTACTACTTGATTTTACAATGGTGTCTTACATATGACACCAAAGCACAGCAACTAAAGAAAATAGATAAATTGGGCTTCATCATAATTTCAAACCTTTGTGCTTCAAAGAACATCAAGAAAGTGAAAAGCTACAATAATAGGAGAAAACATTTGCAAAACCTATCATTTTATGATGGACTGTATCTAGAATATACCAATAACTTTACATTTCAATCATAAGAGACAAATTACTCAATTACAATGAGTAAAAGATCTTAATAGCCATTTCATCAAAGAAGATATCACAAATGCTCTACATGCACATAAAAAGTTGGTCAACATCATTAGTCGTCAGGTAAATGTGAATCAAAACCACATTGAGTTTATCACTTCTTAAGCACCACAGGATGGCTATCATCAGAAAGACAGATAAGAGCAAGTATTGGCAGGATATGAAGATGTTGAAATCCTCCCAAATTGCTGTTGAGAAAGTAAAATTGGGCAATTCTTTGGAAAATGACATGGCCATTCCTCCAAAGGTAAAGCATGGAATTACATAAAATTACAACATGATCTAGCGATTTCACTCTTAAGGCTTAAGCATACATCCAAGTGAATTGAACACATATGTCCATACAAAGACTTGTATTTGAATGTTCATAACAATGTTTTTCATAATAGACAAAAAATGGACGTAGGTTAAATATCCACCAACTGATGAATGGGTATCTAAAATGGGATACATTCATAAAAATAAAATATTATTCAGAAATATAAAGGAATTAAATACCAATATATGATACAGCTTGAATGAATGTTGAAAACACTGTGATATGTTAAAGAAGGTTACATATTGAATAAGTCCATTTGTATAACATATCCAGAACAATTTCGCCAGCTCTGGGTGATGGGAAGGAGGATTAGAAGATGATTACTAAGGGATATGGAAGTTTCTTGGTGCTGAAATGTTCTAAAGTTGATTTGATGGTTTCAAAACTCTGAATATACTACAGCTATTGAATTGGACATATTAAAATGAGTGAAATGTATGGTATGTCAGTTATATCTCAACTAAGTTATTTTTAAAAAGTAGCTTAATGTATGTAGCACCTGATTTCAATATTATTTGCAAATTTTGATATTGATACATATTCATCAAATTATGCTTTAAAAGTTCAACATTGGAATTTTGGCCAGCACCAAAATTACAAATTATCAATTTCATCCTATATAAAAGATAACAGTGTTTATCTGCCCCAGGTTAATCCTTTCCTCTTTTCTCCCAGTGGAACTCAGCTATTGTTAAATATCTGTCCTCCCCTGATAGCCATGCACCCTGGTGAAGGTGACACTATGTCCAGTATCAGGAATAGATTTAATTGCTCAAATGTTATTTCCATTATCCTCACTGAGAAGGGAATCTGGATATAGAAAATGAGAAAAGAGGAGAAATCTGCTCCAGAGCAACTGAAAAACTTTCTCAAAACTTCACAGCAAGCCACAGTAAGTATTGTTCTTCTAGATGTTGCCTAGATGATATAATTGAAGACTTCAAATTTATCAGCACCAGCCTCAGAATGAAGCAACCACTGAAATGAAATGGCAGTGCACTGGGACATAAAGAACCCAAGTCCTCATGAATACACTGTCAAATCAAGCAATCCTGGTACTAACTCTACCTTTGGACTTTCATGTGTGATAGAAATTTTCCTTATGTATTTTTCCAGTTTTAATCTGGGATTCCTTTGCTTGTGCTTGTAAATGAAGCACTACATAAACTTTTGATTTATTTAAATTATTAGATTAAACCATAAATGTGAGTGAATATATATTCATATGGATAATAACTTTGTTTTGTCTATGTTATTAAAATAGCACAAAAGATAGGATTATCAGAAATCTTATCCATTATCAAACCCTGGTAATAATTTCAAAGATAGAAGTAATCAGAAGGCATTAGCAAGACAGGAGAATTCGGGGACCACCAACATTGTTCACAAGGTTCTTTTTGCTACATACCCTACAGCCTGTTTCAGACATAAACATATGAATTATCTAAGTGATGCAATCAGGCATTCACTTATTTAAAAAGGTAGTTATTTTATTCATGAAATTTCTCCATTTAAAATCTGATAACTAGTTTGTATGACATTTTCCACAAAACTATACCACATAAATTATTAGAGTTTTATTAATGATAAACAATCTGGACAAACCAAATACATGTGGCTGAAAGAATTCTATAGATAAAAATTTGGTTGCTAACAATTATTATTAGGTTGCTTGTTAGCATACGTATAAATACCATATTTCAGAGAGAATTTGGCTGAATTATTCTTTTTTTCCTGAGTTTCCAAAAGAGGGGGTGAAATGGAGGGTAGGCTTACCTCTTCTTCACAGTCCAGACCCAGACCTTTATCAATATTTCCTTGTCATATAATTCTTAGATATTTCATAGGTGTTTTGAAATATTTTTCACAATTTTATGCAAATAATGAACCTATTAAGAGATGTATACCATCAGAATTTGAATAGAAAAGTGAAAATCTATCAAATAAAAAGGGAAAATCCATCAAATAGGAAGTGAAAATCAAATAGGAAGTGAAATTCCAGCCATAATGCCTGAAAATTGTCACAATTTCTGTGCAGAGTATTTGATACTCTCTCAGACAGTTTTTCCATAATTTTTACTCATGTAAACCTTAATCACATATTTTAAAATATTTTTATTGTATAATTTACATACAGTGAAATTAAAATTTCAAAGGTATAATTTTATGATGAATACATAAAGTTGTGTAACCATATCCATAATCAAGTTCAAAATGGTTCTATAAGCCTCCAAAATTTCTTCATGTGCCTTTATAGGTAATCATGCCTCACACATTCAATTTTAACCACAGATATCTTTTATGTGCCAGTTTTTGTTTTCTTTATAGAATTTCATATAAATGAAAAAATAGAGTGTTGATCCTTTGAGTCTCATTCTTTAACATATTTGTAATTTATTCATTTTGTTGTATGTGTTATGACATTGTATTTTACTGCTGAGTAGTATTCTATTGAATAAATTCTACAAAATGTGTTTAGCCATCCTGAAGGTATAGAGTATTTAGATAAATTCTAGGCCTAGTGATTATAAACAAAGGCACCACAAATATTGTATAATGATGTTTATATAAATGTGTGTTTTTAACTTCAAGAAATATCTAGAAATGGTATTGCTATGTCATGTGGTAAGTTTTTTTTTAACTTCATAAGAAACTGCTAACTGTATTCTAAAGTAGCTGTACAAAGTTCACATTCTCATCACCAAAAAAATGTGAGTTTCAGGTATTTTACTTTTGAAATTTTCACCTGTTGTTGATTTAATTTATTGTAATGGGTGTGTAGTGTTAGCTCTTTTTAAAATTTAAATTTTGATAGTTAATAAAAATGTTGAGCATCTTTTCTGTGCTTACTTGTCACCTGTATATCTTCTTTGATAAAATGCCCATTCAGATTTTTTGAAAATTTAAAAAAATTAAGTTGCCAAAAATAGCCAGTTAACATCAAATGGCAGTAACCCTAAATTTAAATCGACTAAATTCCCCAATTAAGAGAAACAGCCAAAACCTAACGGTATAATACATCCAGACCCATTTTATATCCAAAGATACACAAAGACTCAAAACAAAGGGTTGGAGAAAGATTTACCAACCAAATGGAGAGCAAAAATAAAGAAATAAACAAAAGGCAGGAGTTGCAATTCTCGCATTTTATAAAATAGATTTCAAAGCAACAAAGATACAGTGGTAAAAGGA
>CM052648.1:60275424-60316259 GCA_028533165.1 Leontopithecus rosalia | reverse complement strand
AAGTTGCTTATTTTCTAATTTGTGAGTGTTGAAAATTCTTTATATAATCAGAATCTAAGCACTTGGATACATGTTTTTCAAGTATTTTCTCTCAGTTTGTGGATTTTTAAAAAAGTTTTCTTAATCGTATCTTTTGTAGAACAAAAATTTTGAATTTTGATGAGACTATGTTATTTTTTGGGGGTGGTGTTGCTTTTGGCATTGTATCTAAGAAATATTTGCCTTATTGAAGATGACAATTATTTTCTCCTTTTTTTTGGAGGTTTTATAGTTGTTGGCTTCATATTTTGACATGGTTTGGCTCTGTGTCCCCACCCAAATCTCACCTTGAATTGTAGTTCCCATAATCCCCATGTATCATGGGAGGGACCCAGTGGTAGGTAATCGAATCATGGGGGCAGTTACCTCTATGTTGTTCTTGTGACAGTGAGAGAGTTCTCACAAGATCTGATGGTTTTATAAGGAGCTTTTCCCCCTTATTCTCAGCACTGCTTGCTGCCACCATGTGAAGAAAGATGTGTTTGCTTCTGTTTCCATCATGTTTCTAAGTTTCTTGAGGCCTCCCCGGCCCTGCAGAACTGTGAGTAAATTAAACCACTTTTCATTAAAAATTACCCCATCTCAGGTATGTCTTTATTAGCAGATGAGAAAGGACTAATACAGTAAATTAGTACTGGGTAATCGGACACTACTGTAAAGATACTCAACCATGTGAAAGCGACTTTAGAACCAGGTAACAGGCAGAGGTTGGAACAGTTTAGAGGGCTCAGAAGAAGACAGAAAAATGTAAGAAAGTTTGAAACTTTGTGGAAACTTGTTGAGTGGCTTTGACCAAAATGCTGATCGTAGTATGAGCAATAAAGTCCTGGCTGAGGTGGACTCAGATGGAGATAAGGAACTTGTTGGAAACTGGAATAAAGGTCACTCTTGATATGCAAAGAGACTGGTGCCATTTTGCCCCTGCCCTAGAGATCTGTGGAACTTTGAACTTGAAAGATGATTTTGGGTATCTGGCAAAATAAATTTCTAAGAGGAAAGCATTCAACAGGAACAGAGCATAAAAGTTTGAAAAATTTGCAGCCTAATGATGCAGCAGAAAAGAAAATCCCATTTTATGGAAAGAAATTTAAGCTTGCAGCAGAAATTTCATAAGTCATGAGAAGCCAAATGTTAATTGCCAAGACAATGGGGAAAATAGCTTTTGAGTATGTCAGAGACCTTCATGGCAGCCCCTCCCATCACACGCCCTGAGGCCTAGGATGGAAAAATGGTTTTGTGGGCCAGGCCCAGGACTCCTCTGCTGTATGCAGCCTAGAGACTTGGTGCCCTGCATCCCAGTCATGCCAGTGAAAAAGGGACCAATGTGCAGCTCAGGTCATGGCTTCAAAGGGTGCAAGTCCCAATCCTTTGTAGCTTCCACATGCTATTGAGCCTGCAGGTGTGCAGAAGACAAGAACTAAGGTTTGGTAAACTCTACCTTTATTTCAGAGCATGTAAGGAAATGCCTACATGTCCAGACAGAATTCTGCTGCAGGGATGAAGCCCTGATGGAAAACCTTTGCTAGGGCAGTACAAAAGGGAAATATGTGTTTGGAGGTCCCACAAAGAGTCACTGGAGCACTGGAGCAAAGAAGAAAGCCACAGTCTTCCAGGACCCAACAATGGAGATCCACCAACAGCTTGCACAATGCATGTGGAAAAGCTGCAATCACTCAATGCTAGCCCATGAAAGGAGCCAGGAGGAGGGTTGTAACCTGCAAAGCCACAGGGACAGATCTGTCCAAGGCTGTGGAAGCCTACCTCTTGCATCAGCATGACCTAGATATGAGACATGGAGTTGAAGAGATCATTTTGGAACTGTAAGATTTACTGACTGCCCACTTGGATTTTGGACTTGCAAGGGGCCTGTAGCCCCTTGGCTTTGGCCAATTTCTCCCATTTGGAATGGATGTATTTGCCTAATGCCTGCACCCGCATTGTGTCTTAGAAATAACTAACTTGCTTTTGATTTTACAGGCTCATAGGTGGAAGGGACTTGCCTTGTCTCAGATGAGACTTTGGAATTGGGGTTTTGGATTAACGCTGGAATTAGTTAAGACTTTGGGGGACTATTGGCAAGCATGACTGTTTTGAAATGTGAGGACATGAGATTTGGGAGGAGCAAGGGGTGGAATGATATGATTTGGCTCTGTTTCCCCACCCAAATCTCACCTTGAATTCTAGTTCTCATAATACCCACATGTGGTGGGAGGGACCTGGTGGGAAGTAATTGAATCATGGGAGCAGGTACCTCCATGCTGTTCTCGTGATAGTGAGTTCTCACGAGATTTCATTGTTTTATAAGGGGCTTTCCCCATCTTTTTATTGGCAGTTCTCATTGCTGCCACCATGCCAAAAGTACTTGTTTGTTTCCATTTCTCCCTTGATTGTAAGTTTCCCAAGGCCTCCTCAGCCCTATGGAACTGTGAGTCATTTAAACCTCTTTCCTTTATAAATTACCCAATCTTTTATATGTCCTTATTAGCAGTGTGAGAAGGTACTAATAGATATTTAATGCTTAAATGTAGTATGACAATATACAGCCATAATATAATAATTACATATTTTGATAAAGCATTTTTGCTTCATCCTTTGAGCATGGGTCAAGGTTTGTATTTATTCCATGAATGTCTAATTTTTCATTATCATTTGTGGAAAATATTTCTCATTTTTAACTGTTACCTCCTCAGCTTTGTTGAAAATTAATAGTCAAATAGATAAAAGTCAATTTCTGGATTCAATCTCTACTCTGGTCCAAAAATCTGTAACTATTCTTTTACCAATAACTCACTGCCTTGATTACTATTGCTTTATAGTAAAACTTGAAATCAGAGGTATGATTAATCTGGATTTCTTCTTTTAAAAATTATTTTTTGTGACTTTAGTTTGCCTTTCAATATATGTTTTAGAAACAGTTTGTCAATTTCTATAAAACATCTGCTAGATATTGATTGAAATTAGTTGAATCTATGGATTAACTTAAGGAGAATTGCCAGCTTAACAATATTGTTTCAATCCATGAATGAGAACTATCTTTTCACTTATGGTTTTTGCTGATTTATCACTGCTTTGTTTGTACACTTCTGCATAGAAATTATATTAGCTTCCTATTGCTGCTGTAATTAATAAGTAAAAACTCAGTCACCTAAAACAACATAAATTAATTAACTTTTTGTTCTGCAGGCTAGACCTTTGAAGAGAGATTTAGGGACTAAAATTATGGTGTTTTCGGGGCTAACAACTTCCAGATGTTCTATAGGAGAATTGCTTTCATGCTTTTTAAAAAAATCTCCTTGTGTTTGTTCTAATACCTTTTTCCTCTGCTTCCATGGTTGCATTATATATTGACTGTGGTTTCCTGCCTCCCTCTTATAAGAACACTTGCAAGTCCATGACAATCTCCCATCTTAAGATCATTAATTTACCCAAATATTCAGGATATGGACATCTATGAGGGTCATTATTTGCCACAACAGAGAGCTTGCATGTATTGTGTTAAATTGATATCTAAGCATTTCTTATGATTTGGTGCTAATAAAGGATATTTTATTTTCAATATCTATTTGTTCATTGCTAGTATATAAAAATGCAACTGAATTTTGCACATTGACTTCACACACTGCAACTTTACTAACTATACTTATTAATCCTGATGTTTTTATAGATTATTCTGGATTTTCTATGCAGATAATTCTGTAATCTATGAATGGAAACTCTTTAATATCTTTCTTTCTTATCCATACAATTATTTTGTCCTAATTTGTTTCTCTTTAAATAGAAACAGTGTAAATGAATCTGCCTTATTCCAATATTACAGAGAAAACATTCAGTCTTCCTCCATTGTATAGGATGTTAATTTCAAATTTGTTTTTGTTGTTATTTATTGTATAGATGCTCTTTCCCTACTATTACTGGTTTTCAGAGTTTTCATGATTACTTGGTGTGAACTTTGTCAAGTGATTTTTCAGCATCTACTGCTATAACATATGATTTTTAATTCTTTAGTTTATATATGGTAAATTACATTAGTTTATTTTGAAGTAATAAAGTAGCTTTGCATTTCTGGAATAAGTGGTACACGGAAATAATGATTAACTTTTTTACATTTTGCTAGATTAAATTTTTATACATTTATTGAGCATCCATGTATATATGTTCTTAAAGGCTTTCTTCGAATTTCTTCCTCAGCTTTGATATTAATGATTACATTAATTTTGTATAATTAATATAAAATCAAAATTCATTTTTTTCTTTTCGTCTATTTTCTAAAAGTCTTCCTCAATCTCTGTCCTAACATTTCTGTTCAAAAAATTTTTTTCTCTGGAAGGCTATCTTACTTAATTTTGGCTTTTTAATTAATTATTGGGTTATTCAGAAATGTGCGGCTTTATTTCCAAATAATTGAGAATTTTCCATATATTTTTGATTATAGTTTTCAGTATAGTTCTAATTAGTCCAAAAACATTTTTCATGTAAATTATCTTATATTTTAACTTTTCTGATTCCAAAATTTGATTTACATTGATATTCGCTGTACATTTGAGATGAATGTAATTTTGTGATTTTGCAATGAGATGTTCCATAAATTTCTATTACATTGTTTGACTGTATTGTTTAGATTTACTATATTGTTAGTGAAATTCTATTGACTTTTGCTATGGAGGAATATTGAAATATCCAAAAATAATGAAATTCCCACATCTATTTTCAGTTCTATCAGTTTTTGTTTTATGTATTTTGAAACTTTATTATGGGTATGTACATATTTATGATATTTATGTCTTATTTATAGTTATTAAATGTCTCTGTATATCCCTAGTGATAATATTTCTGTTTCAGAAGAAATTGTAGCTTTCACTTGATTAATGTTTATGTAAAATATCTTTGCCCATTCTTTTACTTTTTTTTTTTTTTTTTGAGACGGAGTTTTGCTCTTGTTACCCAGGCTGGAGTGCAATGCTGCGATCTCGGCTCACCGCAACCTCCGCCTCCTGGGTTCGGGTAATTCTCCTGCTTCAGCCTCCTGAGTAGCTGGGATTACAGGCATGCGCCACCATACCCAGCTAATTTTTTGTATTTTTAGTAGAGACAGGGTTTCACAATTTCGACCAGGATGGTCTCGATCTCTTGACCTCGTGATCCACCCTCCTTGGCCTCCCAAAGTGCTGGGATTACTGGCGTGAGCCACCTTTTACTTTTAATGTATATATGTGTTTGTATTAAAAGTAGGTTAAATTTGTTGTAGTGTTTATCATTTTCTTCTCTCTTTTTTTTTTTTTGAAACTGAGTTTTACTGTTGTTGTCCAGGCTAGAGTGCAATGGGGCAATCTTGGGTCACTGCAACCTCCACCTCCTGGGTTCAAGCGACTCTCCTTCCTCAGCCTTCTGAGTAGCTGGCATTACAGGCACGCACTGCCATGCCTGCCTAATTTTGTATTTTAGTAGAGACTGGGTTTCAGTACCTTGGCCAAGCTCATCTTGAACATGTGACCTTAGATAATCCACCTACCTCAGGCTCCCAGTGTACTGGGATTACAGGAGTGAGCCACCGTGCCTAGCCTATAGTTGTGTTTTTTTTTTTTAACAAACATTCTGGCTATCACTATTGTTATTTGATACATATAGGCCACTTACATATAATACAATAATATATATCATAAATATATGTAATTTTTCAGTTTTCTACTTGTTCTATTTATCATTTATTACTTAATATTTCCTCTTTTTGCCTGTCCTTTGGTTAGTTTGAATTGTGTAATTCAATCTTATGTTCACTACTGGTTCGGTATGTAGACATCTGTTTTAAAAAGTGGTTACCTTAGGGTTTAAAATAGGTATTTTAATTAGTTTTTTTTTTACATAATATTATATTGTTTACGTAAAGTTAAGGAAACTGCTTCTCAGATGTTTTCTATTCCTTTATCCTATTTTCTGTGCTAACAGTGTCATATATTTTCTTTTATATATGTTGTGAATCAAAAATACATTGAAACTAGTTTTAGAGAAATTAACAAATTATGGCCTGTGGGTCACATCTGGGCTGTCACCTGTCATAAGTCAAGTTTTATTAGAATAGAGCCATATCCATTTGTTTACCTATTGTTTGTGGCTGGTTCCATGCTGAAACAGCAGAGCTGAGTAGTTACAACAGAAACCATGTGGTCCACAACAGCTGTAAAACTTACTGGCTGTCCCTTAACAGAAAAAGGTTGCAATCCCTGCTTTAAACAATATAATAATCTTTTAAAGTGATTAAAGATAATCCCTCAAACTTACTTTTAATTTAGCCATTTCAAGGCATCTCCATTTTTTTTGTACAAATTCAAGTTTTATCAAAAAAATGATTCCTTCTGCCTGAAATAGTTTTGAAAATGTTTCTGGCAATGTTCATCTGCTATTAATAAATTATCCCCAATTTGTTTCTATTCTATTAAAAATATATCATTTTATCTTTAATTTTTAAAGATATTTACACGATATCATTGTGGGTTGACGGCTTTTGTTTGTAGGACTTCAAAAGTGTCCCTCTATGATCATTCAGTTTGCATAGATTCTGAAAATAAGTCTGCTGTATATCTGACATTTCTTCTTTGTATGTACTGTTTCATGTTCTCTGAATACCTTCAAGATTGTTTCCTTTGCTTTGCTCTCAGCCATTTGAATATAATGTGTCTTGTGCTCATTAAAAAAATTATCTGACTTGAGTTTCTCTAAAGTCATTATGTCTATGGTTTAGTATGTTTTATTGATTTTGCAAAAGCTCAGCTCTTTTTAAATATTTTTCTCTCATTATCTCGCCTCCTCCTCCTATTTGATGCCATATATATATATATATATATATGGATATATTTATATATGTCTGTCATTAAATAATTTTACATTGGCCAGGTATGGTGACTCATGCCTGTAATCCCAGCACTTTGGGAGGTCGAGGCAGGTGGATCACTTGAGGCCAGGAGTTTGTGACCAGCCGGGCCAACATGACCAAATCTCGCCTTTACTAAAAATACAAAAATTAGCCGCATGTGGTGGTGGGCGCCTATAATCCCAGCTACTTGGGTGTCTGAGGCACAAAAATTACTTAAACCTGGGAGGCAGAGGTTGCAGTGAGCCGACATTGCACTGCTGTACTCCAGCCTGGGTGACAGAATGAGACTCTGTCTCAAACAAGACCAAAACAAAACAACAACAAAAAGAGTTTGACATTTTCTCAGAATTCCTGGATTCTCTGTTCTTTCTTCCCACTGTTTTCTATTTGTATTTAACTTTGGATAATTGCTATTGGTCTACTCTGAGTTCATTGATTCTTTACTGATTGATTCTTTACTCAGAGTTTACTGATGAGTTCATCAAACACATTATTCATCTGTTAATTTGATCTTCATTTTCAGCATTTCTAATTGAATTTTTTGGTATAATCTTCATCTCTCTGATAAAGTTTCTCATTTACTAGAGCATGCAGTTTATATTCACAGATATTTAACATTCCCTGCCTGATTGCATTAATATATGAGTTTACCGATTCTCATTCTATTTATTTCTTTGTGTATTGTCAGTGAATTGATTTTTGTTGCTTCATTTTGCCTCTTTTTTAAAATTAGATACTAGACATCAAGATTAGTACAGAAAAGAATGTTGTAAATAACAATTATCGCTGAAAATGAGCATTTCTTTTTCTATGCTAGGCTATTGGTTGGTGGGCAGAGCTGAATTAATCAGAGCTGGGCTGCACTCAGATTTTGTTATTGTTGCGGTCACTTTTATTGCCATTTTTAAAGGGAGTTTCAGTTAAGGATTCAGCTCCACTTTGGCCAACTAGGATGTTACACAAATCTGCATTCCTAACTCAGATGCCAACCATTACAAGTCTTTTTATCAAGGGCCTTCAACAAAGGACTTCCTCAGGTGTGTCTGCCAAGAACTTGTTATTAGAGAGATGGAGTGTATCAGTCTGTTCTCGTAGTGATATAAAGAACTACCTGAGACTAGGTAATTATGCAGAAAAGAGGTTTCATTGACTGACAGTTCCACAGACTGTGCAGGAAGCATGGCCAGGAGGCCTCAGGAAACTTAAAATCAGAGCAGAAGGGGAAGCAACCATATCTTGCCATGGCAGAGCAGGAGAGAGAGAGAAGGGGGAAATGCCACTTTCTAACCATCAGATCTCGTGAGAACTCACTATCAAGAGAACGGGGGTGGGGTGTGGGGAGGGAAATCCTCCCTCATGATCCAATCACCTCCTCCAAGGCACCTCCTGCAGTTTAACATGACAGTGGGTGGGGACACAAATCCAACCATATTATGGAAGACGGGGCAGAACTTAGAATACGCTTCCCTCCACTCTAATTCAGGATTCAGTACTTTCCTACTCTTAGGCCTTTTCCTGTGCTCCTACCCACTTCTGGGTCCATATAGCTGTAGGAGCCTTTTATTAGGGGCTCTCTTCACAGTGAGAAGATCCTGTGTCTAAGCTGACTTGCGTGATCAATTGGCAAACCATTCCCTGGGAGAAAAATGGAAGAGGGAGGATTTGTTGCTTTCTCCAGTTCAGCCTCTTGCCTCTACTATCGCAGTAAGTAAAGGCTTCACTGCTATTTCATTTTGCTTTGCTGACTTAATTGGCCATTCTGACACCTGAGGGGTCAGCTCCCCAGGCTCAGCTGAGCTGTTAGTATTTGCTTCACATTTGCTAAGCTGCTGGTGGGAAACATGGTTTAAAAATTATCTTTCTAGACCCTAAAGTTGGGCTTTCTCAGAGATCCTAATGTTTCTCTGGTAGTAGGAAATGTCTAATGAATGAAACAGACATGGTTTTCTTTCTCTCTCCAACAACTAGAGAGATTTTTAAAAATTCTTCCTATAGGAGCAGTGTGTCTTCACCTGTGTGCTTAGGTTTATGGGTCTTGCTGCTCCTCTCCCAGTGGCTTAAGGCTTTTGTTTTGTAGAGAATTGTGGTGGGGCTCTGTATCTTTCTTTAACATCAGTGTTTCCTTCTTTCAGGCATTCATGATTAATAAATGATGTATCCACTTCTCCTTGCTGTCCCCCAATCATTGTCCTGCATGACCTGAGGGCTATGAAGAGCCTGCCTGTGGGCCCAAACTACCTGTGTTTCCTTGATTCTCATGGGTTCTAAGTCTGTGCATTAGACCGACTCAACTTTCAGTAACTCATTAACACTTTCATGTGTTTTTCTTTCCCAGTTTTATCATCCCCAGCATCTCTTCCCAGACTTATTGAGAGATGAGTCAGTACTTTGATCTTGTTTCTTCATGGGTTTCAACTATTTACTTGTTTACCTTGTGACTTCAGCTAACTAGTGGGTTTAAGATAGATTATCATTTTCTATGTCATGGATATCTCCATGCTGTTAGTTTGGAAAGTAAGGTTTTTTCATAGGTTTCTACATTCTGGGGAGAAACAGGACCTCTTACATTATTTCTATTTGTTTACTTATGCTTACTTTTTAATTGACAGATATTTATAATGTATAACATGATGTGAAGTGTGTATGCATTGTAAAATGGTGAAATCTAGCTAATTAACAAATACATTATCTCACATGTTTATCATTTTTGTGGCAAAACACCTCATCTGCTATTTTTGCACTTTTCAAGACTACTTTTCATAGATTATCATTAACTGTGGCCACCATGCTTTAATGTAGGTTTCTTGAACTTACTCCTTCTATCTACCTGTAGCTATTTATCCTTTGGCCAATATTCTCACATCGCTTTCTATCTCCTAATGACCTCAGTCTCTGGTAGCCACCATTATATTCTCTAATTCTATGAGATGAACTTTTCAAGATATTTTGAAGGAAACATTTACTTCGGTGTCTTTCTTGATTTTCCAAAGATTGAAGTCACCTTTTTTCTGGCCAATGAATAGCTGTTTCATCAATATTGTGATTCGAACCTATATCCTGAAATATGTTATCACTCTTACAGCCATTGTCTGCATAAATTTAGTTTTCATTTTCTTCTGTCAATGAATTTACCAACCCTTTTGTTATACCATACATCTTTGGCAGGGAGATAAAAGTAACATTTAACATATAATACAACAGAAAAAACTGAGCATGTTACTTCCTTTCCAGCAGAAATTACCTTCTTATATGTACTGCAAGTTCTCATTGATTGGTGTGTTGACATGAGGCCCTATTTCAGTAAATTCTGGGCTCCATATGCTTCGTGATCATAATCATGTTTTAGATATCATAACATAGGTTTTACATGTCCTGGGTTCCAGGTGCCATTATGTAATACTGCAATAGTGAAAACAGTATTATTTGATCCATCCAATCCTGACCAGCTGCATCGCAGAGAAGATTGCTTCCATTTTATCCTGTATATAAAAGCTATTGGAGAACAACTATAACAGTACCAATATCCAATTACAATCTGTGTTAATTTATCTGTAGAACAAATCCCAGCCCCCTGTCCTAGTTTTCTAGGGCTATTAATCACTGACCTTTAAATATTTTACATTCCATAAATGATAGAATACTCACTAGTCCTTTCTATATGTGAGTACAGTGTGGTTAGTGTATGGTTTCCCAATATGGTTAGTGGCAACGTATGGTTTTCCATGAGAATTATTATTCAGCTAGTTCATTTGCTTACATCTTTGTTAAATCTTCCAGGCTGATTCCAGCCACGGTCATTCTGAAATAGAATGTACCGCTAGTGTTCCTATTTACATTAGCAAGTTAAAGACTCTTGGTAAGTCTTCCAAGACCAACTTCTTAAATTATCACAGATCTTAGGCTGTATGGCTAGTTCTGATCAAGCCATAGAATATATTAATGCTGTTGAATATGTATTGTTTTGTACAACTTTGGAAACTATACTCACCCAAATATATTATGTACCCCATGAGACTGCTATTAGCCGTATTTGATCCTTTAGTACATCCTCATCTGGGCTATGATATCAGGCATCACAAAATTGTCCTTTGCATATCTCCAAAGAAATATTATTGGTAATATCAGGACACCAAATGAAATCCATACTGACCCCTTGAAGATCTTCATGTTTAATTTGCACTTTCTTTAAATACATTCAGTTGACATTCATGCTCCACATATTCAAAGAGGCAAATAAACTTCTGACAGGCAGACACAGCAATTTGCTTTCTGTCTTAACCAGGCAGCTGCCTTGGCAATGCATCATCTTGATTAATAGCCACAATAGAGTAACAGAAGTATTGCTGTTTAGCATTCTCTACTTTTTGTGATTCATTGGTAGTATTCTTCTCAGGTCATGGAGAAAAAACAGACTTGTATATATAGACTACAAACTGTGAATCAAATGGTAGTAGCTGGTTATTGGTAAGTTGAGTTATCAGGGGTAATGTATGATTTCTTTTTGCCAAATTATCCAGGTGGAGTTTCAGGGCAGAGCTCATAAATTAGCAAGAATCCAACTCTTCTTTTCTAAAGGGAAGAGATCCAGAGGTTTCTCCCAGCATCTGCCACTAGTGAATGCCAGATTTGAAAGAGATGGCCAACAGTCTTATTCTCTTGCTCTGAGGCACTCTTGCAGAAATAGTGTAGATGGCATTCTTTGCTGAAATCAAAACTCACTTATGGGCATCTCTTTGTTTTCCATAATTTACCCCATTTACAATTATTGCTTCTTTGACCCACACATTTTTGGGTTTGGGAGGCTCAGATGTATGGGTCTCCCATAGGGTGAGCAATAACAGCATATTTGCTAATTATTCTACTTTTCACTAGCCTAGAAAGATTTCAGAGTTTTGGCAGGTAACAGATAATTGTCTATGTCTTCCACTTGCTCATTTTTAACATCAGAAGTCTAAAAAGGAGTACAAGTGGAATTGATGCTTATGTAGGCAGAATAATCACCCCACACCCTCTGAGATGACTACATCTCAACCCTAACATCTGTGAATATGTTAAATTACATGACAAAAGAGACTTTGTAGATGTGATTAAGGTCATGAACTTTAAAATAGGAAAAATTTTCCTGGATTATCCGGTTGAGCTAAATATAGTCACATGAGCCTATAAATGCAGATAATTTACTTTGGCCGGAAATAGGAGAGATGAGGCAGGAATGGAAGTCAGGTATATTCAAATGTGAGGAGCACCATCCCTCTGTGGTCAGCTTTGAAGATGGAGGAAGTGGCGCATGAGGTAAGCAGTATGGGAGGTCTCTAAAAATAAAAATTGACCCTTGGCTGACAACCAGTAAGGAAATGAGGATTTTAGTCCTGTATCCAAATGGTGCTGAATTCTGCCAAGAAACTGAATGAATTTAGAAGTACAGCTCCCAGTGCTTTCACAAAGAAATATAGCCCAGCAACACTTTGATTCTGATCTTTTGAGACTCTAATTGAGGACCCCAGTAAGCTATGCCTCACTAGGATTTTTTTTAAATCTATAAAACAGATGTTTAAAAACGAGTGTTGTTTTATGCCTCGAAGATTGTGGTAATTTGCTTTGGCAGCAATAGAAAACTAAAAAAGGCACTGACCCTACAGTGATTGACTCTTTCTGGTCTTTTTATTTTCTACTCTTTCTTACTCAGATGATCCGGGATAATCTCTCTCATGTAAAGCATGAAACTTTAATCACATCACAAAGTCTCTTTTGCTATGTAATATGGCATATACACAGATTACAGGAATTAAGGCATGGGCATCTTTGAGAGGTACACTTTTACTCATTTGGCCCACCTTGACATTTATTTTAATTAACACTATACTACTAACCACATGAAAATGAGGGAAAAAAACCATAATATTATATCAATATACAACATTTCTATTAACTTTAGATGGATAGGGATGCTACTTTTGAAATCTAGAATTGTTTGAACAGATTATTCACCCAGAATATCCCCAATCATGAATTCAGTGATGAAACCACAGAATAATTTGTCCAATCATACCTTGCAATTCATAATTTAACCCTCAGCTTGTCGCTGGCAATGGGCATCTCTGTACCATTCCAGATTTCCCTTCTGCTCTTTCATAGCAGCATCTCTATTCTCTTTACACATCACTGATAATTAAGTGCTATGATCTAATAATAATAATTGTTGCTTATCTCCTTTCTTAGCTCTGGCTATATAGCAAAATACAATAGAATAGGTCCATAAAACAATAGAAATTTACTCTCTTATAGTTCTGGAGGCTGGAAGTCCAAGATGAGGATGCCAACAAGAATAGTCAGATCCCAAGAAGGATGGTTTTCCTAGCATGTGTTCTCACATGATACAGAGAGACAAAAAGAGAGAGGTAGAGAGGGAGAGAGAAAATTCTTTACTAGGATTTAAGTCAGCAAATATTGACCTCTCAGTCAAGCTTTTCCAGAATTCTATGGCTTCATGTGAATAGATAAATTCAGTCCCATTTAAAAATAGTTAACATTCTAGATCATGATCCTCAGTGTTGGATTTTAATTTGTTCAGGCCTTGTTTATATATAACAAAGTATGATTTTAAGAGGAGGGATGAAGCCAGAGAGTATCCCCACCTTCTTAATATTGGTAATGAGTTACCAACTCAAGAAAAATGTGTTAGTTTTCTTTTTTTAAATTAATCATTCAAAGTCCTTTTAAAACATTTTATTTATTTGTTTGTTTTCACCAAAAGAAGATACTTGATCAAAGGCTTTTTAAACATTATCCAATTCAGCTGTTATCTATTCCTTCTCCCACACCATCTTTCATTTCCTTCTCTGATACATACCTTTGATTTGTTGGCATGAATCACCATAACCGAGCCAGCAAGTTTCTTCCTGCTGAATATGTACTTAGCTTCCTAGGAGCTAAGTTATATAAGGTTCCCAAGATTGGAGAGCCACATTTTTATAGCCCCTCTCAGCATCACTACCTTGTTCAAGGCAGCTAAAGAAACAAAAGAAAGCATTCCTGTGGTGAGAAAAAGAAAAACACACATACTTTTAAAAAATCGATGGTGATATGCTAACGTTTTGATTCTAAATACAGTCTTTATTAAAGCCAAAACAATAGATAGACTATTTTGCAAATGTTTATTTTAACTTCTGATTCCTTAGAATCCACTTAGTTCCCTTTGGTCCAATTCCTCCAGATTCCATTGGTAAAAATATTTTTCTGTAATATTATAAAAAGGGTTTGTCATTCAATAACAAGGAGAGAGGGCAGTTACCTTAACATTTGATTTTTATCAGATTTGTCTCTCCTCCTTTTATTTAATCTTCTTAAAATTTCTTTATCATTATGATTTGTGAGTCTGAAAGACAATCTCATTAATGACTCTAATTTGAAATAACACAGAGTCTGATGGTCAAAACTTACTTACAAATTTGACATCATATCTAGTACTATACACATAAAATACCCATGTTCTCTAATGACTAAACAATTTTCCAGCAATCAGTATGAAGAAATAATTAGAACTGGCTTCCATTGCAGCTGAGTGTTTAGTAAAGACTTATAAGGAAAATATCCATTCAGCACATAAACATGGTATTTACCCTGTTGAATTGTATATTATATATTTCTATATTATATATTTACATATAATTTAAATAAATACATATTTATATGTGTGTGTATTTGCACTGATGGCTTTTTAATGATGCTTTCTGTATTTTCTATGGCTGAAATTGACTGTGAAATGAGTGCAAAACACATTGATAGCTGTAAAAATCTGTTTGAAAATGTGGTGCACTTTTTAAATAATAAATCAATTAGAAAAATATGGAAAACTGACACTAAAACAGAAGAGGTATCACAGGAAAATATTCAATATCACTCATTGCTAAGGGAATCATGAGTTGCTAAATGTTTGCAAAGTCATTTGTTAATGGAGAACAACCAAAAAAAAATTATTTCCCTTTGAGTATATATCAAAGGATATAATGCACAGTAGAAAAAAATAAATTGGAACTATTGATGGAACTCTTGAATAATAAAGCTGTGTTTCCTTGAACCATCTTAAATCTTCCTTTTTCAATATATATTTTTCAGGCCACATTTACCTCAGCTGGAAATTTCTACTTGGCCATGAGTTAAAGAAACAGCCATGCAGAACTTTCTCAAGGGAAACTGCAGGATTTCTTTTTTTTTTTAAATTTTTATTGCATTTTAGGTTTTGGGGTACATGTGCAGAACATGCAAGATAGTTGCATAGGTACACACGTGGCAGTGTGTTTTGCTGCCTTCTGCCCCATGGGGAGAAATGCCAAATAAGGATTTCTTTTTCTTGTTCATTCCAACTAATATTATGTACTTGGTACCTCTCAAAGTTTTCTTAAAGATTTACAGTCCTCTGGCCTACAAAGTCAACATCAGAGTTCAGATTATGGCAAGGTAGACAAATTCCTCTTTAATAAAATGATCAAACTTTGGAAGAGAAAGATTAAGCACTACATGTAAACCTAGACAATCTGGTCACTCCAAGAGAATACTGTGGTGCTGTTTTCTGCTCTGCTACTGTCTTTCTTTTAGCAATAAGGAGAACTCAAAAAGTACATAGTGTTTTGTGTGCTGTAATTACATTACTTACCAAAACCCTGCATAATATTACTAAAACAATTTATATGCTCACTAAAGAAGTATTCAAAATGGAAAGGCAATTACTGAAATCTAGAAGCACAGGATAATTTCTTGGATTCAAGGGGTGACATGCATGTAGATCTTTGAGAAAATGATTATACCTATGTCCTTACAGACCCATCTGAAACATTTAGGGGAAAAAATAAAAAAAAAAAATTTACTCTTAAAGAACGCTTATCTGGAAACAAATTGTTTTTCTGGGCAGTCATGGGTAAGAGCTCTTTATGTGCATTCTCTCTCTCTCTCTCTCTCTCTCTCTCTCTCTCTCTCTCTCTCTCTCTCTCTCTCTCTTCCCCTCCCTCCCTCCGTCTCTCTCTGTCTCTCTGGAATTCATTTAATTTTGCTCAACTTAATTTTTTTAATTTTGACAAGTTTCGTTACTTTGGGTACTCCTATACTGCTTCTTAAGCTGGAGTTTTTTCTTCAAGTAGTTTCACATAATTTCTCTGAAATACTTTTCTAGATCTAACAAAGTTACAAAAGTTTATTCCTAATCCAAACAGTGCCACAGAATGAAATGTACTGGGAATTTTCATCATCGCCCAGTGTACTCAACAAGAAAAACATCTGAGGCCAGTTTGTAGCTACAGCTGAAAAAAAAAAAGAGCCACAGCTGTAATTATGGCTGTGTTGTAACTGCGAGAAGTACAGTCTATAATCCCCCTCATGCGTTTTCAAGTTCAACTATCTGTGCTGATCTTTTAACTATTTTATAGACTTGAGAGCCATTTATAGGAGTTGCTGTTTCTGTATGTACATCATAATGAGAATGTGAAGCAGTGATGAGGACTGGTCACCATTTCCCTATCAATATTTGCTTGTTGAGTGAAATTTTGAGAGGAAAATCTTTACTACTTATTAGGTAATTGTTCTTATATAAATTCTAAATCTAGATTTTGTTCAATTTTTCAGACATCTATAAACATGAAATCTATATTTTCTGATATTGATTTTATGGCACAAAGAGGAAGCCTAGATTAAATCCTTCTTTATAACATTTTTCTTTCCCCTTTTTTTTTGGGAACCAATTTTCGTTCACTTCCTTTAAGGTTTCATCATTTATTCTTGTCTTCAAAGACCACATAAACAACTTCTATTCCTGATCCAAGTACTGACTCCATTCTTTGAAAGTGTATTAAAATGGATAATAATCTCTAACTTCTATATGGAGCTTGCCATGTGTCAGACATGGTATGTAGTTTTTATATGTATTGACTTATAGAACCTGTATAGCAAATATCTGAAATTGATCCAATTATTATGTACATTTAATGGATGGGGAAAAGAAGACACTGAGCTGTTAAGTAACATGTTCAAGGTCACATAGCTAGTAAGTGACAAACTAGAAGCAGTGTAACTTTTTATAAATAATTTCACATTTACAAGTAAGCATTTGATATAATTCTTGGTGATTTCAGAACATTCACAAATTCAGCCATAGATATATTTCTTAAGTGCAGTGCTGAAAAATTTGTCTTCTAAAATAAAACTTCTTCCTAGTAACAAACAAAAGTATGTTTTACTAGAAAATCCAACATGCATATTATTTAATAACACAGGTAAATTTTATTCATAGCCCACCAGCATTTTGGTTCTATGTAGATGTAGGTGGATAGTAAGGGACTACTTTCTAAGTTATACTTTACTTATGTGAAAATAATATTTCTCAAAAGTCTCTCATGGATCTGAAAGAGATTATACATTTTAAAAGACTAAATTCTTAAACTATGATATAATAATGAGTTTTATTAATAAAATGAAAAAATTCTAAAGCAGTATTTAAATTTTTAACTGTGAAAATGACATTGACTCTATTTGAAAATATTTGTTAGAAATTAACAAACCCTCTGTGCATAGTTAAATAAAATTTCCATGCTAAGGTAATATTGAGAATGAGACTATTTTTTACCTAAACTATGGGTCCCTAAATCTACCCACTTATTAAAATACAGAGGTAAACAATTAGCTTAACTTTTATGCAACCAATAAAAGCAACTATTCAGCTGAAATTGATGTATGCTCCACAACATGATGATATCGTTTTGTTAAATACTTATTGCCTAAAAATAATTTATTGTGAGTGAAACAAAACAGGAAATAATTTTTTAAACTCATATGAATATTATTTTTAAAAAATTTAAAACTATTTGTCAATCCTTACCCAAATCCTGGGTATTTTTTTAAGTAATTAGAAACCAGCTGTGCTAAACTGGGAAGTACCAGTGGTGAATAGTAATGACATATATTTAACCACTAGAAGAAAAATTAGTTGAAAAACCTTAAAGAGAGCAAGAAAATATTAACAGTTTCTTTCCATTTACCTCCCTTATTCACTGCCTTCCCTAATTTAGATGCTTTAGGGACTCAACCAAACAGGAAACTGAGCAGCCTTTTTTCCTTTATATATCTAATGTAACCAAAAGCATGTTATTCTACCCACCACCACCCCATGAAATTCCACTAACTCTGCTTCCATTCAGAGCTGCCATTGGGAAAAAAAAAGAATAAAGAAATAATGCTGGAGCATACCTGAAAAAAGAAAAGTCATTCTAATAATAAAAAGGCAAAAAGAAGAAAATACAAGAGAAAATAAAAGTGAAAGAAAAATAAAATAAAAGAGTACATGCTGGAAAACAGGTGAACTATGGGAAATGTTTATCATAGATTACTAGGTTTTGCCATAAGCCAACTTTAAAAAAACAAGGTGTTTGATGAAAATATTTATTCTGCTCTTCATGTGGCTCCTCTAAGGGCTTCTTGATGGTTCCGTCATGATTTAGGATGACTGATAGGTAAGGCTGTGATATACTTGATCTATCTATTTCTATCTATCTACCTATCTATCTCTCTCTCTATCTATCTATATTTATAGAGAACTATGAAGGTAAAATGATGACATTGACTTTAAGCAACATCGTCTCCTGGGCTTCCTCACATGATTCACAACTTCTAAGGAGGGAATAGTGATGGTCACTGGCACTGTTGACTTCCTAATTTGAGATTTTAGCAGCTTTAGATGTTAGGGCTGCTGCTCTTCTAGTTTCACCTCTGGGGTGAATTGAATCTGAAAATTCTTCAGACCTTTCCTGTATCAACATTATTCATCTATATCCTTTCTCTAATTGCCTTCCTCTTAGAGAGAAAGAATGATAATTCTTCACTCATATTGGACTTGGACTTGTCCACTCAATTTGCTTTTTGCTAGTGGAGCTTAGTTGGGTGAAGGTGTGTCAGTTCCATATCAAGGGCCTAAAGAGGTATCAGATGTTACGCTTGGGCTTCTGACATGAACTACGAAGAGATCTTGTCCTGGGTTGCTGGTTGGCCAAAGAGAGCACAGGGGCATATCAAGTATCCCTGAGCCCAAGCTATAGCTGGAGCTAAGCCAAGGTCACAGGGAGTCTGAAAATGTTTTTCTGCCTGGATCAGGCAAAACATAGGTTACTTGCGAATCTGTGAGCATAAGGGAAATAGCATGCTTGTTATCATAAAGTACAAAGACATGTTTTGTTTGACCTCAGTACAGCCTATTAGATGATTAACTGCAGCATATGATTATAATAATCTAATCATTTGACTTGATATTGAACTCTATTATGAGACAAATATTTTTAGGATACATATGACCATTAGGATTTAAGTCTTATTTCTCTCTTCCATGGATTTTTCTATGTAGTCTTAATTCTCCAGGATGTAAATTAATTACTTAGAAAAAAGAAAAAAATAACAGCCTTTCATGCTGAGAATAAATATTCTTTTATACTTACTCTTCACAAGTAAGAAAGCTGAAGGTGAACATTTAAATTATATATACTTAGAGCAATAATATATATATAGATACATATATAGTTTATGGTGCTGTAGGTAATTTTAATGTAAAATATCTTGACTATTTTGTATGTATTTATTACATCCCACTCACCCTTCACTCTCTTCTCTGGCCACACAGGTCTTTTTCCAGATCTTCAAAAGTGTCATACTCATTCTCCCATCTGAACTTCCAATGAGGCATTCTTGTACCTTGAATATCTTCTACTGACTCATTCAGTCAGACGAGATCTGGTTATCTTTGAAATCTCAGTTCAAACACATTCTTGAGTAAGCTTTCTCTACTGCATCCAGATTGCAGCAGACCTCCTTATATTTACATACCCAGCACACACATGCACACATATATTTTGAAAGTAGGAAGGAAAGAAGATATTAAAGAAATAAAATTGCAAAATGTAGCACTTTGAAAGACCTTTCAATCTACACATAAAAAATATTTACATGTCTGAGAATTTTGACTTGTTCTGCCTGATGTTTGGCATTTTTGTTACTGACCTCAAATTTTGTATAAATATAAATGAGACTATGACATTAGTAAATAACATACATAGATAAGGTTTCTTTAAATAATGGCAATATTTTGGTGAAGAAAACCATATGCATTCTTTCTTTTGTATGCTGCAACTTCAAGCAGCAAATCTTAGGTAATTTATATAATAGCAGTCCTGCTTACTGTGCGTATGTCACAACGTAATTCTCTACAAGACAAATATGTGTGATTACATTCACTAAGTAACACTGAAGATCTCCAAATCATTCACTGGGAAAGCTGTGGTTGCTTAAGTAAAATTAGTTTGAGTTTTCATTTAGTTCTATTTCCTTTCATTCAGAGATTTAGCCTTTAATGCTTGGGAATGAAAAAAAGGAAGTTTTGCCATATTGAAGTTTAGAGAGTGAAGAGATCAGGAAAGACATGAATGCTGAGCTAAATTATTAATTTCTGATGGTTTTGCCTGAAATTATAAATATTAATCTATAAAGAGGTTGAAACATAAATAACTTTACTTAAAATTTTGAATATCCTTTGAAGGAAATAAAATCATTGTAACATTGTATTCACTTGTTTATCTTGTCTTATCAGATTCTTGAAAATAAAATATCTTACATAAATGTAAATATAAGAATATAAGGTGAATAATGGCTCAATAAATGATAATATGAATAATAATAAAATAATTATTTATTGAGATTTTCTTGACACTTTGCCACATCCTCTGCATGCATTATATATTCTGATCCTCACAAAATCTCTTAAAGTAGAGATCCCTTTACACCCAATTTTATCATATGGGAAATTGAGGCCTAGGTAGCTGAAGTAACTGACATTTACACAGATTCTAAATAGCAGAGTTGAGTTTGAGCACAGTCTGTATTACTTAAAATCTCAACACTGTGAGAGATTAGCAGATGAAGCCAGGAACAAGGCTATAGGCATAGCCATCCCATAATATTCTGTATATTTGCCAGACTTGGATGAACGATTTAACTAAGATTATATGAGAAGGAAGTATGGGAAGTACATTGCTCACAGCACATTTTTCTTTTATTGATAGAGTCCTATCTATACAAATACAAATTAATTGAACTCTTAACATCTGCTTTTTAAAATGCTTCAGAAGGGGGCAAATAATTGGTAGTCAATTATGTCTGAAAACTTCCTTTTTTAATATGCATAAGAGCTTACATTTTCCTCTGTGGATTTGGCCTTGCCTTATAATTGAAGCATTAGCAATACTAATTCATTCTCCCAAGCACTTTATTTTAAATATATTTTAACATAACGCTGTATCCAGATAGATACTCTTCACGAGTAAGAAAGCTGAAGGTCATAAAAGTAAATTAAGCATTTGAACCCGGGTTTTCCTAACATCTGACATTCATTCTTTGTACATACATCTCTAATGAAAATGCAGAAGCAGTTCTACATATCATGGGCATATTGTGTCTTTTTTATGAAATCATAGTTAGCATACATATTTTATCTTACCTATTTGGCTTTGTTACCAGCAGTGGAGAATCCATATTGCTCTGCAGCAATCTCAGTACTTGCCTCCTCAGAAGAAAGAATTTGAACGAGTGACATAAGGTGGAGGGAGAGATCGAGGAATGTTTCAGAATGGGAGTGAAAGTTTATTAAAGTGTTTAGAGTGGGAATGAAGGGAAGTAAAGTACACCTGGAAGAGAGCCAGGTGGGTGACTTGAGATATCAAGAGCATTGTTGGACCTTTGACTTGATGTTTTATACATTTAGCTTGCTTCTTGACTGTTTTCTATATATTTAGACTACCTTTCCCTGGCACCACCTATCACCAGTTATTATTTTAGAGAAACAGCTTAAAAACCATGCATCACCTTATCATCACCTGACATTCCTGATAGTGGGGGCCCTCTCCTGCCCTGCTCATGTCTTCCTGACTGCCTACTGTAACAGATTGATTTATTAGGGATAAACAGAATATCTTATTATATTCATCATACAACAGTGTGATTTCACACATAAACTTGATAAATACCTGATAAATGATTGCATTAATCAGAAAATATAGAAATAAACACATAAATTTTGCTCCTGATTCTGAGTTATGACTATAATCCAAAAACAAAATTCTAAGGCTCTCTATACCTTTCTCCACCCATCTGAATAGATTCTTCCTCTTGGCCAAGGGCATCCCAAAGTTAACCTGAAAAACTCATTCGGTCCATAACTGGAAGTGGGGCTCAAACATGCCTCTTTATACCCTCCTTCTTTTTGGAATTTTGGAAAAGCTGGCTAGCTTTAGCATCAACAAGAACCTTAAGTCTGATAGGAAGCATTTACAGTCTATTGTTTCTGAAACCTGCTACCTGGAGACTTGATCTGCATGATGAAACCTTGGCCTCTACAACCCCTTATCATAACCAAGACATGTCTTTCTATGGATAATAACTCTTTCAACAAATTGCCAATCAGACTGTTTTTTAAATCTATGACCCAGAAGCCCCTCCTTCTAGTTTTCCTGCTCTTCCAGATCAAACCAATTTAAATCTCATCTATATTGATTGATGTTTCCCTAAAATGTATAAAAGCAAGCTGTACCCTGACAACCTCAGGCGCATATCATCAGGACCTCTTGAGGCTGTGCCATGGACATGTCTTTAATCTTGGCAAAATAAGCTTTCTTTTTTTAAAAAAATACAAAATCAGAAAATAGTATTCTTTATGCTAGTAGTAAAATTTATTTATTCTTTTTTATTACACTTTATGTTCTGGAGTACATGTGCAGAATGTGCAAGTTTGATTCATAGGTATACATGTGCCACGGTGATTTTGCTGCATTCATCACCCCATCATCTACATTAGGTATTTCTACTAATGCTGTCCCTCCCCTGTCTCCCCACCCCTTGCTATCCCTCCCCTAGCCCCCCAGCCCATGACAGGCCCCTGTGTGTGATGTTCCCCTTCCTGTGTCCATGTGTTCTCATTGTTAAAAACTCATTTATGAGTGAGAACATGCAGTGTTTGGTTTTCTGTTCTTGTGTCAGTTTGCTGAGAATGATGGTTTCTAGCTTCATCCATGTTCCTGCAAAGTACATGAAGTCATCATTTTTCATGGCTGCATATTATGCTATGGTGTATACATGCCACATTTTCTTAATCTAGTCTATCACTGATGGGCATTTGGATTGGTTCCAAGTCTTTGCTATTGTGAACAGTGCTACAATAAACATATGTGTGCATGTGACTTTATAATACAATGACTTATAGCCTTGGCAAAATAAGCTTTCTAAATTGATTGAGTTCTGTCTCACCTATTTTTGGGTTCACTTTACCATCAATAAAATGATAGTTCTGCTCACATATGATCAATAGCATCTTGTAAGAGTGAGATGACTTGGGTTCACTTTACCATCAATAAAATGATAGTTCTGCTCACATATGATCAATAGCATCTTATAAGAGTGAGATGACTAGAAGATAAACCTTAAAAAAATTCCCTTTTTCTTTCCTCCTTTTATGTCAGCATTGATTTTCAAGGAAAAAAGTTAAAATGTAGATTTGTTATGTATTGCCTTAACTAAACATTTATTTTAGTTTTAAAAAATTTAATTATCAGGTAAATCATTTTTCTTTATCCTCAACCAACAAAACAGATAACTGAGATTTTAGAAATTAATTCATTAATAGAGGCATACTAAGTAACTATCTCTAGCAGGTTCTGTAGCAGAGAAATTGATTCTATGGAATTCCTCCTATGGATCTCTTAAATCTCTGTGGAGCTTGAAACTCAACTAATGTCTTTCAATGCCACAGTTCTTGGTATATTCAAAAATTTTTAGATTATCAATTATTTTAGATTAGAAGGATGTATGGATGCATATGTATCCAAATAAATTAATTAAATAAGCATAATATTCTAGAGATATTTTAAATGATTTGGTGTAATTCCTGATTATCAAAGACTTCTATTTACAGCAAAGAATGAGGAACGTATGTGCTAACTACAAACAGTTCAATTTCAGAGAGGTTTCCTTTACTTAATTTAATCAGCATGTGATATGTGCCTCCAACAGTGTGCACAGATGACTACAGAATTCTCAAGACAAATGGTGAGATGAGACTGGCCTGGGCTTGACAAGCAAAATTTCAGTTTTAAATAGGCTAAAATCAATGGGTAAAGACACATACATAGGAAAGCAGAGAGGAATATAAGTGTTGCTATTTACCAAACAGTTATAAAACTCAATTTTATGTTGGTGGACCTTTTATTTAATGGGACGATCTTATGGCAGATCTTTTTTGCAAAATGAAAAGAAAATCTCCACTTGCACAGAGTTCCAACTGAAACTAGTCCTGATATTTATGAAGGTTTAACACACTTAGTAGAATTTTATGGGGGAGTGAGGGTAAGCAAATGCAGGCAAACAAAGAAAACTGAAAAAGGATGAATAACCAACAATAACACTAATAATCCTACAATGACAAGTTATATTTAAAAAATAGAACTGCTATTAAACTGGCCCTAGACTTTGCCTCTGCAACATTAAATTTAACACTAGATTAAGAAAAAATAAAGTAATTGTGAACAAATTTTGAAATAAAACTATGAGCCAATAATTAAATTTAGCTAATTTTCTGCCATGATGAACACAGAAAATTTCTTAGACATGAAAAAGATTAGAAATAATGAAACCTACAAATTTTATATATAAAATTATTTTAAAATGATAGCCATCTGACAAGATGTAAATAAAAATTAAGAACTCAATCATGGTACGTTCCAGTTACTTTAACATCCTAAGGAAGGACCTCTGAGCCTAAAACTGCAACTGCTTTATAAGAGAATGGAAAGAAGACATAGATTGAAAGCTCTAAATATGAAACCTAGATAACTATGTGACCACAGAAAAATCAATTTATTTTGTAAAAAATATATTTTAATTGACAATAAAGATTGTTTATATTTATGATGTACAATAAATTATCTTAGATTGTATAAATGCATATGCACATATCAAATATGAACGTTTATTATTATCCCTCAGTGATTTATGTGAAAACTATCTAGCAACAAGCTAGATACAAGCTAAGTAGCAGTAGCTTGTATTTCTCCTTCCTAAGGATCCCTATTAAAATACAGGTAAGCTTTCTTATTGTTACATGAGTGATTGTATTTAGACTTACATTTTCCATTAATTAGAAAATTCTTTCTTCCTTACTGCAAAATTTAATCTTAAAGTTTTCAAAAAAATTAAATTTTTTTTTCTAAAGAAAGTAGCTCTTATGTTTGAATACAGTGTCAAGAATCTGGCCCTTTTTCCATTCAACCTTTTTTCTCTGTCTCTCATTATGAAGCATTTAGGGTACCCCTCTTTATGCATTATCATCCCCATGTTGTGTTTAATCCCCAGAAAATATTCAGCTTTGTCTCATGTTTTCTGCTCTTGTCGCATTCCCTGTTCCCAGTGTGATCTTCTCTGTACTCCACTTAACTTCAAATTGCCTGTCCTGCACAATTCTTCTGATGACTTTAGCCATTACTTGTGCTCCATAACTCACCATTTAGCTTATCCTATGAATGGCCAGTCATATTTTATTATATTCATGTTTCAAGGTTTACTTATTATGTATTTCAGTAATATGCTATTTTAGACTTTATGTGTCTTTTAATGTATTTTTTAAATGAGCTTGAATGTCATCGATCTCAAGAACAAAGGAGGAGACGGTGAATTTAACTAACAACACTAAATATTATCTCAACTAGTTGGTCACATTCACTAACATAAAAGTTCTTTAGAAAGTTCAAGCTTGCTGTTCAATGTGTAGAAAGAATCTTTCTTTAAGAGCCTAATCTAATATAATCCAAACTAAAATATGTATACAATATAGGAGCAGATAGCAGGAAATCTAATATATAATTTACACTGAGCTATTAAACTATTACAAAAACAAAAATACTTAAGAGAATTGCTGTATTATTGAAAGAGATAGTGTGCATGAGGCCTGAAATATGGTGAGCACTTATACATCAGTTATCATTCTATTTGTTTTAGCTCTTTATGGTCCAGTTATGTAAAAATCCAGAGATAACATATAACTTCTTTTCATTTCTGATCTTACTGGTGGTGCGCTGACTAGACTCTTCCTTTTCCTTTGGGCTATTTTCTTTCCTCTGGATGTCATTCATTTTACCCTGTGAGTAGTAATATGAAAATGTAGCCTAGGTTTTTCTTGCTTCTACAGTCAACTTTGCCTTCATCTATACTCCGATAACTTGATTAGAAGAAATCCATGAGCTTTCATTACAACTTACTATAAAAGCTTGTGATTTTAGAATTTACCAAATTCCACTGATAAATGTCTGTTTCTTGGTTTAATAGTCAGAGGTCAGGGAATCTTATTTCTCTTATGTTTAATTTTAGAGGGTTGTCTCACTTTATCATCTAAGAATTGTTTCTAGAATATTAAGTGCCCTATAAGCATGTTAGGGTCTAAACTAGTAGTCTTAAAATAATAGTAATGACATACTCATGGTAGTAAATTTACTAAAATATATTTGGTTTACTTACCTTGAATTGATCCATTTCAAGTATTTAATTAAGGCATATATGTGCTTTAATTTGTGCTATTAAATGAATCACCATGGGAACTGACACACGTATTATACTTTTCCTCATAAACAAGTTGACAGTCTCCTTTATCTGACAATAGCAAGCCTATGACATTTCTGACAAAAAATGAAATGGCAATATAAAAATTACATACAGCTTTAACATTCTCCTTGGATACTATAAAAGATTTTTGAATTTTCTGTTGATGATTCTACAACAGATATAAATTAAACAAGCCTATTGTTTCTAAATATATGGAGGACACATGGTCTCCTAACAGCTTTGCAGAGCTTAAGAAAAGTTTGAGAATTATGTAATTAAACGTTGTATCATTTTAATAAAGCGAACCATATATGACCTTTTTTTTTGAGATAGAGTTTCACTCTGTTGCCCTGGCTGGAGTGCAGTGGCACAATCACCACTCACTGCAGCCTTGACCACCTCTCTGGCTTCAGGTCAAGTGACACTCCCATCTCAGCCTCTGGAGTAGCTGGAACCACAGGCTCATGCTACCATGCCCAGCAAATGTTTTGATTTTTTTGCAGAGATGGCGTTTCACTATTTTGCCCAGGCTGGTTTTGAACTCCTCACCTCAAATGGTCCTCCTTACTCAGCCTCCCAAAGTGCTGAAATTGTAAGTGTCAGCCTCTGCATTCATCAGAGGCTGAATGTATGTACAGAAATATGTATGTACAGAAATAAAATTGTATATAACAGAAATAAAATATAAGAGCAAGGACATGAGTGATTTGAACCTTGCTATTTCATCATCATTTGAATATGTTAAAGTTATAACCCTTCTATGAAGGGTTTCAGTGGAAGGCAAGGTTTTAGGGATACAAACTTTTAAAGAAATGTACTAAGATACAATTTAGAACTCCTTTTCCACATATGTATAAACTATGCAAATTATGAAATCTTATATGCAAATATCTGTTAGTATTGCCTAAAATTGAGGACACATATATTCCACCGGGAGACAGAGACCCAAGCCAATCCCAGCCCTGCTGCTGGCTTCTCTTCTACCTCCCTGCACAGAGTTATGCAAGAAAAGAGAATAAAAAATGAGGACAGGAGTTATCACTCCTATCGCCAAGCATCTCCTACTGGTTACTCAACCCTCCTGTACATAGTAACTAAAATCTCCAGACAAACTACAAACACATCATTGACAATGGAGGGGGATCAAATGCAAGTAGATTCTAGAGCTGAGTTGACACTTAAAAAAATGTTACTGCGAGAGTTATGTGTTTTTACTTAACTTTTAGTTTGAAGGTAGGCCAACATTTTCAATGTGTGATTGTGGTTAGAGCTCTTATGGAAAAATCTGTAGATTTTCTGGCCTGAAAAATGGCAGAGTTATTTTAAGACAACTGTACTTCTGAAAATTGAAGGGATAATCCTAGAAATAGCCACAGATGAGGTGCTACAAATTCTGAGTATAAGCCCTACCCTTGGCTGATTCCTGAACCATGCTTGTATGGTGCAGACTGAAAGTAAACTAAACTGAAATTTATGAGTTTATGCCACTCATGAGATATAACAAAATATTTGTAATTTGAATCTAACCAAATTATTACCTATTAAAAATATTAGAATTCATAAGAAGAATACAACCAAATGCAGATTTTATTTTGCATTCACAATAAGAAGGCTAGAATAAAAAATAATTGTGTATGAGAAACCATAAAAAGGTTACTAGTTTTTTCAATTTTTTATTGATACATAATAAGTGTGTATATTTATAGGGCACATGTGGGTTTTGTTACATGCATGGAATGTACAGTGAACAAGTCAGGATATTAGGGTGTCCATCACCTGAAATATTTATCATTTCTACATGTTGCAGACATTTAAAATTCTTTCTTCTAGATATTTTGAAATATAAAATGAATTTCTATCCATTATAGTCACTCTGCTATCAGACACAGAACTTCTTCCTTCTTTTTTTTTTTTCTTTTAGTTGGAGTCTTGCTCTGTCACTCAGGCTGGAGTGCAGTGGCCTGGTCTTAGCTTACTGCAGCCTCCACCTCCTAGGTTCAAATGATTCTCCTGTCTCAGCCTCCCCAGTAGCTGAAATTACAGGCACCCGCCTGCACGCCCAGCTAATTTTCATATTTTTAGTAGAGATGGGGTTTTGCCATGTTGGCCAGGCTGATCTTTAACTCCGGATTTAGGTGATCCGCCCACCTCAGACTCCCAAAGTGCTGGGATTGCAGGCTTGAGCCACCACAACCGGCCCTGATTCCTTTTTTGTAACTTTATGGTTACACTCATTAACTACCAACTTTTTAGCCCCCACACCACACCATTTCCAGACTCTGGTAACCTTTACTCAATTCTCTACCTCCATGAGATTAACTTTTTTAGCTCCCACATTTGAGTGATAACATGTGCTATTTATCTTTCTGTTCCTGGCTTATTTCACTGCACATTATGACCTTCAATTCCATCCATGTTGCTGCAGATGACAGGATTTCATTCTCTTAGGGTAAATAGCATTCCATTGTGTATATATAACACGTTTTCTTTTACCATTCACCTGCTGCTGGACACTTAAGTTGATTCCATTATCTTTGTTATTATAAATAGTGCTGCAATAAATATGTGGTGAAGGTATCCCTTTGATATACTGATTTCCTTTTCTTTAGATAAATACCCAGTACTGAGACTGCTGGATTGTATGATTACATAGTAGTTCTGTTTTAGTTTTAGTTTTGTTTTATTGTAGTTTTTTATGATGGCTGTACTCATTTACATTCCCATCACTGATGTATAAGAGTTTCCTGTTCGTCACCTACTCACCAGCATCTGTTATTTTTTCATCTTTTTAATAATAGCCATTCTACTACTCTTTCTTAAAGGTAAAGCTATCAACAAAGTTTAACCTTGAGATTATTCAAATGTTAAAATTTTCATACAAAGACTTTAAAGAAGAAAAAATAAACTATCTCAATTTGGAAAAAAGACATCTAAGAGAAACATAAAGCTAAAATCATAATTAATATTAAAATATTTGTTTCTCTGTAATCAGTAACAAGGCGATGATACCTGGTTTTACCTTTATTTGATATTGTACTGAAGTATTTATACTTGAGCTGTGTGCATGAAAGCTATACAATTTTATCACCTGTGTATGTTCACGTATCTACCACCAAGAGACAAGATACAAAAATCGTCCCTTCTTGGGACTGTGGGATGATTTTTGTAACTTGACTCTGGTGGTAGATGCATGAACATACACAGGTGATAAACATTCTTTAGCATGGATATTTCACATTTCATTTATCAGTTCACCAGCTGATGAACATTTGTGTTGTTTCTGTTTTTTGCTGCTGTAAATAAAGTTACTATGGATATTCTTATATAGTTCTATGTGTGGACATATGTTTTCATTTGTTTTGGGTAAACACCTAGCAGTGGGGTGGCTGGGTTTCATAACAGGTGAATATTTAGATTTTAAAGAAACTTTTAGCTTCTTTAGCTAACTGCTGTGGCCCTTTTATAACCACACCCAGCTCCCTTTCCACTCTATCTAATCCATGGAAGCCACTAGTCTCTCTTCTGTTTCTAAAGTTAGGATGCCCAGACTGGGACATCTGCTGTGACTGCTTCCCTGTTTCTTGTGCTGCATGCATCCCGAGCAGGGAAAGGGAGTCTCACATGAGATAAGTTTTCCAAGATTGGGAAAACTGCTCTAATGAGTATAACTGCTCTCTTGCAATTTCAGCTCTCTCTCCCTTTATTTTTTCAGAGTAAAGGTGTATTTCAGGCCCAGTGGGATAGATAGTGTTTCCTCTGGCCACTTGTTTTTGGTGGGCCCCTCAATGATTCCCCTTGCCAGTGGGGTCAAGCTTGTCTGATGCTGCCACATGGACTCCTTTTTATACGGAAATAAGAGCCTATCTGGGCTGTCTTCTATTTGCTAGGTTGGGGATGGAAAAAAAGGAATCTATGTGGCCTTCCTCTTATTGCTTGGGAGAACACAAGCTACTTGCCATTATTTTATTCCTTCATTTCTGTAATCACAGACTAACTTCTCACTTTTCTCTTAATCCTTTGGAATTTCCTTTGGCTGTCTTTGTGAAATGTTCAAGGTTTATAGTTGGGAGCCATGAGGGGCAGAAGAGAAATATGGGTCTATATCATCTTTCCCAGACTAGAAGCCTCCCAAATTTTTTAAAAGAAGAAAATTTGGTAAACGTATATTATTTGATTTAAACTCCTCTTATAAAGCTACGGTGATTGAGAATATGGTATGAGCAAGAGTGTAGAGGCTAGATCAAGGGAACAGAATAGGAAGCACAGAAGTAGAATCACTATATATGTTTAATGGATTATCCCTAAAGGTTCCATGACAATTAAGTGGAGAAGGAAAATATGAGAATAACTGGGTACCCATATAAATAAAAATGAACTTCAAAGGTCACCTCACATATGCACAAAAATAATGCAAAATGGATCATGAATCCGAAAATAAAAGCTAAACTCATAAAACTTCTACAAAGATGTTTATGGCTATGACATTGCCAAACATTTCTCAGATGATAATATAAATCATGAACCATAAAATTAAGACAATCAATGATGAATTCGAGTTTATTATGGTTAAAATATATTTGGGTTTTGCATGACACCATTAAAGAAAATAAATAGCATGACAATGAATGTAAAAAATTATTCTTTGAAATCTGACAGATTATTTGTATCTAAAACATGTAAAGATCACATAAAAGTCAATAGGAAGAAAAGAACGAACACAATAGAAAAAATGATACATGATTTTATCAGGTTATTAACAAAATAGCATGTACAAATGTCTTAAAAGCATACATTCTCAACATTATTAATTATGAGAGAATTACAAATTAGAACCACAATGTGATATTAATACAGAACTCTTGAAATTGCTTAAATTAAAAAGATATAAATTCATAATTGACGGTAAAAATGTGGAACAACTTGAACTCATACCCTTTTGATATGAATATGAAATGGTGCAACCACTTTAGAAAGCTAACAATCTCTTTAAAAGCTAAATATTCAACTGTTATGGAACCCTGCCACTGCATTGCTAGGTATTTGCCCAAAATAAATAAAAACATATGTTCACATATAAAACTGTGTAAGAATATCCACAGTAACCTTATACTAGTAAAAAATGGCAAACAACACAAATGTTCATCAGCTGATGAATTGATAAATGAAATATAGAATATCCGTGCTAAATAATGCTACTCAGAAATGAAATGAACAAGCCACTGATATCAAAATCTAAAAAAAACACATCTTAAAATCATTATGGTGAGTAAAAGAAGTTACAAATAGATATGACCATAATGGATGATTTTATTTATGTATATGAACATATTTATGTATAAATATATATGTTAGAAAATGAAATCTAATATATAATGAGATAATAAATAACGTAAGGGGTCTTGGGGAGGTGGTAGAAATATTATTTAAGTGCAGCAATGGTTTTGCAGTGTATACATATGTCAAAATGCATAAGATTAAACACTTTAGATAAAAGTTTTTTGCTTTCTTCCTTCCTCATTGTGGGGATTCACTCAGGGTAGTGGCAAAAATATTAAGGAAAAAATATTAGAGAAAGTTATAGAATATAGTCTCAAACCCTTTGGAAGACCCAAGTGTTTTTTCTATAGTTCTTGGCTGAAGGCAGCCAGAGTCTTTTTACAGGAGCCAGAGAGATTAGGCTGCAAAAATAAAGGAATGTGAGTTGTTTACCTAGCTAGCTTGTTTACTCATGTGGTCTTAAAACAAACCTTTGAGCCAGATCTCTCTCACAGGGGGAGGTCAAATATTACCCACTATTGATGTTTGCTTTGAGCATTGGAAGCTGCCTTTAATCTTCAGCTAGTGGTGTTGACTCAAGCCTTTATCAATTAAACTTTACTAAATAAATACAAGTCTCACTGGCTGGTGAGGGCCAGTGGTCACAACTGTTTACAGCACACTCCAGGGAGTATGTAAGTAGCCACGTGGACACCCAGCCCGCTAATTCACTGTATTCTATGTGTGAATGAATTTATTCATCCATTGTTGAGTCAAGGTCTGCAGGAAACACCCTGACAGGTGGTAACCCTGACACCTCATACGACCTATTTAAAATCTAATATGTCAAGATATTATAATTTGTACCTCTACCTCTTAAGGTACAGACTACTTGTTCTTCTTCCCCCTGCAATTATGTATGTAAAGGCAAGAAAGAATCAAACTTGTCAAAAGTGTAGCTTTGTTTAGTGAGAAGAACCTTCTTGAGACTAAATGTAGAGTTCAAATATTAGTTTAAATGTTTTCAATTTTTACACTATGCATTCTATATTGTTTAAATTATTTTCATCAAACATATATTCAAATTATAATTTAAAATTGCAATAATGAAAATAGAGAGCCACACTAATTTTCACATCAATCAAAGATAATCACTGTCAATATTTTAGTATTTGTTTTCTCACAATTACTGTTTTTTCAGAAGGAAAACATCTTTATATTGAATATGAGATGACATATGATTTACTGTAAAGAATTTGCACCATATATACTATTGTTAGGAAGGAAATAAAAATCCCCTGATATTTCATTACACTGATAATCATCATTAACACTTAATGACCATTTAGATACCTCTTATATGCCTATGTATGTACATCCTCGTTTATAATTCTTCCTAAATTTATATGTTATATATGATAATTTTATCACAGCTACCTTTAAAATAACTTATTTTGTAGTTCTCATTTTATACAGTGAGCATTTCACTAAAATGCAACATAATATATCTGCTATTAAAACATTAGACAAACATCAGCCTTACCCAGATAGTGAATCAAGAGTAGTTAGCAACACCAGTCATACAAAATAGAAATTTTCTCAATATTTCAATAGAGAAAACTGGGTAGATCTCAAAATTTGGGAAGAAAACAAGATTTAGTATCTCATAAAATTGAGAGATAGTGGTTTTATTATTAGGTTGTTGCAAAAGTAATGCAATGTCTTGCCATTACTTTTAATGTTTAACTTGGAGGTAGTAGTTTAACTTGGAGGTAGTTCTAAGTTAAAAGAAAGGTTTAACTTAGATGTAGTAGTTTTATGGGTAAAGAAAGGTTTATACCATGACAACTACAGATACTTTCTAAAGGGCTGGGCGCAGTGGCTCACACCTGTAATCCCAGCACTTTGGGAGGCCGAGGTGGGCGGATCACGAGGTCAAGAGATCAAGACCATCATGGCCAACATGGTGAAACCCCATCTCTACTAAAAATACAAAAATTATCTGGGCATGGTGGCATGTGCCTATAGTCCCAGGTACTCAGGAGGCTGAGGCAAGAGAATTGCTTGAACCCAGGAAGTGGATCTTGCAGTTAGCCGAGATCTTGCTATTGCACTCCAGTGTGGTGCCTGGCAACAGAGTGAGACTCGGTCTCAAAAAAAAAAAAAACTTTCTAAAGAACATAAATGTGTGAAATCTGTTTTAAAAAACTGCTTAAAGGTGCAGAGTGAGAGAAGGATGAGAGCTGAAAAACTACCTATAGGTACTATGCCTATTACCTGGGTAGCAAAAATATCTGTACACTAAACCTCCACAACGGGCAATTTATCTATGGAACAAACCTGTACATGTATCCCTACAACTAAAATAAAAGTTTAAAATTTTGCTTTTTCTACTTTATAATTTTCAAATTTTTAAATCATTATTAAGAATCCATTAATGGATATTGGGTTAATATCCAGATTTCAGATCTAGAATGCCTGTGCCTGAATACAAGCTCTGTCATTTTCATGCCCCATGAACTTAGGCAAAATATTTAATTGTTCTTTACCAGAGTTTCATTATCTGAAAAATAGTCAATAGTAATGTTATCTATCTTTCAGTACTGTTGCTGTAAATAAATCAATTCTATAAATTAAACAGTAGCTGCTATTTCTTAGGTGACCTTGAAGTATTGCATTATTATGTATTCTAGAATTCTAAAAGTACCTTTCACAAGCAAATGAGGCTTAGAAGAAGGTGGTTCAGATATTCTTACTGATTGCTTATATTATGAAATTAACTGAAGTAATTTGTTCAAAATCAGAGTTGAAATTCAGTTCCTAGACTTGTGTTATTCATGATTTACTGTTTCTACCTGGCAGCATTTGATGATGCTTTAACAAAATACCAGATATGTTATATTATAACTTTCACGGGCTCAATTTTCTCTTTCAATTAGTCACTCATTCCGCTGAATGACAACTATTTAAGAAGGAAAATAAGCCAATTTATATACAGGACTATCAATCTTCTGCTCTTATACAGAACAGACAATTGGCTGATATAAAACTCTAGGTGTGCAATAACATTTCTTCTTCCTAATTTTTTGTAAATGTCTTTTCTCAGTCATTTAGAATCATAAAAGAGATTCTGAGCCTGGCTTTTGTTTATAAAGCCCAGGTTCTTAGGAATATTTTCTTTACATTTCTAGTTTGAATTTTGTCCACATGTGATTTTCATTCCATCATTTTTTTCTGGTATGGTAAGTACACATATACTTCTTTTTTACCCCATGTCTTCACTGATAACTTGATATTGTTGCAGAACAAGCTGAGGACAAAACCCCTCAGACACCGTAGTGAGGAAGGAAGTGACTTTATTCGGCCGTGGAGCCTTGGCCAACTCGTGTCTCAAGAACAGAACTCCCCAAAGAGCAGTTCTTTTCCCCTTTTAAGGGCTTGCATGTCTGAAGTGGGAGCAGAGGTGAAACTGTGTCATAGCCCATTGGCTGGGCATCTGACCTTACATTTTTTTCTTTCATTGATTCGCTAATTCATATTTGGTGTGCGCAGGAAGCAGGAAAGGGGAAGGGTTACAGCAAACTTGGAGAAGTTGAACAAAGGCAGTTAATCATTTGGTGGCAGATACAACTTTAGGCGGGGGTGGATTGGGCAAGTGTGGAGGACGTGACTAGGGGCAGGGTCTTGGGCGACAGGAGGAATATTTCTTTGCTACATTCTTGAGGTTTATAGATAACACAGGCACCAATTTCAAGAGGGGGAATTATTTTCCCAGCCCTCCCGCCTTGCTGCAGCAGGGCCCATGGTGCCAGCTGATGGCTGGCATCAGTCACCTGATGGCTGACTTCAGCTTTTTACTATTTTATCTTTTACTTCCTTCTTTAGCAAGCAGTAGGCCAGGGAGAAATGACTTCTTTCCTCAGTACAGATTTCTTAGAGGCAGATTTTTGGTTACAAGCCAGTTGCACCCTTAAATTAAAAAGCCCGTATTTATCTTTATCAATATGAGTTCGTTACTATTAATTCATAAATTTTTCATTTTGACAATTTTTAAAATATGAAACTATTTAAATCTTAAGATAAATTTTGGACTCTAATGAATCACATCACAATCCATGTGTAGTAAGAAATGAAAGACTTATTTAGCAGAAATGGGAACATATCAAACAGCAAATAACATAGGGAGTACTTTGTCATTGAAAATTAGTGAAACTCTCTTTTACATATGACCAAAAATATTTCGTCCAGCTCAAAACTAATATTATTTTGTGTACTTTATTTTATTATATATTTCGTATGTTGTACTGCAAGCACCATCTAGCTTAGAGCTCTTAGATATGAATTGGAATGGCTGTTCTTTGTGTGTGAAGTTTGGCACCAGGCTGACTAGTTGTAATTGCTCAAATGTAAGACTTTAAATACGGCACCTGCATTGATTGTATTTCTCTGTCTTGGCTGTATATACCTACTATTGCTGGCTTTTAATCTTAGGTCATCCTTTCAATTGCTTTATCCTGACCAAGATCACACAATGAGGTAAAAGCAGTGTTTCCTGATCTAAGCAATTGTTTTGACCCCTCCATATTTAATTAACTTCCCTTAATACTGCCATTGATTTTGAACTATCAATGGAAGTTGAACAGGTATTTTTTTAAATAAACTGGGGCCACCAATGAATGATGCTTGTCTTCCCTGCAGATAGGTGTTCAATAAATACTTATGGACTAGAAAACATAAAGTTATTTTCTCAGAAGAATTTACTTCATTTAAACCTCAATAATGAAAGGCAGCAATATATATTTTCTAAGCTTTCACTTTGATCTGATGTCTCATTAAAACTATCAGTCACAAAGAATTGCTTAATTGTGTGGTCGGGCTATATTCAAAATATCCAATTACATTTCCTTCAATTAACTTTTGCTAGCTGATGTTTACAAGTAATTTAGTGAAATTAGGTGAAGGTTAAATTACTGTAGCAATCAGAGGTGTATTTAAGTGGTAAAATATAGAGCAAGAACTGCTTGTGCTTATAAATATGCATATTAACACACTGCCCTCAGGATATAACATCAACCCTCCCCATTTAATGCTGGTAATAAATCTCCATGTGCCACTGCTTCAGGATGCAGAACTCCATGATGTATACTCAGCCATTTAAACAAATTAGCTTTCCATAAACAGATTTTTAAACTATGCCCTTTAAAGCCACACTCTATTAATCTGCTGATATTCCCCAATCTGTATTTCTAGCTCTAACATTTTTGAAATTCATACCTAAACTTCCAACTTCCAACGAATTATTACTAACCAGAAGCTTCTCAGTAAGAAGTGTTCCTCGCTGTTTTGTAAATTGAGCTTATTTATCTGTCTCCAATTTAACTTGCTCCTCTCATGAATTTTTTATTTATATGTAGAGTGTTGGCATCTTCCAAAATACAAATTGTACCCATCCCCATTCCCATCCCTACAACTGCACTAGATATTTCCCAAAACCTATTTTCTTCAACCACACAAAAAAGCTTTTTTTCTTCATTTCATCTCCTAATGCCTTACAGAAATCTTTGCTATTTTTGTTTCTAAATTAGCCCTTATTAGAAATTATTTTAGAAATAATTCAATAAATGCTTATTTTAAAAAATATAAAAAATGCAAGTAGGTCCCAGGGAAATTAAAATGCTCTCCAATCACATAACTTGGAATTTCTCATTATTAAAATGTTTATGTATAAACTATATTCTTACATGAATCATAAGCACATGTAACAACATATTTTTCTACATGCTGAGATTGTCCCAGTTTTAGGGATTTTATACTCATTATTTTATCTCCCTAGATATTTATGTTTATCTATTTACACTATTTGCATTATTATATTTGAAGTGAGTTCTTTTTGTAGATAGTATATATATATAGACTATACTTTTTCGGTTCTGGCAATTTTTTGTCCCTTAATTAGTATGTTTAAACTATTGTCATTTAAGGTAATTATTAATATGTATGAATTTAAATGAATCATATTATTTTTCATTTTTTCCTCTTACGTTTATTTTCTTCCTACTTTGAAGAATGCTTTTGTTTAGTATTCTGTATCAATTTCTCTATTGTGATTTTGACTACATCTAGTTGAAATTTTTTTTCATACTGTTGCTCTAAATTTTACACAATATATACTGAATCTTTCTGTTTACTAAGCATTGATATTTACCTGTTGAATTATAATGTAGAAACCTTAATATAGGGCCTCTGATTCTATGGTTGTCTTATATGTTACATCTATACACCTTGAAAATTCCAGCAAAACTTTTAGTTTTTGCTTTCAACTATCAAATAGAGTTTAAATAACTCAAGAGCTGATAGTGTATTATATTTACCATGACTTTTACCAGTTTTTTTCCTTTCTTCTTTCTTGATGTCATTGCCCGTTAGCCTAAATAATTTCTATTAGCATTTTTTAGAGTAAATCTGTTGTCTGTGAATTGTTTTAGTTTTCATTTATCTGAGAATGTCATTATTTTACTTTCATTTCTAAACAGTATTATTACTGAATATGGAATTATGGGTTTACAGTTCTTTCTTTGCGGCCTTTAAATGTTATGCCACGTCCTTTCAGACTCTAGAGTTTATGATGAGAAATATGCAATTAGGCTAGGGGTGGTAACTCACGGTTATAATTCCAGCCCTTTGGGAGGCAGAGAACTGCAGATCTCTGGAGGGCAGGAATTTGAGGCCAGCCTTGCCAACATGGTGAGATCCCATCTCCACTAACAAAAATTACTCCTGTAATCCCAGCTATTTGGGAGGCTGAGGTGGGAGGATAACTTAAAACTTGAGAGGCAGAGGCTGCAGTGAGCAGAGATCACTCCACTGCACTCCACCCTGGGTAACAGAGCAAGACTGTCTCAAAAAAAAGAAAATGATAAATTAATAATTTAAATTATTGTTCCCCTATAGAGAATGCATTGGTTTTTTTCCCTCTGGCTGCTTTTAAGATTTTATCTTTGTCTTCAGTTTTCTCAAATTTGACTGTGATGTGTCTAGCCCTGGATTTCATAAGATTTATTCTCTTTGGGATTCACTCATCCTCTTGAATCTCAATGTTTGTATCTTTTACCAAACTTGAAATTTTAGGGGCATCATTTCTTTATCTCATTTTTTAAGAACAGCTCCCTCTTTTACTCCTTGAATTCTAATTTTAAAATGTTACAGCTTTTGTTATTGTCTCACAGATAATGAAATTTTTTCTTTATTCTTTTTTAATTATTATTTTTTCTCTCTGAATTTCAGACTGGATAATCTACTGCTCTATTATCTAGTAATTGACTATTATGCCATGTCTATTCTGCTCTTCCGTCTATCCAGTGATTTCTCTATTTTGGTTATTATATGGTTCAGTTCTCAATTTTTATTTGATTCTTTGTCCTTTATTTCTTTTCTGAAATATTTAGTTTAACATTTGTTGTAGGAGTGTTTCTGTTAGATCCATGTTGACCTATGTTAATTACCTTTTTGTATCGAGCAGAAACGTAGGTAGTGGTGCTTCATGTGCCAAGCAATTTTGTATTATATCCTGAACTTTTAAAATATGATACTCTGAATTATGTTTCCATACTATAAAAATGTTATTTTTATTAATGCAGGCAATCAAATAGGATAAGATTGTACCAACCAACCTTCTGTGGTCTGTGGTTTCAATGTCAGTTCAGTTTTTGAATCATCTTGGAGTTCTTCAAGTCTGTCATCAGTGTGTTCTACCTAGCAGTCAATCTGGGACCTCATGATAATTCATCTCTTAGTTCAGATTGAGATCAAAATCTATGGTGTGCTTATTAGGATCAAATTCATGTGTGCATGTCTTAGAGATGAGACCCAGAGTTCATAAACTTTATAGTCTGGATTTTTGGGCTCTTTGCTCTCTGTGATCTCTAAGGTACTTCTGGTTTTATAAAACTGTAGTCCAATTCAGTAGAAAGAAAGTTTCCTTTTCCTCAGAGTTTAACTCTCTTGGGTTCTCTCTCCTGGATACTGCCCATATACCATGAGGCTGCTTAGAGACAGGGCATGAAAGAACATGTAAAATTAATAACAAAAAAGGAAGGAAGGGAGGGAGGGAGGGAAGAGAAGATTTCTGCATTCTCTCCTTAGTTGGGAGTTCTCTTTCTAGCAACTCAGGAGAAGCTAGTTGGCTTTGATTAGAGGTTTCTGTGACTGAACTTCTGTATTCCTGGTTTCTAGATTTTAGGCTAATGTGGGATAGAGGTACAGGTAAGGGAAAAGAAAGGTTAAACTCATAGCCAGTTTGGTGGTACTTCAAAACCTGGCATTTTTCTTCAGTCTGCCTGCTGCTATTTACTTTTTAAGTCAGATTTTCTATTCATAGAAGTGTGAATGATACTTTCTCTATGTTATTCGAAGGCAGTTCTCTCAGGATTATACTACCTAAGAGTTTAACATAAACAACTTGTCTTTAATGTCTCTGCTCAAAGTCAGCTGCTTCAAAATAACTTTTGGACCACCACCCATCTCCCAACTAGCCACCTTTTCAGAATATTTTATTGTCCATTCATTTTGATTTTTTAAATATTCTTTAATCATTATAATTTACCAATTTATTTTCTACCTTGTGTCACCAGAATATTAATGTCCTACAATCAGTGTATAAGACAACACCTATATAGTCATCTACATTGTCCTTTTCATTCACCACGTTTTCAACCCAGGGCATATAACTGGTACTTAATAAAGTTTTGTTAAATTAAAGAATGAATGACGTTAGATACTTTCTTAACACCTTATTTTTTTTTTTTTTTCTTTTTTTTTGAGACGGAGTTTCGCTCTTGTTACCCAGGCTGGAGTGCAATGGCGCGATCTCGGCTCACCGCAACCTCTGCCTCCTGGGTTCAGGCAATTCTCCTGCCTCAGCCTCCTGAGTAGCTGGGATTACAGGCACGCACCACCATGCCCAGCTAATTTTTTGTATCTTTAGTAGAGACGGGGTTTCACCATGTTG